>JACFYR010000056.1:0-24403 GCA_015708815.1 Kodamaea anthophila | reverse complement strand
GGTTGAGGTGATCGCCCAGTACTTAGCCATAGGGTAGGCATGGGTTGGGGAATCCATCAACAGGCGGATGAGCTTATGGTTGGAGTGAAACCACTCCTCGTAAGGTTCAACCGCATCAAAATACGCCCGGGCCCTCAAAAGGGAGGGAGAAGCATTCTTCGAATGGTCGTGGGTGGTTTCGTTATCCACAATCCGCTGTTCCAACAGCGTTGACTCTTGATCTGTAGAATTATCTGTTCCCTTTCCAGTCATACTGAAAGGGCACAGTAGTAGTTGAGGAAAATGAATAACTTGATGCTTTAACGATGTGTTGACTAAATATTGATGCGAATACATAGACTATTTATACTTCTTGCATGGTGGCTTGACCTCGGTCAGTTTGTGTAATTGCCACAACTAAAAGCGTGAGATCGCTAATTTTTACTTTGTATGCAAGTCTTTGTACAACATACCATTTATAGATGCCGATCCTCAACGTATCTGCAAGCCATCACCCGGGCTTACCCTTAATGGAAGTTACTTCCGTTACTCCCCAACATCTGCACCAATATCATTTACGCAGTCATGCTGGAACTACTAGCATAGACTCTGGAATGCGTTTAACAAAAAGAATAGAAGAATCATCTTTTTAAGTAATCATAGGATTGAGTTATCAAGCAGGATAGCTACGAGTAATACAAGCGGAAGAGCTACGAGTAATACAAGCAGGATAGCTACGTTTAATATAGAGCTCCTTTCAATCGTTGCACAAGAATCAAGTGATTACGAAGCAGGATCAAGCAGTGGATCATCTTTTTTTGATACGGTACGCGATCCCTGGTGCTTTGCCTTGGTGAAACCCCCAAAATCATGGCTTTCGGTGCATTTTTGTTTAAACTGGCTCTTCCAATTGATTATCTCCCAGTCAGCAAGAAGTGATCACAAGCCCGTATACCTTAGCCTAATTTTACAATTGTATCAAATACATCGGACTGATTCTCTCCTTGCGACAAGGAATAAGATTTCACACTTTATTTACGGAAATTGATATCTTTGTTTGAGGGTATGGTAGCAGGGTAGGGAAAGTTATAAATAAGGTTTAAGCGATGGCTTATTTCCGATGCATACGCCACAAAACATGGCGTATGGGGTCCTTACCAAAATTTCTGGGATTCCAATTCCAATTACCTTTTGTGCAATTATGGGGAATTCAAAACCTTTTATTGGTGCTCTAGTAGTGATCTTTTTCAATCAAATGGAAACGGGTACATGACAGGCTTATGGGGCGGAATCATTGAAAACAAGCTGAGAGGATGTTGTGATCCCTCATTATAACGGCCATGTCCTGTCACTTTCGCAGCCAGTACACATACTGTATTAACTAGATGAGACGATTTTACACCTTGTATTGATTCAAGGATCAAACACATCCAAGTTGCTATTGACATCAGCCATTGAATTCATCAACCTCAATTGAGTAGCTAACATCGCAAACTTCCCTTGGAAAGGTATTCACATCTCAAGGTAGTTGCATCGCAAACTTCCCTATGGAAGGTCATTCAATCTCAAGGTAGTGATATAAAAGTCGTTAAAAGATAACTGTAGCTTTTTAACAGCCTCGACTTCTTGGGTATTATCGGCACTCCATATAAAGCTACAAAAGAGCTAAATATATGAAAAGATCATAACTAGCTGTTGATGCTCCTCTGACAGAAATACGTAATAGGATTCACGTTCAAGCACAGCTCCAAGAGGCAAATGATGCAGTATCTTAATCACCAAATATATTGTAAAGCGTACGCTATTTCTCCTTAAACCACAATGATCCGTGAAATTAGTATTCAAAATCGCTGTACTAGCACCACAGTCAGAGAATATATAAGAGTCGCCAAATTTAGTCTTCACTCAAACCACACTAATTTAGTGACTCCATTAAGGCTCACTAATTTAGTGACTCCATTAAGTCGCTAATTTTAGTGATTTCACTAGTCGCTCATTTTAGTACCAATAAGTCGCCAATTTTAGTGACTCCCTAAGTCGCTCTTTTTAGTGACTCCCTAAGTCGCCAATTTAAGTACCAATAAGTCGCCAATTTTAGTGACTCGCTAAGTCGCTATTTAGGCTATTGATCTCCCACCGCTAAATTCCCAACCACCAAATATGCTTCTATCACAGGGAATTGAGGGCAATATGCTTCGCTCAATCAACGTGAGTGGTGCTGATGTTTCCTAGTAGTATAACATTCATCTACGAGCATGTGACTAGCAGATCTTTAGCTACTTGCGCTGCTCATGTATGGCAGCACCATAAATACGAAGAGTTTTTCTTATCATTACATTTGAAGGTACTCTCTCTCTGTTCATCGTCACGTTAATTGTCACACAGTTCGTTCACGTTCAAATTATATTCTTCTTCGTCAGTTGCCTTCACACAGTTCGCTCCGCTCACTGTGTTCAAATTATATTCTTCTTCGTTAGTTGCCTTCACACAGTTCGCTCCGCTCACTGTGTTCAAATTATATTCTTCTTCGTCAGTTGCCTTCACACAGTTCGCTCCGCTCACTGTGTTCAGTTGCTCGCTCACTGTGTTCAAATTATATTAATCTTGCGTTCACACAGTTCGCTCCGCTCACTGTGTTCACTGACCACTATGACCTCACCACTTGGGCACCCATGGGTCCCCCTCTACAACACCCCCGTGACCTTCCAAGCGAGCCACTTTGAAACAGCGATGGCCAACCTCATCCACAACCCCAACATCAACTCTACAGTCATCATGAGGGCCGATATTCTCAGGGAGAAGGCCTACGAGGCCACCGGTACCACCAGCTTTGTGAGCGCCAAGATCAACGAGCCGCCAGTCATTCCGGGAGCCACTGAGCCCATTCTCACGCGCTACTTGGACGCCACAGAGTTCCAGCGTGTTCCTGTTGCGGGAAACTTTGCTGCAAAACGCGAGATTTTGAGACGTATCATACCAAGAAATCCCTTCAAGGATTGCGTGATAAACCAGACGTGTCTTGTGTGGGAGAGAAGAGAGAAAGAGAATGGAAGAGAGAATGAGAACGAGAATGAGAGAGAGAATGAGAACGAGAATGAAAGAGAGAATGAGAAAGAGAATGAGAGTGAGAATGAGTCTAGGATAGATGGGGAGGCGGGGGATACCAATGAAGGGGAAAAGCACAAATTACAGAAAGGCTCGGAGAAAGATGGGTCGGAAATAAGCATGGGGGAGTTGGAGAAGGAGTTGGGAAAATTAGACAAGTCGAAAAAGTCGGAGAAATTGGAGAAATCAGACTCAGACAGCAAACCAGACTCTGTCGACACAGACGGCAAATCCAAACGTGTCGACAGCAACAAACCAGACTCTGTCGGTAGTGTTCTTGTGATTTATATTCCCCACATACAACATCCAGAAGAAACACCCTTCTATATACCCCCCGTCAAAGCCATTGGTATTCTCTATGAACCAGGCCGGCTTTCCATCCACTACTACCCATTTCCCAACACGGATATCCGTAGCATGGATCCAAACGACAGATCCATGCGCATAGCCCAGCGTCTTCTCCAGACCTCAGCCAAGCACTCGTTTGGAGTGTTCCAAGGCTACGAGAAACGCGTGAACCACGACTTGGTCGTCGACAAGGAACTGTTTCAAAACACATACATTGCCCTCAAAAAGAAGTACTCTGCGGCTCTTGTGGAGGGGTGGGTGGAAAACACAGACCCAAAAAAGCACGTTTTCGAGGACCTTGCGATCGCAGCGTTCTTGATCAGTTTCTGGGGCCTGCACGCCCGGTTCGAAAAGAACTCGTTTGAGTTCCGTGACCTCGGTTGTGGAAATGGACTCCTCGTGCATATATTGCTTCTGGAGGGATACAAGGGCCATGGCGTAGATGCCAGGCGTAGGAAATCGTGGAAAACGTACCCCGAACATGTGCAAAAGTGTCTCCACGAGCAGATTGTCATCCCGAGTGTCCTCCTCAAGCCTCACCCGTCTTTGAAGCAGGTGCTTCCTGGAGTCAACGACAATGGGCGTGTTTTTCGCACAGATGACCAGGTTCTTACTGCAGACAGTCTATTGCGTTCGGACCAGGTGTGCACCACGGAAGACTTTCCAGAAAACACATTCTTGATTGGAAACCATCTGGATGAGCTCACTTGCTGGATTCCGTTGCTTGGGTTTCCGTTCCTCGTGATACCTTGCTGTTCCCATGGCTTGGACGGAGCTCGTAGGAGGTACCCGGGTAAGGGCAAGGCGTCGGCTTATGCTGCTTTGGTGGATCATGTTGAGGAATTGGCGAGATATGTGGGCTGGGAGCCGAAAAGAGAGATGTTGAGGATTCCTAGTACGAGGAATGCTGCGATAGTGGGGGTGGGGGGATGGAGGGAGGAGAGGGTGTGGGGGGTTATGGAGATGGAGGGGGTGGAGGGGTGGGTGGAGAATCTGATGGGATTGATGAAGAGGGAGCCGAGATCACATTGAAGGTCAGATTCGAATCGAAGATTCTTACGAAGTAAGAATCTGAGCTGCCGTTAATTAGTATATCGAATCTTCTCACGAAGTGAGAAGATGGCCACGAATCGGACTATATCGAAGATTCTTACGAAGTAAGAATCTGAGCTGCATGAAACGGACTATATCGAATCTCCTCACGAGTGAAAAGATAGCCACGAATCGGACTATATCGAATTTTTCACGAATGAGAAGATGGCATGAATCGGACTATATCGAATCTCCTCACGAGTGAGAAGATGGCATGAATCGGACTATATCGAATTGTTTCACGAGGAGAAGATGGCTAAATGAATTGAAGATTCTTACGACGTAAGAACCTGAGCTGCCATTAGTATATCGAAGACTCTACAAAGTGAGAAGATGGCATGAATCGGACTATATCGATTCTTCTCACTTGTGAGAAGATGGCTACATGAATTGAAGATTCTTACGAAGTAAGAATCTGAGCTGCCGTTAATTAGTATATCGAAGATTCTACAAATTAGAGACGATGAGCTGCAATGAATAAGTCGAATCTCCTCACAATGTGGGAAGATGGCTACAATGATTCAAAGATTATCAAGAGCGAGAAGATAAGCTAGAAGGAATTCGTATATCGAATATCACTAAGTGAGAAGAGTACAATAAAATTCATCGAAGATATTCACGAAGTGAGAAAACAACAATGAGTTTGATGGAAGATTCTCACGAGTGAGAAGATGGCTACATGAATCGGAGTATCCTCGTATCTTCTCACTTAGTGAGAAGGTAGCCCATAATCTGAACTGAATAAATTGAGTATCTAGCCTCATGATTTGAGTATTCATTCTCACGAGCTACAATGAATTTATTATATCGAAGGTCCCGAAGTGAGTTACGATGAATTTAGTTATCGAAGATCCAGTTGAAATGGCCCAAACCGTTCAGGACCACTTTTTAACAATTCCCAGTTTCAAAAGAGCTTTCTTTTTCAGCTTCACATGTGTTTGGACCAGTGACTCTGGGAGTGGTTGGACGATGGCCCACTAGCTTAAGTGTACCCTGGGAAATTTTCTTCTGGGCATAAAGTGCGATTTTGCTTCGTTCGTTGGGTGGCACAGGCCTAAATACGGCAAATTATCGTAACTCACTTTGTCTGATCAAGGACCATTCAGAGCAACTCAAAACTGTTCAAACAAAATTAATGGAGTGAGAAGATAATTGCTTGATTTCTCGAAGATGCTTGTGAGAACTGTAAAGAGTTTAAGTACTCTTGAATTCTCATTGAGCTGCACTGACTCGAAATTTCAAACTTGGCTGAATTCATTTGAATTGTCTGAAGATTATCAGCTGAAGTCATTTTAATACGTTCGAAGTAGCATAGATTCTACTGGATCGTATTTGAATTCTCATTAACCAACAGTCACGTCAATTAAACCAGCCACAGTCTACAACGCGAACTAAGTGAGTGTTGTTTATTTATCCGTTAATCTTTTAAACTACCTCACAACACTCACTTCGTTCGTGTTGTTCGTGTTTGAACTGTTCTGATTGGTTGAAATGGATTGTTAAACTGAGTGCTTTCATTGTGTTGGACCGAAAAGAGCGAATACCTAGCTTCTTAGGTGTCGAGATGGTTATAGATTTATAGATTGAGGATGGTGAATGTAAAAGCATGCAGTCTAAACAGACCACGGCACTGTTCAGTAAGGTCTCTCCTGCTGTGAATGATTCATTATCAAACAGCTTGAACAATAATGTAAAGCATTTGAATCAAAGATGTACGTGCACAGCTTGGTGGTTCTACAATGCGAAATGAGCTTACTATAACGAAGATGAAATAAAACATACCTACTCAGTGATTCCAATTGATGGTTACCGGTGAAGCAGGGAGATCTGCAGAAAGCTACAGCGTAGAATGTATCCAAGGAGTGTGATGAACTATTTGCGATATGACTAATAGTTCAAGTGGCGAAGCGAGCAAGTTGAATACTCGTGAATGGACATCGATTATGTTAGTTACTCATTGCTTGAATACTCGTGAATGCAATAATTGTTTTTGAGCAAGTAGAGTTATATCTCGAGATGATGAGTAGTATAGAGTGATGGCAAGTACGAGGGAGGAGTTGTAGTGGGTGTAATTATTTTAAAATAGCGAGAATTACGAGGGGTGTATTCTAGTCGCTATAATTTTTTGAATAGCGAGAATTACTCGCTACGCTCGCAATCTAGTCGCTATAATTTCAAGATAGGCGGAATACTCGCTCCGCTTGTATAATATGGCATAACTTCGCTCTATAATTAATATAGAAAATGTGGTGCTACAAAAAAGCAATAACGTAGGAGCGAAGCTACTACGTTGTACTAAAAATAGCTACTAGCGAGTTTTGCTGGAATTGAATGTTTTTAGTACTGGCGAGTTTGCTGGATTAAATGTTTTAGTACTGGCGAGGTTAGTGTTTACCTAGCTAACCAATCAGTAGTTTATTCACCTGGCACTAGTAGCCGAATAAACTGCTAGCATCGCTAGTAGCATGCAAATATGAACTATTGAAAAAACACCGATTAAACATTAGCACAGCCTGTAAGGGACTGTCCGGAACTTGGCGTTCCGACACGTGTATAATTCCTCGTAACTCGGTTATAAATTATCCTATAGTGTGGTATTCCCACAGCCTAGCAGTATTGATTAGCCATATGAAACGAACTCACATCTTTAAAAATCTAGTAGCGTTTAACCAGATAAACAAACACGAAGGCAGTGTATTGATCAATGGGCACTTGGAACATAATCGTACTAATAAACACTACCATGGTAGTGTTTTACCAGGCAACAAAACGAACTAAATTCGAACGATAGTAGCTAGTGGTGTTTAGCTACGTTATGAAACAATGAAACAACGATCGCTATTCCAAAATAATCATTACTGGGAGCTATATGGCAACTTCGCTCTATGTGAAATTAAGAAAATGTGGTGCTACAAAAAAATCAAATCAACATAGTCGCTTCGCTATGTCCAAAAATAATCAATATTACTAGGAGCTAACTTGAACCTGTTGAATAATCAATATAGAGAGGCTTTTCCACAAAAAATCAAATCAAGTAGCTTCGCTCCTGCGTTGTGTAAAATCATCATTTACGACCAGGAGCTAATATGTTCCTATGTTGATAATCAATAGAAAATGTGGTGCTGCAAAAAAAATCAACACACATTGTCGCTTTATAAAATATAAACAACGTAGTCTTTTCGCTATGTCCAAAAATAATCAATATTACTGGGAGCGTGATGGAGGTAATATGCTATGTTAATAATCAATATAGATTTGCCACAAAAAAATCAAATCAACGTAGTAGCTTCGCTACTACGTTGTACACGTTATAGAAACAATATAAACAACGTAGGAGCGAAGCGACTACGTTGTTCCTACACCTGTATAGAAAAGATCAACGTAGTCGCTTCGCGCCTACGTTTCTCCTACGTTGAACTTCGTTGGTCAAAAATCACGTAGGCTGGCGCCTACGTGATTTTTATTTCATGACCGGCCCCAACTCCCAATTCCAACAACTCGAGAAACTCGGCGAAGGCACCTACGCCACCGTCTACAAAGGCAAAAACCGAACCACCGGCGCGTACGTGGCCCTCAAAGAAATCAACCTCGATTCCGAGGAAGGAACGCCCTCCACGGCCATTCGAGAAATCTCCCTCATGAAGGAGCTTGACCACGAAAACATCGTGACGCTCTACGACGTGATCCACACCGAAAACAAGCTCACGTTGGTGTTTGAGTTCATGGACAAGGACTTGAAGAAGTACATGGAGGTCCACGGCAACCACGGCGCGCTAGACTTGAAGATTGTCAAGCTGTTCATGTTCCAGCTCCTCAAGGGCATCATGTTTTGCCACGATAACCGCGTGTTGCACCGTGACCTCAAGCCACAGAACTTGTTGATCAATAATAAGGGCGAGTTGAAGTTGGGCGACTTTGGCCTCGCACGTGCGTTTGGAATTCCCTTCAATACATTCAGCAACGAGGTGGTCACGTTGTGGTACAGGGCTCCTGACGTGTTGCTCGGGTCGCGTGCCTACACCACCCTGATCGATATCTGGTCGGCCGGGTGTATTTTCGCGGAGATGTGCACGGGCAAGCCGTTATTTCCGGGGAGCGCCAACGAGGACCAGTTGATAAAGATCTTTCGCTTGATGGGAACGCCGAATGAGCGCACGTGGCCGAATATCCTGCAGTATGAGAATTATAAGAAGGACTGGCAGGTGTTTGTGCCCCAGGATTTGAGGGTCATTGTGCCGAATTTGGATTCAATGGGTTTGAATTTGTTGCAGAGTTTGTTGCAGATGAGGCCGGAGGGGAGGATAACGGCGAGGCAGGCGTTGCAGCATCCGTGGTTTCATGAAATAAACTAACTACTCATCCGCCAGGATGAGTAGTTAGTCCAGAATGAGTTTCAACTCTGTCTGGCGTAGCCAGGCAGAGTTGTTACTGTTCCGGCTGACAACTGATTCTGGCGTACCAGAATGAGTAGTTAGTTTAGGGTGAATTAATTTATTACTCTGGCTGGCGCGGCCAGGCAGGGTAATTTTATCAACGGGTTGGCATCTCATTCTGGCGCAGCCAGGATGAGTAGTTGGTCTATGCTAAATTAATTGATTACTCTGGCTGGTGCATCAGGCAGAGTATTTTCAAGTGATTACTTTGGCTGGTAACTCATTCTGGCGCAGCCAGGATGAGTGATTTTATCAACTCATTTTTTTTGACTTGTTAACTCTGGTTGGAGTCTCATTCTACAAGGATGAGTAGGAAGGTTTATGATGATTTAATTGATTACTCTGGCTGGTGCATCAGGCAGAGTAATTTTGACTTATTAACTCTGACTGGCGTAGTCGGGCAGTTATTTACTGACTTCCGACTGGCAAGCCAGGCAGAGTTTTCAATGAACTATCTGGCTGATAACTCACTCTGAAGCAGCCAGGATGAGTTAATTCATTACTTTGGCTGGCGCACCCAGGCAAAGTGATTTTAACTGATTATTTTTACTTGTTAACTCTGGTTGACATCTCATTCTGCCAAGATGAGTAAATTGGTCTGTGCTGAGATAATTGATATATGCTGATTTAATTGATTATTCTGGCTGGTGCATCAGGCAGAGTGTTTTTAATTGATTACTTTGGCTGGTAACTCATTCTGGCGCAGCCAGAATGAGTGATTTTATCAACTGATTATTTTTGACTTGTTAACTCCGGTTGCCAACTCATTCGCAGCCAGGATGAGTAAGTTGGTTTATGATGATTTAATTGATTACTTTGGCTCGCGCATCAGACAGAGTTTTTACTGAACTATCTAGCTGTCGAGCCAGGCAGAGTATAAAGAAATGAATACTATTCTCTGGCCGGCAGCTCATTCTGGCAGCCAGAGTAATAAGTTAGTTTTCCAGAACGATTACTCTGGCTGCAATCTCATTCTGGCGCAGCCAGGATGAGTTACTAAGTTAATCCAAAATATGATAATTGATTACTCCGGCTGTCGAGCCAGGCAGAGTTAAAAGAAATGAATACTATTGTCTGGCTGGCTGCGCTAGCCAGAGTAATTTTTATGACTTATTATTTCTGGCTTGTAAACTCTGGCTGTAACTCATTTTGGCGCAGCGAGGATGAGTAAGGAGGTTTATGATGTTTTAATTGATTATTCTGGGTGGCCCAGTCAGACAGAGTTATTACTGAACTATCTGGATGTCGAGTCAGGAAGGGTTATTTACTGAATTATCTAGCTGTCGAGCCAGGCAGAGTTATCACTGAACTATCTAGCTGGCAAGTCGGGCAGAGTAATTTTATCAACTGGTTATCTTTGGCTTGTTAACTATGATTGGCGCAGCCAGGTAGAGTGATTTGCTGGTTTCTGGGGCAACTCATTCTGGCGTAGCCAGGATGAATAAGTTTGTTTAGGGTGAATCATTTTATTGATAACTCCGGTTGACAACTCATTCTGGCGTAGCCAGGATGAATAAGTTTGTTTAGGGTGAATCAATTGATACTGGCAACTCATTCTGGCGCAGAATCCAGAATGATTTTGATTACCCGGCTATCGAGCCAGGCAGAGTAATTTTTATATTTCTGGCTTTTAAACTCGGCTATAACTCAGCCAGGATGAGTAAATAACTAGGAAAATCAATTAATTACTCTGGCTGCGCCGCCATTTTTAACTGATTACTGGCTGCCGGAATGTTAATATCCGGTACTCGTTCGTGTACTCGTTGAGTATACAGGTAATCTTTCTCTACTCGTACACTCCTTGTACACTTCATTCAGTGTACTCGCCATTTATCCAGGATGAGTAACGTGTCTGTTATACCGGCACTTTTACCAGCAGCTAGATAGTTTGTTGTTGCTGTCGTTCAAGTGCTATTGGCTGGCCACTCAGAATTTCAGGGAGTATTTCTGGCCAGCTTGTCAGAAAAATAGTGAAATCATTGAGGAATTTAGAAATGAGACAACTCTGGATTGGCAACTCTGGCTGGCGCAGCCAGACAGAGTTGATTTACTGAGTTATTTATGTCTGGCAAGCCAAGCGGGTTATTTACTGAGTTATTTATGTCTGCAAGCCAGGCGGGTTATTTACTGAGTTATTTATGTCTGTAAGCCAGGCAGGATAATCTCTAATGTCGTTTCAGAATTCATCAAGAGAAGCAATAATCTTGTATGCTCTCAAAATCCACCATGTGTGAGCTACATCAATAGCTAGTAACCAGTCGTTGCACAGCCCATGTTTTGCCCAGATTGCCGAATGAACTCTCTGGTGTCGATCCAGGCAGAGTAATTTCTATTACTTATTATTTTCCCGGCTGCCAGTCAGAAAGAGTGTCTATGTCCGTCAGTCGAAAGGAGTATCTATGTCCGCCAGTCAGAAAGAGTGTCTATGTCCGCCAGTCGAAAGGCGTTGTCTGCCAGCCATTTAAATGCTATTGTCAAGAATACTATGGCTCGTCCAGAATTATTTTGAGTATCAATTCTGCCCAGTTAAAATTTGAGGTTGTAGCTGAGTCAAAACATATGATATCTGGATAGAGTTTATGGATACTATTTTCTGTCATAGAGAGTCTATGAATACTATTGGCTGCCAGAAGTTAAAAGAAGACCATGTACTGGTCAGCAGTTTAAATGAATATTGCAGTTAAAAGAAGACTATTGCCAGTTAAAAGTAATGATTATTCCAGTTTAAATGAATATTATTGCCAGTTATAGAAATGATTATTTCCAGTTTAAAATGAATATTATTGCCAGTTATAGAAATGATTACTCTTTTTTAATGAATACTATCTCCTGGAGTTTAAAAGTAATGATTACTCCACTTTTTTAATGAATACTATCTCCTGGCTCTCAGCAGTCGGTCCAAAATGAGTACATGTCCGTTTAGAAATGAATTTCTTGGCTCGCTAGTCAGTTAGATAAGTACTGTTTGGCTGTCGGCAGTCGGTCCAAAATGAATACTTTTTGTCAGTTTAGAAATGACTATTTTCTCATAGCCGTCAGTAGGAATACTATTGGCTCCTAGATACAGTTAATCCTTCTAATACTCACTTGCGAAGCAAGTGAGTTCATGTATGCTGCTCAAGGAGTTAAGATCCTCCGAAGCCCTGTATTCGTACTATTGCACTACATCTCGACAGATGTGTAGGTTACCACTTTTGTTGCAAAAAAAACCTCCACCTACATTCCCATTGCTACAAGTGCACCTACTACGCTAGCCAGCAGAAGTGTGCTTATAGCTAGCTATCCCTCGAATAAAGTAGTCGAGTCCCTACAAGATTCAACAGAAATCATAATACTCCGAGTCGTTCATTCTTACTGCTAGCTTACTAATGGCAGACATAGAAATACGAGCAAGTGAGATCATTCGTCAAGCATTCAAACTACTCGTTTCGGGAGTTCATCTAATACTCACTTGCGAAGCAAGTGAGTTCAATTCGCCAAAGCATTCAAACTGACTCGCTTCGCGAGTTCGTCATATTGGTGGGCTTGCGAGTGTCACCGGTTTTCTATGGTCAATGTAGTGAATTTGGAGTTGATCATGGTTAATGCCTATTGTTAGGTGATGGGATGACTGCTGCATGTAACCCCACGTAATTCTCTTTCCCGTTTGATTTCTATGTTGCGCTTGACTTTTACCCTTTCGTGGCGCGTCTTGGGTTGATAAGCCGGTTGTTAAGCCGGTAGCTCCGTCTGATCCTGCTTTATTTGCGTCTTGCGCGCTAAGCCGGTAGCTAGGCCTAGTCCTGGCCCTTGCTGTGATTGAATACTGTGTATGTTTCGGTCAATGAATACGTAAGATCAAGTTACCCCCAGCTAAAGTCTCGTTAATCTAACATATACTGGTGGAACGATAGATCCCGCGATAGCCCGCATATCCTCGCAATGATCTCGCTTCGATCTACCCTCGTAATTATTTGGTCACTCTAGTGATATCAAGGCCTATTGGATACTTGCTATTACCATCAGACCTCCTTTTACCCTCTGATCGTCTAGGCGTATTTTTAGAGCCTGTGAATTGCCGCAAATCCTGCATATAGTATCGTAGGGAAAACTCGAGTGAACTCACTCCAGAAGTCAAGCTCTTGATCTATTGTTTACTCTAAATCTTTGATTCAATGGTGCGGAATAGCCCGCATATCCTCGCAATGATAATTCCGAGCGAAGCGAGGAATTGTGAAGATTTGCGAATTATTTATTCTGAGCGCTCTCAATTTGAGCAATTCTTCTCTCTCTATTGCTCGTTCAATCTATACGTTTAATTTATGAGTATCTCGCAATGATCTCATTCGCTCGATCTATTGCTCGTTCTATACGTTTAATTTAGGGGTATCTCGATGATCTCGCTTCGCTCGATCTACGCTCGTAACTTTCTGGTGACTCTAGTGATAGCAAGGGCTATCGATATACTTTGCTATTATCATCAGACCTACTTCACAACTTTTCTGATCGGCTGTAAGGCAAAGGAGGTATTTTTGGAGCCTGTGAATTGCCGCAAATCCTGCATATAATATTTGGATACTCAGGCACTTAACAGGTATCTTCTCGATAAAATCTTGGATTCAATGGCGCGGGATAGCCCGCATATCAATGATCTCACTTCGCTCGATCTATTGCTCGTTCTATACGTTTAATTTATGGGTATCTCGCAATGATCTCGCTTCGCTCGATCTATTGCTCGTTCTATATTTAATTTAATGGGTATCTCGATAGCCTCGCGCAATACTCTCGCTTCGCTCGAGTATTGCATCTATTCACAAATACTCTGTTTTAAACGTCCCCCACTCCATCACCACCCCCGCCAACCACAGACACCTCAAACCCACCACACACCGCCAAATCTCCGAGTCCACGTCCCCCTCCCCATAATACGCCTCCAATATCCTCCTCAACGACCCCCTCGATCTCTCGCCAATCCTATAGCACAACCGAAGCATGTCCACCACGCAAGCCTCCGAAACCGGCCCAATTCGCATCCCTAGAGCCGTCTCGGTGGCTTTCTCTAAAATACCCAGATCTCTCAAATCCGCCCCGTGGAGATATCGGTTCACGTCCACCAAGTACCCACTCCTTCCCAATGCACGCAAAAGGCCTATAGACCTCTCATTCACCCTGATGCGGTACATTTTTTCCGGAACCTGTCTGGGACCCAAGAGGGAGAAATCATAGCGCCAAACGTCTTTCTGGGCCCAGAACCCCGACATTTGGCGCTCCTCGGGGGTGGCAGGCCACGGGACCTTTTCGTATTTTTCCACGTCGTCGTCCCACTCGAAATTCTCGGGGCATCCCATTTGCACCCATTCCTGGTATGTTTCGAGAACCATCGAAATCTCTCGAAATTTATACCAAAAGAAGGCTGCTCGGGAGAGGGTGTGGAATTGACACGACAGAGAGAGAAAAGGAGTTCGTCTGTTTTTCCAATTTACTCCATCTCTTATTCCATGATTTTCTTCATTTTCTTCATTATTTTCTCTTATCCCATGATTTTCTTCATTTTCTTCATTTTCTCTTATTCCATGATTTTCTTCATTTCCATTTACTTTTTCATTCATCACCACACTTAATATCTCTGGCTCTATTTCATCCAGCACACCCACGTTGTACAATGCAAACATTTTCGCTGCCTCTTTTACAGAGGAGATGTCTAAAAGTATTCTCCTGGAGAAATCATTCAATGGCCTATCATTTTCCAGCCCATTTAACCCATTTTCCAGCCCATTTAGCCAATTTTCCAGCCCATTCAACCCATTTTCCAGCCCATTTAACCCATTTTCCAACCCATTTAACCCATTTTCCATATTCCCTATTCTATTCCCATTTCCTATTATTCTATTCCCCTCTATTCTTCCATTCTCTATTCTTCTATTCTCTATTCTTCTCTTCTCTATTCTTTGGAGGTCTCTTCTATAATGATTTAGTTTCTCCTGCACCAAATCAAGATTGACCCGCTCGTTGAGATTCTTCGTGTAGTGCTTGGCCATGCTGGCCGCGATGCCCTCGTTATAGCCGCGCGAGTAGTGTAGAAGGGTGTGGAGGTGCCGGCATGTGTAGGGGAGGCTGTTTCTGGGCCCCGCGAGGATGTAGATGCGCACGAGGATCTCTGGGGGAAAGATCTGGGAGATGTGGGTTCGGAGTTTGGGGGATGCGGGGGGCTGGCGTTTGGGGGGCTGGCGTTTGTGTCGGTGACGTTTGGGGTTGGATTTTTTTGGGTTGAGGGGTTTTCCGGGTATGACGAAGCCCATTCCCTCGAACGACAAAAAGATCAGACAAAAAAATAGAATGATTTTCAGTGACAAAATGTGGAGGTTGAATTTCAGTGAAAAAAGCAAAAATGGAGTTTGAATGACAAAATGAAGTTGAATTATTGTGAGTGAAGAAGAATGGGGAAGTTCGAATGAGCAAGAATGGAGTAGAATTATCGTGAATGAGCAGAGAAATTCGAATTTTCTCAGCGAAAATGAGCAAATGGGAAGTTCGAATTATCGTTAATGAGCTGCAAAGTTCTTCGGAATGAGCAGCAAATAATGTTCTGTAGAATGAGCTATGAAGTTCCCCGAATAAGATGAGCAAAGGGAATTTGGTGAATGCAAATTCTTGAGAGCTGAGCAACGAAATTCTGATCAGACTAGCATATGGTGAAGTTGGCAAAAGTACGAAGTTCGAGAATGAGCAAATGGGGTTGTTTCAAGAATAAACGAGCTCAGAATTAATAGTTCTTTTGCTGAAAGAGATGAGCAAAACTAATTAAGTCTTCGAGAATAAGCTGGCTAAGTCAGAAGCAATGGGAGTTCGAATAACATGCTCTGTTGAAGACAATAAATACCTAATAGAAATGTGCGTTTGGGAATTGTAATGACTTGTTGATTAATAAATGATCAAATCTACCCATTCTTCAATTTAATCATTTTGTAAAAAGGTGGGTGTGTTGCATACGAAGAAGTTGGGCATCTCCTGCTACTCGAGTGATATAACAGCTATTCCATGCCAATTATTGAAGCCTTATGCTTGATTATTACCCTTTCATTGATTCTTGCTCATGCGCTTCTTCTCGTTTGGTACGGGTGTGGTCAGTGAATGATCCAGCCATGTTACTCGATTCGAGAGCTGTTCGGGCGCTCAAGCTGCTCAAATACATGTTATATGCTATCCCTCGCTACACTCGCAATCCGCGCTGACTCGTTTAACGGTAATGTTATGCGCAACAGTTTTCTATACTCGTAACTCGCTAACCCTCGCTAAAACTCGCTAACTCTCGCTACAACTCTCGCTATAACTTTTAATTTTTTTTCACTAAAACTCTTAACTCTCACTAATCTCGTTAAAACATTGCTATATTTGACAACTCTTGTTATAGATGTAGCTAATCTCGCTACAACAGAGCCCCGGATACAACTGTGGTTATTCTACTCATTAGCGAACGAAGTGAGTAATTCGTTACTAATTCTATAATACTAGTACACTTCTATTAGCTCCTCGTCCAAATTCAATAATATAGTTTTTTTACTCATTAGCTCCTCATCGCTAATTCGTTGCTATTCGATCATATATCGTTTATTCCTCCCATTAGTGCACTTCGTTGCTAATTCAATTCAAACATACTATCGCTTATTTCTCATTAGCTCTTCGTCCTAATTCAAATATAGTTTATTCACTCATTAGCACTTCGTTATTCGTTCACACTCTACTTTATTCTACTCATTAGTCCCTTCATTACTTAAATACGTATATTCCTCGAAATAAACAAGTCGGTAACCAAATCCCCCATAGTGTGGTATTTCAACAGAACTTGAATGTGGTAAAGAGCTTGTGGGGTAGTCTTGGCCCTTCCATCATGCAGGACGTCACAAGTAGCTTTGAAGATTGAATCCACGACGTAATATAGGTAAACACCTGATTTATAATAGGCCATGGGATCTACATATTCAGTTCCATCAGATTATTCTATCATCTGTAATTTGGTCATCGCGAGCCACTTCAATTAGATCTTACTATTCAAAATGAGGAAATACTCTCCTGAAGATATCGAGATTCGCACAATTGAGAGCAAATACTTTGGAGTAGCCATTAAAACAAATACTTCGGGGTAAGTGGGTGCGAATATTATAATGTTGAGCAGCAGACTACTGTGAATGTGTGTCACGTGGGTAGAGTTACGTGCGGTTATACACATATGTAGTTCTAAACAGGATTTCCTAGTACGTAAATTCGTATGGTTCTACTCAGAGAGTCCTATTCAATCGTACTGTGTTATCACTCGATATCTCAGCTCATTACAGACTCACTCTATATATCTCACTCATTAGCTCACTTCGTTCGCTAATTCATTGATTCACTTATCAGTGCAGTCACTACACCCATTAGCTCACTCACTCCTCACTAACACATCATCTCATTCGCTAATTCGATATTAATTCAAGCGAGTATATGGAGCCATCGATAAGAGATTCGAACATATTCAATATCGAGCATATCTGAGCGAGCGGGATATGTGAGCTCCTACCATATCAATTTCAAGGTATCCTCACTTCGTTCGGATATTTGCCCCAAACTACGATAGTACTTCCATCACGATGTCAGGAGTCTTGATACATATATATACACTCTTGATTTGGGATTTAGAAACAACCGACTTATATCATTGAGTGGTAAGTTCTATCTACTTATATCATTGAGTGGTATTTAAGTTCTATCTACTTATATTATTGAGTGCTACGCTATTTAAGTTCTATCTACTAGATCCCACGGACCGGCCTAACACAGCCAGACTTCGTGGCTCAGCTTTAGCCAGTCGGGTTTGAGTGTTGGAGACTGGTCCAATATAGGTCAGTACAACAGTGATATGAGTACCTAAAAATGAGGGAAAGTACACGAGATTAAACTATGACAAGGTAAAGTCAAACAATTGCTCGGCGATCCACTCTAGGACTCTCGCTATTTTGCTCGCTCAATTCCGCTAGATATTACGCCATCGATCAAGTAATGCCTTCAATTTGTAATCGTTCAGAATGTATTGTCATTGTATCAACTGCGCTATGAATATGCTTCATCTAGAATACGTGGGTAGTACAGAAGATATAGGATGACATTTGTCTACTCAGCTTCCTCTACAATCTATAAGACCTAGTTATAGTTGGCCTATAGCTTCTAATAGTATAATTTACAAATGGAATACTCTGAAGTGATATAGGTATACGAGGATATAGGTATATCCTCGTATACCTTGCGAGGATATGTTAACTAAGAAGATTGTAAGCAAGCATGCTCGCTCCGATATGCTAGCCAGAATATATCGAAGAAACTGTTCATGATATCTTGTAGACTGTATCAGAACGAAGGGGGATATGTTGCGTAGAACTCATAGGAAACCAGTTGCTATATGCAGGAATTGCAGCCAAACAAAAATACTGAAGCATGCATACATAGCTGAGGGATGCAAAATATCGCAACATCCGAGCGACGTGAGGAAGGATAATCTATCCACTATTGGCGAATGAAGTGAGCCAATTCGATTTCATACTACCGTTTATTCTCATTAGCTCTTCGTCCTAATTCAATAATAATATAGTTTATTCACTCATTAGCAAACGAAGTGAGCTAATTCACTAAAGTTGATACTATCGTTCATTCTCATTAGCTCCTCGTCACTAATTCAATAATATAGTTCATTTACTCATTGGCTCAGTTGTGCTTGATTACGCTTGAAACTCGCCGCAGTAGTGAGATTGAGGTATCTGAATCACGTGACTAGACAAGAGCTTCCTGCATATAATTACCTTTAGTCATAATAATAGCCAACTCGCACACTCACTTCGCTCTCAGTTAGCTCGAATGTACTAAGAGAGGCAGTTCGTAGCTGAACGCATCTGTTATAGACATCTCGCACTCAGTACGTAGCCAAACTTGATATATTATAGACAGCTTGCAAATCACTTCCCATCAGTTGAGCTTGTCGTTGATACTATCGTTATTCTTAGCGAACGAAGGTGCTAATGAGTAGGAACACGCTAAGTTGATACTATCGTATTCACATTAGCGCATGAAGGAGCTAATTCGATCATAAACTACTTTTTCCTACTCATTAGCGAACGAAGTGAGCTAATCAGATAATAATATAGTTTTATTCACTCATTAGCTAACTTCGTCTCCTAATTCGTTCGCTATTCGATCGCTATTCGATCATAAACTACTTTTTCCTACTCATTAGCTCCTTCGTCGCTAATTCGATAACATATGGAAGTTCTCCCGATACTATATGCCGGATGGCTACTAAAAATGCTCATGAAGACTATTCATGGCACCCAACATTCAGAGAAGCGTCCACTCGGGCTGAAAGCCCGTGCTGTGATTACTTCTCAGCTATCAGCCCATAAGGACACCAACCCGACGCTTCCGTGCCGTAGGATCCATGGGATAGACTTAAATAGCCCTAAATATTCAATAAGAGAGTCAGTTGTTCTCTAATCCCAATTCAAGAAAAGATTCCCTAACAATATGTTTAAATCTGAGTCTCCCAGGCATGCTGAAAAGGTCACGTGGTTAGCTTAGTAGTTGTTCGCTTATGAAGGCACAAGTTTCACCCACTTTAAGGTAATTATCTAAGGATATCTGGGCTATTTATGCTTTCCCGACACCCCCTTGAAGCCAGTGTGGATCCGTAATACGGACATCGGAATATGAGCAGGAATGTCAGCAATGATCTCACGATCTCCTACTGTTCTTTACTGATCTGTTAATAAAATCATTTGGGAGAACGTCGCCACTGTGGTGTTAGCCACAGGGGAAAGTCTAGACAATCCCCTGATTCTTCAGACTGAATCTGTTTTTGCATAATCCTGCACATGACTCCATCCTGCACAGTATTCTGGAACATGCTGTAGTTTAACTAAATTACCAATTCGCTCATATTCTCTTTTCTACTAATTAGCGAACGAAGTGAGCTAATTCGATATCACACTACCGTTTATTCTCATTAGCGAACGAAGTGAGCTAACTCGAACTTTCATACTATCGTTTATTCTCATTAGCTCATCCTCGCTAATTCGTTCACTATTTTTTTTTCCACTCATTAGCTCACTTCGTTCGCTATTCGGCCATACTCTACTCTTATCCTACTCATTAGCTCACTTTGTTCGCTAATTTTACTTTTTTCCTACTCATTAGCTCCTTCGTCGCTAATTCGCTAAGTTGATACTACCGTTTATTCTCATTAGCTCACCGTCGCTAATTCGGTAATATAGTTTTATTCTCATTAGCTCACCGTCGCTAATTCGGTAATATAGTTTTATTCACTCATTAGCTCACTAATTATACTGCTGTCACTACACTCATTAGCTCACTTCGTTCGCTAATTCGTACATTCTTCCTACTCATTAGCTCCTTCGTCGCTAATCCGAGAATAATATAGTTTTATTCACTCATTAGCTCATCGTCGCTAATTCGACCATACTCTACTCTTAACCTACTCATTAGCTCATCCTCGCTAATTCGTTCACTATTTTTTTTTGCCCACTCATTAGCTCATCGTCGCTAATTCGACCATACTCTACTCTTATCCTACTCATTAGCTCCTTCGTCGCTAATTCGTACTTTTTTCCTACTCATTAGCTCATCGTCGCTAATTCGTTCGCTAATTTTACTTTTTTCCCACTCATTAGCTCCTTCGTCGCTAATTCGATAATACTCTACTTTTTTCCTACTCATTAGCTCATCGTCGCTAATTCGTTCGCTAATTTTACTTTTTTCCCACTCATTAGCTCCTTCGTCGCTAATTCGATAATACTCTACTTTTTTCCTACTCATTAGCTCCTCATCGCTAATTCTTTCGCTATCCGATCGCTATTCGATCACACTACTTTTTTCCTACTCATTAGCTCACTTCATTCGCTATTCGATCATACTCTACTTTCTACTTTTTTCGTACTCATTAGCTCAATTTGTTCGCTAATTCGGTCATACTGTACTTTTCCTACTCATTAGCTCACTTTGTTCGCTAATTCAAACTTTTTTCCTACTCATTAGCTCCTTCGTCGCTAATTTGTCGCTAATTCGATCATACTCTACTTTTTTCCCACTCATTAGCTCCTTCGTCGCTAATTCGTTCACTAATTTTACTTTTATCCTACTCATTAGCTCCTCGTCGCTAATTCGCTAAGTTGATAATATCGTTTATTCTCATTAGCTCACCGTCGCTAATTCGGTAATATAGTTTTATTCACTCATTAGTTCACTAATTATACTGCTGTCACTACACTCATTAGCTCACTTCGTTCGCTAATTCGTACTTTCTTCCTACTCATTAGCTCCTCGTCGCTATTTCGATAATACTCTACTCTTATCCAACTCATTAGCTCCTCGTCGCTAATTCGTACTTTTTTCCTACTCATTAGCTCCTTCGTCGCTAATTCGTCGTTAATTCGTTCGCTATTCGACCATACTCTACTCTTATCCTACTCATTAGCTCACTTCGTTCGCTAATTCGTTCTTTATTCCTACTCATTAGCTCCTTCGTCGCTAATTCGTCGCTAAGTTGATACTACCGTTTATTCACTCATTAGCTTCTCGTCGCTAATTCGTTCACTATTTTTTTTCCCACTCATTAGCTCCTTCGTCGCTAATTCGCTAAGTTGATACTATCGTTTATTCACTCATTAGCTCATCCTCGCTAATTCGATCATACTCTACTTTTTTCCTACTCATTAGCTCCTTCGTCGCTAATTTGTCGCTAAGTTGATACTATCGTTTATTCACTCATTAGCTCGTCGCTAATTCGTTCGCTATTCGGCCATAAACTACTTTTTTCCTACTCATTAGCTCCTTCGTCGCTAATTCGTACTTTGTTCATACTATCGTTTATTCACTCATTAGCTCCTTCGTCGCTAATTCGTTCACTATTGTATGTAACTCACCTCGCTTCGCGAGGTTCGTTAGTGATCCTTAAACTGATCCTCCGTCACCCCCGCCCCCATCGCAGCCGTCGAAGTCACCCCCCCCGAAACCATCCTCAACAACCCATCAATATACTCCGCGCCCGACCACTTCTGGTGCTTCACCACCTCGACCCCCTTCTCAATCTCGAGCTTCTGGACATTCTGGCCATACGCACGCATGCCCTTCTCCGCGTACTGCCTGGAAAAATCATCCACAGCCAACGCCGTGGTGTGCAAGCCTGCCAACGTGATAAACTGCCAGACATAGCCCATCTCGCCCAAACGCTTAATGTACGTCTCCTGCTCGTGCTCCGGCATGGCCTTGTTCCAGTTGAAGGACGGGGACAAGTTGTAGGCCAACCACTGGTTAGGGTACTGGGCCTTGACGCCCTCGGCAAACTCCTTGGCCTGGTTAAAGTCCGGGAGGGCGGACTCCATCCAGATCAAGTCCGCGTACGGTGCAAAGGCCCTGCCTCTCATCACCGCGCACTGGGTGCCTCCCTGGTACCTGTAGTAGCCCTCGCGGGCTCTTGAAACCTCCCAGTTAAAGTAGATGTCCTTCCCAAGGATCTCACGCGCCAACTGGCGGGCCTCCTTGTTGGAGGCGTGGGATAACGGGTTGACTTTATCGGTGAACCTCTTGATGAGCGCCTCCTTGTTGGAGTACAGGCCGTTCTTGATCTCGTCAACCACGGCCGTGGAGAACAACTTGAGGCCCGCAGTCTTGGTCCAGTTGGCCTCGATGGCAGCCAACTGCTCGCCGTAAATGCCCTTGGCCTCGGCAGCAGCCAAAAGCGCAGACAAGTCCTCGGCCTCCGGGTTGGTGGCACCCACAATGAAGTAGTGGTCGCGGTGGTCAATGGTGGAGGTGATCAAAGTAGCGGCCTCGGAGTCGGTTCTGGCCACGGCCAAGAGGTCCGAGCCGAGAATATCGGCCGATGCCCGGATCGCAACCAACCGGTTAATGTGCTCCTGCACAGGAACCAAGACCTTTCCGGCCATATGGCCACACTTTTTGGTCCCGGGGGCCTGGTCCTCAATGTGGATCCCGGCCGCACCGCGCTCCACAAACAACTTGGTCAACTTGATGATGGCCGTGATGCCGCCGTGCCCGGTATCGGCGTCGGCCACGATCGGGCGCAAAAAGTCAATGTACGGGCTCTTGGCCCTCTGTTCCTTGGTCATGTTCAATCTCTCCTCGCGCTGCTTTCTGTCGTGGAAGAGCTGCGCAAACCACAAGTGCTCCACCTTGTTGGGCACCGTGTCCATGGGGTAGTCGGCCAAGTCCGGCGACGGCTCGTTCGACGTGCTGGCCGTCGACGAACACTGCCACCCGGAAACGTAGATCGAGTCAAGGTACTTGGCCATCTGCGCCACGTGGATGGGGTCCAACGCCCCAAACGTGAACGACGTCGTCTTGTTCTTGTCGTGCTCCGTCAAGAGCTTGAACAACTTCTTGGCCTGGTTGTTGCTGGGGTAGTCAATCTTGAGCGTACCCCGCTTTTTCGCAATGTCTTCGGGAGTGTAGATCCGCTTGGTCTTGCTCCACCGCGGCTGTGTCCACCACTGGCGGATCTCCTCCACCTGCTGCTGGAAGAACTTTTCCTCTTCGTTAACGTCAATTGCTGTGTATGGCATGTTGGGGTATAGGTGATTTTTCACCCTTTATATACATTTGGGGAAAATATACATCATATACATATACATACAATTCCCACATACACATTCATCTACATATACATACAATTCCCACATACACATTCATCCACATACACATTCATCCACATACATCCTACATCGTCCCTATATTCCCTCTATATTCCCTCTATATTCCCTCTATATTCCCTCTCTCTCTCTCTCTCTCTCTACCCCACATGACCGGCCCACCGGTGGACCGGAAATTTTTCCCGAGGGCCACCGGAAGAAAGGAGATGAGAATATGATACATGGCAGAGATGATCGTAGATGTCATAGATATTCAGAGATGATTCAGGGATGATCATAGATGTTTCGTAGATGTGTTTAGATAGATGTATGAGATGAGAGTATGATATGAGAGGTTTGAGAGTATGTTGGTTCATAATGTCATATGGAGATATTCATATGGATATTTGGATGATTTATGGATGTTCATATGGATTAATGGATGTTCATAAGGATATTCAGGATGTTCATATGGATGTTCATATCGATGTATTATATGGATATTCATGGATGTTCTGGATGTTCTGGATGTTCTGGATGATAGTATCATGTTCAGTCACGTACTCATGCTGATCTATCCAGATTGTCTGATCTCGTGATGGATCTCCTCGGGGTTAGGGAACCCGAGGATCTCATGTGACCGTGGACTGTGAGTCATAAAAGTGGGGCTGAAAATAGATATTTTGTTGAATTGTGGGATCCTTTCTTACAGAAAGGTCACGTGGTTGGCTAGTAGTAGTTGTTCACTTACAGAATATGAATAAGTCATGCACCACCGAA
>JACFYR010000019.1:207141-332762 GCA_015708815.1 Kodamaea anthophila | reverse complement strand
CGGACTATTAGTGATCTTCATTAGTAGTCCGGGAAGATTAGTAATCTTCATTACTAATCCACCTTCCATGATGTTCCACGGTTACCCGTTTCAACATTAGTAACTTACTATGAAGAAGAAGTGAGGTATGTTGTCCCAAGTAATCTGGCAAGAATCAATCACGGGTCAGAAGTATTCAGAGATACTGTTCACGATTAAACGAACTTATTGGAGCGAAGCGAGTTAAAGGTGGCTAATTGGGTAGCTTCTCTAAAGAACTGTACAACTGTACAAATTGTATCAAACGTAACAAACTGAGAGAGCGAAGTGACTCCATCGAGTCATGAGGTTATAGGCACGTGTATTCTTTATTCAGTATTCCCCATAATCTGATACACTCTCCCATTTCTGTACTAGTCTGTATTTCACTATTCACTTCACTTACCTTTATAAATGAAGACCATCTCACTCGATCTGCGCTCATTGGTACGCCCATTGAACTAACTCGATGTTCTTTCGCTCACATCTCAATTCACTATTCCATTTCTGAGCTATCTTCGTATTTCGCTATTCACTATCTCTTACTTCTCTATACATTAATTAAGTTGGAGTGGCCATCTCACTCGATGTGCGCTCATTGGTACGCCCATTGAACTCATTGTACACCTCGTTCTGGGTACAATGTCACTTCAAATTATCCATTAGGAGAAGCAATCAACCGTATTCACATCGAATATCGTTCACCTCTAGTAGCGAGATGAGTACACATAAAGATCTTAATAACTTACTGAGCGTTGTAGTCTGTTTATTCTATCGATATCGGACACCCTGCCTGCGGCAGTCTGTCCTAATGTGAGTTACACATGAAGACTTAGTAACTAACTGAGACTCCTGTGTGTCACGAGATGTCAGATGCCTTCAAGAGACCGAAACCTCCGATGACAAAAAACTGTGTACCCATATCAGGAACCGCAATGGGCGAGATATTGCTACTATAGAGTAGCCAGTTATGAAACGCACTTTTCCATAACCCCCAACGAAGATGGTATTAGCCAAGGGAAGTAATGGTTCTGTAGAACTAACTTCTGTAACTGTTGCAATTTGCGAACTTTGCCTCGCTCAGCATACTCTACTGGTGCTCATTTACGCTAGCTACTCCATCTGTATTGTAAACTTCAGTTTATTGGTGTCGTTTATTACTCCGTCTTATAAACTGCTCAGTTATGCTCATCAAAAACTGAGAGGAGCGAAGTCTACTAGACTGCTCATTTGGTATTTGTAACTTTGCTTCGCTTAGTTACTGGATTACTGCTCATCTCGATTGTAAACTTCGCACTCAGTTTATAAATTCATCTCGATTACTCCAGTCTATTATACAATCTCTTCGATTTACTGCTCATCTGGAAAGTTTCTATTACTGCTCATCTGCGAATTGTAACTTCGCTCTTTTACTATACTCATCTACTATTTAACTCGCTTCGCTCAGTTAGTAAAAACTTCGCTTCGCTCAGTTTTTACTGCTCTCCTCGGTTTTCTTCGCTCAGTTTCTTATATCTTCCCCCCCAACAAATGCTTCACCATATCCTTCCCCGTAAACCAAACAGTCCTTCCAAACGACCCAATATCCAACGTGCTAGTCAACACCTCGACAAAACCAAACGGCAACATCGCAGGAATCCACCCACGGGCGTACTCCATGGCAAAAGCGCCGCCCGGCATCATGTACTGCTTCACGTGCCCCTTGGGCAAGTGGTGGGTCTCACCAGGCTTGTATATCTCTGGCTCCAAAGCACCAGGGTATGCTGCTCTCTGCTCACCGGACAAAATGGTAAAGTAGTCGTCGGCAAAGTGGACCCCAGTGTGGCCCTCTGTGCCAATGGCGGTGCCAAAGAAGATCAAGTACTCTGAGATGGAGGCATGGAGAATAAACATGGTGCCCATGGCATTTCCGGCGTTGTTGTAGACCCAGTCGTCGAAATTGAGCTCGTTCACGTATTTGGGGTACCTGGCCTTGATCTTGGGGGCGAGTTCCAACATAATGGCGGTACTGTTCCCGTCAGGGTGGTTGGCAAGCGTCTCCCGGGCGAGCTGGCTCAAGACCTGCTGGTCAAAGACATACTGGCTGGGGAGAAACGAGTGGAAGAGGTACTCAAACACCTGGTAGAGGACGATCGGGATGACCGCGTAGTAGAATAACTTCATGGAAAATAAACAAGAATCAGTATGAATTTATACGATGGTAAACGATGAGGTACGAGGAAATACAAAAATTATACGAAGAAGTACATGGAAGGGTGGGATAAGGCAGAATGAGCGAGGGGAGCATGAGAAGAATGGATAATATTGATGTAGTTCCATTGCAATACACTTTACCACGGTTCGGATGACTGATCCGATGGATGAGATACCGATACGGTGGATGAGATACCGATACGGTGGATGTGTAGATGCATCCAGTGGCTGTAAAGATCATCCAATGGCTGTAAAGATCATCCAATGGCTGTAAAGATCATCTAATGGCTGTAAAGATCATCCAATGGCTGTAAAGATGCATCCAATGGCTGTAAAGATGCATCCAATGGCTGTGTAAGATTTGATCCGGATCGGCATAAAAAAGATCCGAGCCGGAACACAAGATAGTGATCAAACGACCCACTAGCAGGATACAAGATATAGATTTCAGAATAGAGAAGATAATAGTAAAGTCCCAAAGAATGATGAAGACAAGAGAAAATGAATAGAATGATGAGATCTACAAGAGTGTAAAGAATGATAAGATCTACAGGAAAATGTAAAGACTGATGAGATGTACAGAGATGTAAGAGATGTAAAGACGGAGATAGATGTACAGGATACAATATGAAGATACAAATGTACCAATGAAGCTTACACTCTGCCTGTAGGCTTGACTGTACATTTGTTCATCACGTCATCACGTGCTCACATTTCTAATTTTCACCAAACTTCTCATATCTTATCAAATTCACAGATTTTTTGCAGTCTTTTTACAAAACCTACCAAGGGCACAAGGTAAACAACGCGCTACCATTCTACATACAAGATAACAGATAACCATACTTCAACAAAACTACATCCATACATCATAATAAACTATTCACACAATCATCCATACTTCATCAGAACCACACAGACTTATCGTGACTACTTATACTGACTACTCATAGTTATACTACTCATCGTGACTACTTATACAACTCATCGTGACTACTTATACAACTCATCGTGACTACTTATACTACTCTCTACCTGACTACTATACTTATCATGATTCCTTCTTTTTCAGATGCTACTGAAAGTCTGCAGACCATTCTCCTCAAGCTATTGGAGTGGGAAAAGGCAATTGAAAACGGGTCGCAGGAATTCTTTCCCGAGGCCAGCAGCACGGCCTTCAAGCTGCTTCTCAGCGAAAATAGCCGCAATAGCGTGGATACCTACATCCGGGTCAAATACAACGACTTGAGCGGCGATTTCCGCGCGTTTGTCACGGGAAGCGAGACCTTTGGCGACTTGGCCAACAAAAAAATGCTCCTAGCCAACGCGTGCCCCAATAAGGAGCTTGCGGAGCGGTTGAATCGAAAAATAGAGGACCTCATCTACGCAGCGAGCTACGACTTCAAGCGCCTGGGCGTGGTGGCGTCCCTCGGAGGCTCCTCGCGGTACCCTCGTTTGCACCAACTCACCTCCCAGGGCCAGGTTGTCCCGAAACAGGTCTTTGACGACTTTTTGGAGTCTCCACAGAATGAGTACCGCCATCTTTTTCTGCGCTACAGCAAAAAGGCATTGTACAGCAACTTGACCGAGTGCAACCTCGTGGTGTTGCTGAAGTACTTTAAGCTGATTTCTTTCCGCCGTATCGAGGAGTTGTTGGGTGTAGATGGGGCAGAGGACATTGCGGCCGCCATGATTGTTCAAAACAAGTTTCCCCAGGGCACAAAAATCGACCAGTTGAGGGGCGGGATCTTCTTCCAGGGGAAAATAGCGACAATGAATGATAGGATAAGGGATGTGGGTGTGTTGGTGAATGAGGTGACGAATGGATTGGCGAACTCTCGCGAAGCGAGAGTGATGGATGAATGACGAACTCTCGCGAAGCGAGAGTGAGGAAAGATAATCAACCAAGAAAGATAATCAACAAGGTAATCAACAAGAAAGATAATCAAGAAAGATAATCAAGAAAGAAAATCAACAGAAAGATAATCAACAGAAAGATAATCAAGAAAGATAATCACAAGAAAGATAATCAACAAGAAAGATAATCAACAAGAAAGATAATCAACAGAAAGATAATCAATTAGACTACCCTGTATTCTAAGATGTGGCAACAACGAGCAGGAAAGCCATCCTATATGATGAATAAAGACGTGGGTTTTCGTGGTGTACGAATTTCGCATGTGCGAGAGTCATACAGGAGAAACGCTGTCGCATATCAAGTGAGGGGTCATGTGGCAAAATGATACCTAGAGACATCTCACTAAAACGTATCGTTATTGAGGAAGTTAATAGAATAGGTGTTCAAGGGGATGATATAGAGATACAGTTCCTAAATGAAACGTATATCTATTGAGAACATAAGAAAGGTTATGTCCTATAATCGTGGCTATCGGGTAGGTGCTGGAATGGCAACTAGGTGAGTCATGGAACAGATGTTGCTAGCTGACTTAGCTTGTGATTGTGCAGTCGACTATATCTGGACGCATCCAGAATTAGGAAGTGGTCTCGAGATTGAATTCGTTAGCAATAAAGTCTTTCTGTGAAGAAGGATGTAATCCTCAGGATAAAGTTTGACATCCCTTGGCACAGCGAGACGTAATTGGCTTGATATGTTAAAAGAAGTCTTTCGGAAGTGAAATCCTTTATTAGGAAAAGTCTCCGGACTGTACCTCAGGTCAGCTCACTAAGGTTGGACAAGAAAATACATGGGTTTGAATAAAGTGACCCTCTGCTGCTTTTGTCTGATGCAATCACGGACTTGTGACAGGCGTTATTCTTCCGTTTCTGACGCCCTACAGTGTCTGTTGCCAAGTGCATTTGTGGATATGTTCATTTTATTTGTGGATATGTTGATTTTGTGGTGATTGAGGATGGGGTGGTCTGAGGAAGGATTTATCCAATGTCCAGAGCGCATCAACAGACGTAAGCCGCATACCGAATGTTTGTGCTGTCGGGGAAAATATTTCAGTGTCTGGTTTTCTCTTGGAGGTGCAAACAAGGCCGTTTTCCCTTTATGGCAATGGGAATAGGGTCAATTGTTGCAGACATGTCCGAAATGCTCGTGGGGACCCCAGCATTGTCGAGATTGGTGTGGGTACCGCCGCAGTGCGAATTTTTTGTTCCTTGATTCGATCTCCTCTCGCGTGTGCGTGTTCCTGGTCGCTTAGTGGGAGAACAGTAAGCCGGCTCACAATACCGCTGCGCGGAGACGTTTGCGGATATACATTCAGGTACAAAACAATCCGGGGTGCACATCTTTCCGCAGGATAAATCCAGAATGTTTAGGCACGGAATGTTCTGACACACGCACAGATTTCGCAGTGTCATCTGATGCCCTCCCAGGAACTCCAGGTACGCGCTGGAAGCGACAACTGCGGGTTTAGCGAGGGTGAACACAAGGTGAGCCAAGAAAACGAGATGTGCAATCGGGGTGGGGTGCAGACACACCCGTGCATCCACTAGTGAAGGGGAGCATTACATGGTGATAGAAGGAATGAAGGCTGAAAAATGATTATAAGAAAGGACGATATAGGAGTGAAAAATGATTATGTAAGATAGGACGATATAGGAGTGAAATGGGACCGAAAAATGATTATGTAAGAAAACTGAACAATAATTATGTAAGACAAGATATTAGAACTGAACAATAATTATGTAAGAAAGGACGATATTAGGAGTGAAATGGGACCGAAATGATTATGTAAGGATTGACTGGAAAATGATTATGTAAGAGAGGACGATAATTAGTGAAATGGAGGACCAAAATGATTATGTAAGGATTGACTGAAAAATGATTATGTAAGAGAGGACGATAGTGAAATTTGTGAGGAAAAATGATTATGTAAGGATTGACTGAAAATTATGTACTGATAATGGACTATCAATATGATTATGCAGGGTGGAATCACGATTATGTAAGGATGACTGGGAATTATGATTATGTAAGGATGACTGAAAGTGATTAAGTAATGGCGACATCGATAAACCGTCTTATCGCTTCAGGCGTTTAATGGAATCCCAGGGACTGTCTTAATGTATCTAGTAGTACAAAATCTCAAACAGTTCGGTATGAGCAGTTGAATCTGCTTCAATATCACTACAGTATGGCACACTAACCTAATACTTTATCTTTATCAGAAAGGGAATTTCTATGAATGTCCTTAGATATATCCAGAAACACCCTTTCAAATCACTGGATGTTGTCAATAATTGTCTATACGGCTTGTAATTGTTTCTACACGGCTTGTTGTTTCTATATGGCTTGTTGTTTCTATACGGCTTGTTGTAATTGTGTCTATATGGCTTGTATCTATACGGCTTGTTATAATTGTTTCTATACGGCTTCGAGCTATATTTGTTTACGGCTTCGAGCTATATTTGTTTACGGCTTCGATCTATATTTGTTTACGGCTTGCTATATGCTACCAGTTCCAGAATGCTAGTTGATTACATCATGGTACTTACAGGTTATCTGGAAAATCTCCAGAGAGCTGGCTGTAGACTCAAGACTGGGACTCAAGGTAATGACTCAGGTAATGACTCAGGTAATGACTCAGGCTGTAGTGACAGAAAAGCTCTCAGAGGCCCAGAGGCCCAGAGGCCCATAGGCCCAGAGGCCCTCAGACAGTAATGTCGGGTCTTATATTTGTGTTCTTTTTGTTTTCTGGTTATGAAACCAACACGGCATCTGTCCTTGCAACGTGGTGTAATAGTTATGAGAATTTTGGGCATCTCGTTTCAAACCGTTGGAACGTGACTCTCGATATACGAGATGTCAATGTTACAGCAAATGACATGATTCCACTCGACTAGAATGCTATGTGATATGCATGAGTATTGACAATGCTCATGTTGGGATATGCATCAATATGCTGCTGGTATGATTGACCGTCTAATCGACGGCACAAGAATCTAAGACAATAATCTAAACAGACAATAATCTAAGCACAATCTAAGCCGACAATAATTTAGCTAAGCACACAATCTAAGCATTCAAGCAGGAACAGAAAGCAGGTACAGAATTTAAGCTGTATATCAATGTTTGGCTCTTTTCTGAGTTCAAAATGAATGGAACGTACTTGATATATCTGCTGTACTTGAGATACCTGCTATAAGAGACATCTGCTCTGGTATGGCCTGCTCTGGTTGGCTGCTATGACTTATATGTCAATATGCAGACAATAGGGCTTGATGGTGGGCACTACAAGCACAAAAAGCGCGTTTTTTTGCGTCTAGTCAAGGCTCGTATTATTGCTTGTGGCGCATTATTGTGGTAGTTACGGAAATATGCCGTGCCAGGTTAACAAGACGCAAAAGCCAACGAACAGTTGGTGTTACGGCCAGTGTCCGAGGTTTCTGTCGCACAATGATGGGGAATTTGTCTGCTTGTGGCTGCGAAAAAGCCCTTGGGAAAAATTATGGGTTCGGCAAAAGTTGGCTGACGGACCACTCTTGCTATTGTTTGCGACCGTTAGCGATCAACGCGGTATCATACGATAACGGCTTTCTGGGTAGTACGAGCCCTGAAGATCGTGCCTTGTGACACACTGTGATGATCATAGGAGAAGAATTGTCTGCACCACAAAGAAGAACAATAGACGTGCAAATTAGATTGTCCACGGCGAAGCGAGTGCAAACTCGTGTGGACAATTGAAAGGCGCTCAGCACAATAGACACAATAGCGAAGATCCCACCAAGCGCATTTGTAGGAGGCTCAGAGTGCGGTCAGCCACCCACGTAGCAAATAATAAAGGTGGAGGCCATGTGAAAGAGCCTCCCTTTGTAACACTATTATGGTTCCTGGTGTGGAGGTAAACAAGGCGCAGTTTTGTGTTGTCCAAGTGAAAAATTATTGACGAGGAATGATAAGGCGATCAAAAGACGACTGTGGAAATGCACAAAGTTAACGTGAATTATATTGAATATGCACTTGTGGAGCCCATCAGACATTTTACTATTTACATACCAATTGGGAAACAGCTAGGACAGACATACGGCATATGAGACCATGATTATGTAATGGATAACCACCATATTACACCATAGAAATACAACCATAGTCATTACAACCAATTGGCAATAGGCATTCGTCTGGAACATAGTCATTACATAACCATTGCAAATATTTATAGATACACTTGGGTACTGTACATATATTTATAGATACACTTGGGTACTGTACATACCAATTGGGATAGTCATATAGTCTATGGAACCAACTACAGTCCATTGAAACATGGTCATTATAACTGGAAACCATAGACACTATTGGAGTTCCACAATCATTGAGGTATGACAGCAGGATCAAGACTGAGGATGTGACAACTTGATGACTTAAGAGGGTATAGTTGGCTCATAGGAATAGGCATACAGAGTGGATCATGAGTAGACTAGGATCCGGCTAGAAAAAGGTCATTGGATAGGTTAATGTAGAATTCTGCTAATGATGAGTTTATTTGACGCTGGTTCCTCGTGTTGTTCCTCAAAACGTATCCTTAGAGCGTGATATTACTTAGAGAGTGATATTCCTTGCTTAGTGAGCGGAGCGAACTAAGCGACTACAAAGAGCCGACCACTGATGAGCTTGGTAAAGAGCGTGATATTCCTTAGAACGTGATATCCTCACCTTCGCGCAGGTACGTTATTTGAGTGGGACGGGAGAACAGATTAAGAGTCAGACACCAGATTACCGTCTCGCCTCTAACCAGTACCAGATAACGGTGATAGCATTCCATAGAGCAGACAAGGAATAACAGCAAGAAATGACTATCCTTTAAGATAACAAACCAGGCACAAAAGTATTGGATGGAAATGGCATGGTGTGAAGATTAATTGATTGGGTTGTCCTGACATCGACTAGGTATGATCCAGCTGATCAGTTACCCTCGCTCTGTAATAGATGAGAATACCGGCTAGACAGTCAAATTATAGTACACCTTTTTGATGTAACTTGAATAGAATTGCTTGTGAACTCGAGAATTGCTATTGAGATTGGAGAAAGTCAGGCGTCTTGTATTTTTACAAGAGGATTTTCAGGAGAGATAGATAGTGGGTTTCAAGAAGGGTTCATAGAATTATCAACCAGAGCTGATTTTAGTGAAGCGATATTGATTAAGAAGAATTATCGTGCGATAATTGATCTTAGGTTTATACAACTGTCTGTAAGATTTGAGGTGATCATATAAGCGATTCTATAGACAATAAGTAAATTTAAGCCATATCTATCCGATCAGATACAATGAGCCTGTTCAATGATAACTCGTGAGGAGATAGTAATGGTAGATCACTGTGGGAGACACCATCAATAGCATTTGATGATAACATACTTTTTGATCTGTCTAGTGATTACTTGTGACAGGCAATTCTTCTAAAAGATCTATGGTGAGGCCAATGAATATTTCTTTCTATCATTCTGCAGTCTTCTATCAATTGTCGATGCTTATCTGCTTATCCAATGCTTATCTAATTGGCTGATCGCTGATAAGAATGCTTATCGACCTACATCAGTATAGCCGATGGCCAATCAGCGACTATCTATGATTATCGATGTGAGAAGTACGAAAGACTTCATGAGAATCATAGACAGTCATAGACAGTCATAGACAGTCATAGACAGTGATGAGACAGTCATAGACAATCTTAGACAAATAGACAATCATAGACAATCATAGACAATCATGAGACATATAGACAATCATTCGCAATCACTCACATCACTCACAATCATGAGGCAATAGACAATCACCCACATCTGAGGCAATAGACAATCATGATCAAAGAACAGCTACCCTGAAATCACACACAATCACGAATTCACGTCACAAATTCACGAATTTCACCTTCACTCCTTCCCCTCAAAACACAAAGTAGATTACAATGTAGAGGGTGCCAATCTGTAGTCTCAGGGATCGCTACTTCTACTTCTTCTACCCGATCATTTTTCGGGTATTGGTGCCTTTTTCGGGTCTTTTTTGCTTATCTCCCGCGTATTTGTGCCATAAAGAAGGCATCTCAAGAATACGATAAGAAGTATTTGATTATCTGATAGTAGAATCATTGATTGATTCATCTCGATAGTATTCTATCGTCTAGTATTCCATCGTCTAGTATTCTTTGTCTGATAATCTGTATTCTTTTATTCTCTTTTCTTCTTCTTTTATTCTTCTATCTTTTATTCTTTATCTTCTTTTATGTCTGAACTCCTTCCCCAGCGATCCTACCCCCTCAACCCCCACAAAAGCTACGACTCCATTGCGGACGTGACGGACGAGGAGATCGTCACGTTTGTCAAGAACCGGCGGGCCTCGATTGCTCTGTTGGGGAATCAGCTCCCCGCGGCGTTTGCAGCCAACCCCGTCATTCCCCAGCAACTCACGCGGACCCGGTCGCCACTGAATGCCCACGACAACGTGTCGGAAATCATCTCGGAAATTATGTCAATGCATACGGTCGGTTTGGAGCCCGAGACAGACATGTGGACCGAAGTTTTGGGTTTGGTGCGGTACTCTGTGCCGTTGATTGTGACTTTTTTGCTCAAGTACTCCTTCACGGTGGCGTCTGTATTCAGTGTAGGGCGGCTCGGGTCCAAAGAGCTCGCTGCGGTGTCTCTCAGCTCCATGACGGCCAATATTTCTGGGTACGCCATCATTCAAGGTGTTTCCACTTGTTTGGACACGCTTTGTGCGCAGTCATATAGCCGTGGGGAGTACAAGATGGTGGGGGTGCACTTTATTCGGTGCTGCTACCTCTTGATGTTGATGTTTGTGCCCATGTTTATTCTTTGGGTTTGGGGAGCAGAACCTATTTTACTGGCGGTGGTTGGCGAGGACCAGCGGGAATTGTGTGGGCTTGCGGCCCAATACTTAAGGGTGGCCCTGGTGGGGATCCCGGGGTACATTTTGTTTGAGTGTGCGACCCACTTTCTCCAGTGCCAGGGCATATTCCATGCGCTGACATATGTTCTCTTTGTGTGTGCGCCATTGAATGCGTTTCTCAACTATTTGTTGGTCTGGGACAAGCGCTTTGGAATGGGGTTTGTGGGGGCGCCCCTCCTGGTGGCTATAGCCGACTGGGCCATGTGTGCGATGATTTACGCGTATATCTTCATGGTCAAGGGCCACGAGTGTTTACCACGGCGGTCGCTTCTTGATGGCATATACTTTAGGAGCTGGAACAGGATGTTGGACTTGCTGATTCCCGGCGTGCTCATGGTGGAGGCCGAGTGGTTGGCCTTTGAGATCTTGACCTTTTCGGCCAGTAAGTTCGGAACCACGGTTCTTGGGGCCCAGTCGATCTTGACCACCACCACGGGCTTGTTGTACCAAATCCCCATGGCATTGCTGATCACCACATCGACTAAAGTGGCCTGGTTCATTGGCGCGGCCAGTAAAAGCGCAGCCATCGTTGCTGCCAGGGCCCTGATTTGGACCTCCGTGGTCTTGGGGACCCTCAGTGGCTCGTTCATGTATGTGTTTCGCCACCGTTTGGCCAGTTTGTACACGGACGACCAAGAGGTGGTGCAATTGGCCGCAAAGGTCCTTGTGGTCGCTGCCGTGTACCAGGTGTGCGACTTCATCACGTGCTCCACCGCAGGCATTTTGCGGGGGCAGGGCCGCCAAAAGATTGGGGGGTACCTCAACTTGTTCCTGTACTACTTGGTGGCGTTGCCGTTTGCGTTTACCATGGCGTTTTGGTTCAAGTTGGAGTTGATGGGCTTGTGGTTTGGCATGATTGCGGCCTTGGGCTTGATTCTGGTCTTGCAGTATTGGTTTGTGAGGACCAGTGATTGGGATTATATTATTGCCCAGAGTGTGGGGGAGGCGGTGGCGAATGAAAACCTATGAATGAGTATGTTGGATGAACCGAGCTTGCGAGGTGAAGACTAAAATAAATCAGAGTATAATGGATGAACCGAGCTTGCGAGGTGAAGACTACAATAAACCAGAGTTCGATGAACGAGATTGCGGGTGAAGACTAAAATTAGAGTTTGATGAACCGAGCGAGCGTGAGGACTACGATAAACCAGAGTTTGATGAACCGAGCTAGCGGGTGAAGACTACGATAAATAAGAGTACATTGGATGAACCGAGATTGCGGGTGAAGACTAAAATTAGAGTTTGACCGAGCTTGCGGGTGAAGACTAAAGTTAGAGTTTGACCTCGCAAGCTCGGTCAAGACTAAAATGTTTGATGAACCGAGCGGATGAAGATGATTAAGAATATATGCCTAATCTAGCGGGGTGAGTGAGAACTGAGAATAATGATGAACAGGCGAATTGACTCTTAATCTGTACCGTGAATCACGTGACGACTCAGTTGTAAATTGCGAAGCGGTAGAACAAGACTGTTTGCTAGCTCACTAGATCTGTTTTTACTATCTCAAGGTGAAGTGGATGACACGAGTGGAGACTAGGATAATTTGAGTACAATGCATAACCCAGCTAGCGAGGGAATACTTAATCAAGAGTGTTGATGTGCAGCTGGGTGAACTATATAATAGAGGACGAATCAAGAGATTATGTGTAGTAATTGCATGAGCTCGGGTAAGAGTTTAGAGTATTGAAGAGTTTAGAGTATATGGATGCTAGAAGATTAGGGTTTATGAGCTAGAGATAAGAGTATGGATGTAAATGGAAATCCTTCTGTCTAGTGCGCGTGGAGTACATACCTAAATAGACTTGGGTTTCCGTGCTTAATTCCTCCAAGGCCAAATTTGGAGCTACACTCGTGGTCACCGAGAATGGATATCCTTCAAATATGGTGGCTGCGAATCCTGCATATAGTACTATCAACATATAAGTGAGCACTGAGAAAGTTATTACTGTGTTCATCTCATTGCAGTTAAAGAACTTCAACAGACAGGCTGGAGAGTATCTTATAAACCAAGTGACTCCACTGTCATGATGAAGCACCAAAGATTGCCAGTTTCTTTGAGTTGTATTAAGGGATATCATGTACTTGAAACCACCCTTTCCCATACGGGGATAACGAGGGATGGCCAGGAATTGAATAATGAACCCGAGCTAGGGTGAAAGATTAATTGCGATGATGTACTATGAAAATCATATAGAAACTGGAAAAATTCTCTCCGAGAGAAACAGAACCAGAATACAGAACTCAGAAAACCCTGAATCAAGAAAAAACTTCAGAGTACAGTTGGCAAACGAGGAGCATCTGGTTAATAGTTGACGCATCTTCCCTATACTCAGATATTTCTAAGCACATTTGAGAATCTATAAGTGACAAGACGTCGAAATCGAGTACATAAACAAAGCAATACGGATATTATAATAGTACTTTCTTTTCAGTTCGTATTATACCAGTAGTCACGAAGTGCGAGGGTGAATCTTCAGATATATACCTACTACCCCAGGTGTCGTTAAATTTTTCATCGCCGACACCGCTCTCAACTCAATGTGCCAACCCTAGTAAGCACATTTCGTTAGCTGAATGGACGGCTAAGACATTCTCGATATGGCCAGAAAAACTGAGGTGATCTCTGATCACTGCTCGCTACGCTCGCAATGTGAATGCCCTAACATGAATGAAAATCAAACAACCTTATGATCGAGTGGTGAGAATCAAGGAGATCCAGAAAAATGAATTAGTCATGAGTGAGCGATTCGAGCACCGAGTGGTTTTGGTTGAATAGAAATCGATCCAGACAGACTCAGAACTCAACCAGTGTCCAAATCGTTCTATTATGCGAACTTATGCCCAGGAACTCGTGCTCTGAGCCCAAATCTTGTAGTATATGAGACTCAAGCAGAACAAACACACTAGTGAGCTTGCACAAGTTGCGAAGCGAACTTGTGCGATTTTCTAGTTGAGGAGGTCGCACAAGTTCGCTTCGCTCACTTGTGCTCCCTCAGTATCCGGTGCTCGACAGGTATGCGTCCTTCTATACGTCGCTCAGTGTATGTGATCCATGAAACCAACAGTTCCAGATACTCTGCCGATCATCTGATCATCATGTGCTCTGAGATAATGAGCTAGATGCATCCTTGTACCCCCTTAAGTAATGGGTAGTCTAAATTAAGTCTTGTTGTTGCATGGAGAAATCAATTCTTGATATTCTATCTCGTTCTTATCATTCTTGATTGATGAAAAATGATTTGGTCTTCTGGCAATGCATATGCAGTCTGTACCCCTACTTTATCAGGTGCCATCTTGCGTTGATCATTGCGTGATGAGTACACATACAACGAAAACAGTAATAGTATACAAATGGGTGAATGAAAATTCGAATGAAAAATTCACAATTGCCTGCTTTTCATTGCCTGACTGCGAAATCATAGTTGGGGATCGATTAAAATCAATGCTATTATTCTCCGGGATGTCAATTCAACAAAATGTCTGCTAATGGTTGCTATTCTGCATCCTTATTGCTTGTATGGTATGTTTTTATTTTCAGACACGCATAAACGATCGCTTCCGTGGACAACCGAGTGTTGTGAATATGTAGGCTTGGGGTATTTTGTTGTGAATCTGTGGGCTTGGAGTATTTTGTTGAGAATCTGTAGCCCATGTTGTGAACCTGGTATTTTGCAGCCCTGGAGTATTTTGTAGCGCTGATGATTGTTGGGGACCAAGTGCGGTCCAGACGCCTGGAAGCGAGTGACGCAATGGCGCGTGCTTCATAACTCAGCAAATACCATCTTTTGGCAGCACATCGCATACACGGAGTGGGATCATCCTCACGAGATTAGCATATTATTTCTGCGGGGCAGAAAATATTTGACTTTGTGTCCGGGTGTAGACAGGCAACACCAAATGGCTCCAGAGCCATGGCCAGTCAGCTATGCGGGATCGCCAAAGATGGAATATTATCCCCAGGTGGCGGGGCGATGGTGTCGGGACCCGATAAAAAAAGAAGAAAAGTGAACAAAGTGAATAAAGTGAACAAAGTGGACAAAATGAGCAAAGTGGAGGCAGACCTGTGCAGAATAGTCTATCGAAATGGCAGTCTATAAACAGAACATTCGATGTCATAAAGCCACCGTACCGCCTTGCCAATAATTGATCCGCCTTACCATTACTTTATCCGCCTTGCCCAGTTTAATTTATCCGCCTCGCCACCACAAACCATACCTCGCCAGGTCATCCTGTCTCTCATGATTTGTCAATTATCATCAGCGATCTCATCGATTATGCTATCATCAACCTTATTTATCCTCATTACCCAACCTCTCGCCTTATCCTTCCCAATAACCTTATACATATCCAATCCTGATTGAGCGTCTCATCTCATTGGTTATCCCAACTATATTGTTTTTCGATATCCCTCATTATTGGTTATTCTCCTCATTAAGTGATCATCCTCAATTATTTTCTCAGGTACTATATTCATTCCTGAATCATCAAATGACTAGATCATCTGATAGTTACCAGGTATTGGAGGGAGCTCAGGGTATCGCATTGACTAGGGGGTTATAAAACTGGTTTGAGTCTCCTGGGCATCACAAAGTGATATAATGCTCCTGTGTTTTTAATCTGTTGGACAATCATTCAGAATAAGGGTCCCTAATTGTTACTCATACAGGATAGACAATCGTAAATCACATTCATAGATCGTGGTCAAATTTCCCAAGCACAACCATAGATATTGGCACACTCAGATAAATCGTGCTGTTTGCACATCACATATTCATAGTCGAAACCCAGACAATTCGTGTAGTCGCATAGTTCTTTTGCAGGATAGAACGATAAACCAGTTGGTAAATTATGGCAATTCGTGTGTTATTCGCTCACTTCAGTGGCTTCTGTGAGCGCAGCGAACTGAAGCTAAATCTTTCTGTCTCACTAGCTTCAATGAGCGTAGCGAATTGAAGCACTGAAGCTAAAGTATTTCCTTCTCACTAGCTTCAATGAGCGTAGCGAATTGAAGCACTGAAGCTAAAGCATTTCCTGTCTCACTAGCTTCAATTCGCTACGCTCATTGAAGCTTCACTCTTCAGTTCGCTCGCTCACTGAAGTTCTGAAGCTAATATCTCATCCACCGCCCTCCTCGTACTCTCCTCCCTCGTACTCTCCCTCAACGCATTCAACTTCTCCCTTATCCTCACGCTCAGCTTCGAGGCCGGTGCCTTTGGTCTTTTGAGCTCCTTGTACTTTAATATAAGCTTATAGTAGCCTTTATATAGGGTCTGGGACCTGTCCATCTCCGCAAGGTACTCATTGCGGAGATCGTGGTACATCTGCTCGTAGTTGGTGTCGTCATTCTGCTCCACCAATTCTGCAATGTGCAGTAGGTACTTGTTTTGGGCCTGTAGTTTGGAAATGGCATCTCCAATATCAGATTCACTAGGTAATTCATGTGGGGGTATATCATCATGTCCGGGTATATCACTTGGTTTATGTGTATATTTGTCTTTGCCCTCATGGCTGGATCTTCCATCTATACGCGTCCCACGCGTCTTGAACTTACCCGGGTAGTCTGTGGGAAGGGACGCTGTCTGAAGAATGCTTTCGTGGCGGCTAAGCTCCTCGTCGCTATCAGACAAATGGTCTACCACGCCCTGTGAGGGGAGGGTATGGTTGTAGTCGATCGTGGGCTCATTAACGAGGTGAGTGTTGTCGTTGGATCCAAACAAGTATTTGAGCATAAAAATGGAGTAAACAATTACCACCAAGGCGAACTAGGCAGCAAAGATAAAGTACACCACGTTAGATGTTATTCTGAGCTTCACGAAGGGTGTAAGCAATAGAAATGGCATATTTGCAGCAAATCAGTAATTGTGGCAATTTAAATGGCAGATTTGCAGCAAAATAGGATGGCAGCATTATTGCAGCAAAACAGATGGCAGCATTATTACAGCAAAACAGATTGGCAGCATTATTGCAGCAAAACAGATTGGCAGCATTATTGCAGCAAAACAGATTGGCAGCATTATTGCAGCAAAGCAGTGCAGTAGTAATGCACTCCCTCATTCTACGAGGATATATTCAAGCGAGAGTACCAGAGAGAGCACAAGCATTAGAATGCTGCTGTCAACAGACTGAGCGAATGATATCAGAATGAATCAAATGGAACCTACAGTGAGTATGTATGAATATTGTATGGGCATTATATGAATATTGGATGGGCAGAGCATATGAATATTGGATGGGCAGAGCATATGAATATTGGATGGGCAGAGCATATGAATATTGGATGGGCAGAGCTATATGAATATTGGATGGGCAGAGCCATATGAATATTGTATGGGAGTAGTGCTGAATATTGGATGAGTGAGTATATTGTATGAATAGATGCTCTTGTATGATGGCACGATTTTAGAAACTAGCACTATCACTATTCATGTTGTGTTGTAGGCTCATGATGTAAATGAGACTACAGATCTTCAACCGGATGATGCTTGGTTCCAACAGCGTGAGCAGCTACGGAACAGGACAAACACTGGGTAGTGAAGGACATCTACGACGTTCAGAGATGCCAATAATCTAGTAGAATAATAGTGGAAAGAGGACCTGAGGCAACTAGCTCAACAAACAAGGAGATTGTTTTAAGACTTGGTTAGCTGTAGGATACGAGAATTCTTCCTTAATGGAATACTGGCACGCGGTGCTTATTACTGCGATGCGCTTTCGTTCATATCGATCATCGATCATCGATCCTGATCATATCATTTTGATGCCTTGATCTGTTAGTTGAAACGAAAAGATAAGAGAGGAAACATGATAGAGAGTAGATCATGAGTAGTACTATGGTATATACTATGGTATACAGTACTATGAGTATTGTATCTAGACTATGTGTATCAGTCCTATGAGTATTGTACCGTATTGTATGAATATGAGTATCTATCCATGACCTCTATGGCGTCTCATCTGTTATCTACCTTATTATCTCATTTATACATATTGGGTGATGGTCTATGTGCAGTAGATGCACGGTTGACAAAGATGATACAAGGAATTATGGCTAGCATGCACATGGTTACTAAATGGCACAAATACAAACTAATAATGCAACACATGGCTGAGCTACTCTGGGTTTATCATGCTGAGTGCTTTGTGTCTGTCTCGTGTTGCACTTCGATGGTTTCAGCTGGACAGGGTCCTAACAATGCGACAGCATGCTCTTTCTAGGCTCCACCGAGCAACATATTGTTCGAAACGAGTAAAAAGGAAATGATAATGATAATGATGAATGAAATGATGAATGATGAAATGATGAAATGAGTGAAATGAGTAAAATGAGTGAAATGAGTGAAATGATGAAATGAGTAAAATGAGTAAAATGAGTGAGATGAGTATAATGAATGATGAAATGATGAAATGAGTAAAATGAATAGATGAATTAATGATGAAATAGGAAATAGGAAATAGGAGGGGAAGATGGTACAGTGTTGACTATGTTTATACAGTTTATATTTGTACATTTTGTATACATTTTGTATACATTTTGTATACAGATGGTCTGTCTTCGGGTATAGTTACGGACGGGCATTTGCGTACGAAGACAATGGTATTTTTCAATTACATGTAGTGTGAAGAAATTGCCCGAAAAGGAAGAGAAAACAATAGTATAGGGGCCATATTTTTTTGGCAATAGACAAATGAAGCGAGCCTTGGACCTGGTCTCTAGACGATGCCGAGGGGTCTGGGGCTTGTGGCACCCCATGAGTGCCTGAAGGCGGATCTGCTGCCACATGTCTAAAATGTGACAAAGAAGAGTAAAGAGAGAGAGTAAATACTAATAGAGGTGCTAGTACTAGTATGCTAGTACACTAGTAGGGAGTGCTTGTATGCTAGTACACTAGTAGGGAGTGCTTGTGATGGCGGATATTTTTCACCACAATCGTCTATATGGTGTGTTCATGGACCTTCCACAAACGGAGATATCTGGGGAACGGAATTGCTAGAAAGAGGACAGAGAGTGATAGAGATGGTGATAGAGATATGATAGAGATGGTGATAGAGATATGATAGAGATATGATAGAGATATGATAGAGATATGATAGAGATATGATAGAGATGGAGATAGAGATATGGGAATGACATGAGATGATAAATCTGGCTAGAGGAATCAAATAGCACTGTAAATAGCCACTGTGTGCGGTTTTATTAACCTCTTAATCCTCCTGGTACCTATGTAGTGATATTTAATCAAGACCACGGTATTCTATTTTAATCCAACCATATAGTACTATTTTAATCCTCCATAGTATTGTAATGTCCTGATGGTCATTCGATTTGTGGCACAGGTATTTTTCCACTCTGAAACTGTCTCGAATATGGGGAGCATGTCACCTGATCAGGCGAAGACGAGAAGAGAGAGAGTGTAGAAGTAGAGAGAGAGGAGTAGGAGTAGAGAGTAGGAGTAGAGGAGTAGTATTAGAGGATTAGAAAAGTTGTGGAGGAGTTGATGCTACATAGGACTTAAAACTGTAGACTGCTTAATATTCCTGACTATTCAGACTGGGTGCTCATCTAGTATCAATATTCTGGTATTTCTAGTAGTTTCTTCCCGTACTATTCTGTACTTTCGTATTCTTTTGTACTATTCTATTCAGAATAATCTGAGCGGATTCTTATATTGGGATATCTGAGCAAATAATCTTCGCTCCGCTCAGATTATTCGAGCTCAGATATCTCATTCGTCGTATATCTTTGTGTCTTCGTTTGTCGAAGCGGTTTTGTGGATGAGTAAATCCTTTTTGTCTTGTCTCTTGTCGAATTTTGTCTCCTTTTTTGTCTCCTTTTTTGTCTGGTCTTTTGTCATTTTTTGTCATGTCCTTTTGTCAAATTTTTTTTTTTGTCTTTGTCTTCTCCTTCCCTTTTTGTCTTTTCTTTTTTGTTTTCGTATCGCTTCTTTCTTTGCCGATCGTCAAATATAACTAAAGCGGCGGTATTTTTTTTTGTTCGCGCGATATTTTTTTTTGCACCAAAAAATAACCCAACCCAAATCAGGCTGGCTAAATATATATACCGCGGGCGCCCCAAAATTCATGGCACCATGAAGCTGACCCATCCATTGACCCCGTCATCATTTGAAGGCAGCCGCTTTTCGCAGCGGGACTACCCGCAGGCCGTCTACCAGCATGAGGTCCAGCACCACCGTGACGTGCTCAATGAGTACGCCGAGATCCAACAGCATATGGACCAAGCGCAGGCGCTCTGCAGGCCCAACCTCGACTTGTACAAGCAGCAGCCATACCTCACCTTCAGCATCAGACTCAAGTTGATTGATTTCCTCACCAAAATGGCCATACGGCTCAAGATTCTCCCATTTGTGTTGTACAAGGCGGTCCGCATTTTCGACCGCTACTGCTCCAAACGCATTGTTCTTTTAGACCAGTCACAACTCATCATCACCACGTGCCTCTGGGTGGCTGCAAAAATCCAGGGTGGCAACAATCATTTCGTCAACTTGAACAATCTCGACAAGGTGGGGTCCGTCAGAACCATTGTGGACCTCGGCTACGGGCTGGGAGGCAAGTATCTCGGTCCCACCGAAAGGTTCCGGCTCCCCAAATTGCACGAGCTCGTCAAGCTCTGCGGCGCCAAGTGCAAATACGACCAGGGCATGTTCAAGCAGATGGAGTTGCATGTGCTCACAACGCTCGACTGGTCATTGAATGACCCCTCCATTGAGGAGTACATTGTCAAGAGCGACGAGTTTTCCATTGTGCCGCACGACTCCAACGCCGTGGCCGCCATGGAGATGTTCAAGGTGAAAGAGTACCTTGCGTACGTCTCGCACTACCTGGCCGAGCTTATCGACGTGGGGTTGCCGGAACTCTCCCACGTTGTGGTGGGACTCATCAACGAAGTGTTTGGCTTTAGCGAGGGCCTGCCCCACTACCAGCGTGTCAATAGCGCCCACGGCGATTATGTGGTGGACTCAAATACCTATAGAACCATCAAGAGGCACCTCGTCAAGGCCATTCTCAACACGCTGGACTTTATGTTGAAGCTCTTCTGCACCAGTGGGCCCCAGCACATCTACCGCCATACCGTGGCTGCATTCAAGGGCAAGGACTCGCCACAACTGCCGTTTCTGCCCGACGCCATGAGCATTGTCAAACACTCCCCTCTGCATATCTACCAGCCATTCAAACAGGACTTTTCGCCCCAGCTGCCGTACCGTCTGCCGAAACAGTACCAGAAGCCTTACCTGCCCAAGGGGAGGAGCCCGTATAAGGCGTCGCCGAAGCGGTGGTTCAACAGTAGCCCGCGAAAGCTTCCAATGATCAATACGGCCATTCCCCCTCCGCCAAAGAAGGGGTTATACCTGCAGAGCAGCTTGAATAGCAGTGTGAGTCTGCGCTCGCAGGACGGGGCAGACTTGTTTGAGGAGTACAGGAGGGTGGGGACGCCGTTGAGTGAGAATGAGCTGCCGATATATATAAAGACGACCAGAGTCTGAGGGACTCGCTATATATAAAGACGACCAGAGTCTGAGGGACTCGCGAAGCGAGTACCGAATACTACAACACACTCGAGCGAGAGTGCCTCGACACCCACTAACACACACTCGCTCGAGTGAGTGCAAAACAACTCTAATGAGTTGTTAAAACAACATAACAACTCTAACGAGTTCTTACAAGAAGTCAATGACAACTAGCGAGCGGTTGTCAACAACTGACAACTCGCCGCCGAGTTGTCGTCTGAGCATGTGTGCCACACAGTAACCACGGTTACAGTCATCTCGACTCGCTCGCTCGGTTGCCGAGCTGCCGAGTCAGTGTGGCCGACTTCGTTGTCGCATAGACTAACAGATATCACGCGCTGGTACCTGAAAAGGGCGGAGCCCAGAGTAATATACAGCATACCCGAGGAAAAGTGTAGAGAGCGAGCGTAGCATGTGAGCGAGTGAACAAAAGATGAGAATGAGTATGAACGAGCGTAGCATGTGAGCGAGCGTAGCGAGTGAACAGTAAGAAAATGAGGAGAGGGAGTAGAGAAATAGACAATGAGAGATAGAGAAGAATGAAACAACCTAAGTACAGTACTATCGATTAGACCTCGCACCTCGCTTCGCTCTGTGCGGGTACATAGGATACATATAACCGAAAGAATACCATGGAACATACTCGATGAAGCATTGCAAGGGCTACACTGGTCAGACTTGACTCTCCCGCACTCGATGACTCTGCCAGCGATGTCTATCGCTGGCACTGACGCAATCGCGGTGCTGGTTAAAAATAGCCTCGCACAAGCGAGATAAAAATAGACTCGCTACTGCCTCGCTAACCAACCTCGCTAACCAACCTCGCTAGACCCGCCACACTTTTGGCACCTCTCGCTACCTTGCCCCCTCGTACCTCGCTACCTCCACTACCTCGCTCGAGCTGCTCAGTTCCCAGTTGTCCTGCGTAAACCTTATTTTCGACATGTCAACGCCTCAAGGGATAAAACGTGTCCAAACCTAATCTCCAACGCGCTGGGATGAGATGCATCCAGAGGTCACGCATACGTGTCTCCAGCTCCCCTGTCAGCGCGGGGAGAGAAGGTGTCATAGGTGTATTATCAGGAGAGAGGTATGAGGTATAGGTATAGGTATAGGTATAGGTATAGGTATAGGTATAGGTATAGGTATAGGTATAGGTATAGGTATAGGTATAGGTATAGGTATAGGTATAGGTGTAGGTATAGGTGTGTAGTATAGGTATAGGTATAGGTATATAGGTTGTTAGATATGCTAGGTATTAGGTATATCAGCTCTCAGGTGGGTTCTTGGATCTATGCTTGCTGTCTGCCTGTCTGGTGCTGGCCGACACTGTCTGATTCTGTCTGGCGCTTCTTGTTGCCATTTCTTTGCATTATCCTTTGAGTCTACCTTAAAGCCTATTGGATGAGGGGTCTCCATTCTGTTGGGTCGCGTCGACGCATGCCATGTCCATACATGTCTGTCCATGCCGTGTCTGTCCATGTGTCCATGTATAGCTCCAATGACTTCATGTATTCTGGCTATTCCCAAACCATCATATTTAACCTTATCCATGGTGTTCCAGATGACGCCATTGTACCGGAATCCTGCAGCATGCAAGATCGCGCTCGCTAAGATGGATGTCTTTGTGTGAAGGCTGAACCAGACACGCTGGAACGAGTGCCATGGCCTGTTTTCGCGGCGCGGCTCCGGGAGGCCTCCAAGCGCGTACGGCTCCTTATTCGTGGGCCTGCTACGCGCGGCTCCTTACTCTCCCGTCTTTGTGCCATAACCTTAGAGCTTGTACATTAACGACAGATGAAATAACACGTGAAGTCAACAGACACAACGAGAAGAGTCAGATTGCTGGTGTATGCCAGGAAAATGAATAGTCTACTCTAGCGTGTTTGTGTCCAGATAAGCCCAGAGAAGAGGAAGAATAGAGGAAAGAGGAAAGAGGAAAGAGGAAAGAGAGAGGAAAAAGGAAAGAGAGAATAGAGAGTAAAGAGAGAGGAAAGAGGAAAGAGAGAATAGAGAGAGGAAAGAGAGGAAAGAGGATAGAGAAAGAGAGAGGAAAGAGATACATAGAGAATAGAGAAGATAGAGGAAGAATAGAGAATAGAGAAAATAGACAAGAAGATAGAATGGAGGATAGAAGGATACTCTATTAGTGTCTGTGCGTAGAAGCCCTTTGCATTTTTCCACGCAGAATTATGTGAAAGCGGTAAAGTTGTCCAAGCCTGTGTCCTTTCTTGTTGTGCTCAGACAAAAACGAGCTGTCCTGGTTAAGCCACAAACAGCGCGCTGTGTTTGGACATTTTCTTCCCAAAAGGAGATTAGTCACTGGACTGCTAAGCTTTCAAACAAACTTCTTCTCTGGCTTCTTCCTGTTTTGCTGCATCTTTTTGTACTCCCTGTAATTACGCAAATCCATTGCACGCCTCGTTAGTGTTTCACAGAACCGATGAAATTGCATCGAATTGCACATTCAGAAAATTGCACTGCAATTCCATCTCCGAATTAGAATTGCAGATCTCCACATCTGCAGAGATCTGCACTGATCGATCATACAGAATGAAGGCTACTTAATATACTATTGGCCTTTCCTTTGTACCCTGGTTTTGTCTACCCTTTCCTTTGTACTGTTCCTTTTGTCTGCCCTGTTCCTTGTATGCCCTGTTCCTTTTGTACGCTGCTTCTAACTGTCTACCCTTTTGTTCTTTTCTACCCTTTTGTTGTCCTTTTGTCTACCCTTTCCTTATGTCTACTCTTTTGTCCTGTCTATCTCGATCCTCTTATTCTGGGTATCTGATCCTTAGGCTAGACAGTACACCTGTCCCTGGACGGCCTCAGAGGGTACAAGGTGAAGCCACCAGAGACGTCTATTTCAACTCACATTTACGAAGCAAATGTGTATTTCTAAGAATACATGAGTGAAGAATAGATATGAGCGAAGAATAGCGCATAATAGACATGAGCGAAGCGAATGTCTATTCTTTAAGAATATATGAAATACACATTCGCTTCGCTCACGTGTATTCCTCGAATTCAAGTGACTCTTAATCTGATGACGTACCATAGACGGGAAAGTATTCGATCCCCAATCACCCCATCTAATCAACAGACTGTTCAAATTAATCGCACGAATAATCAACAGACTGTTCAAATTTACCGCACGAGTCTAGCCAACAGACTTTAGACTACTCAATTATCTTGCTGTACTTGAATTTTCGGGTGTTTCGAGGACATCAAAATGTACCCTCTTGAGGCGTTCCTCAAGACTCATACAGAAACACAATGAGTTCCGATACGCCATTAATTCCATGGATCCAGAGAAGCAGAGAAGCAGAGAATTAGCAGAGAAGCAGAGAAGTAGCAGAGAAGTTACAGAGAAGCTTTTTTCAATACTCTTAAGTAGTCACTCGAAGTATACTGAGCACCTTCCTTGCACAGCTTCCTGCCACTGTCCCACAAGACAAACTAAAGTACACTTCGACGATAGGATCCAATGTTGAGTCTGTCGATTTTGAGTCTGGTGTCAACTGTTGAATTTGTCAATTCTTGAGTTTGTCAATTTTTGAGTCTGTTCAATTATTGAGTATGTATTAACTGTTGAGCCTGTTTCAATTATTGAGCCTCTTTCAATTATTGACTCTGTTTCAATTATTGAGCCGTTTCAATTATTGAATCTGTTTCAATTATTGTCTGGTGTCATCGTCCGGTACTGTCTGGTTGTAACGAATTTTTAACTGATCTCCAACCAAAACGCGCAAGCCTGAAGATACGGATTCCATATTTGTCATCTCCCAGCAGCCAGACACACCAGTAAGATTATCTTTCATGTCTCGTAAGAAACGGAGACATGGCCAGGTTCGGCTTTGGCTCGGAAATTTGGGTGCAAATTTTAAATATGGAAGAGATTGAGCATTTATAATGATTGTGTTTATTGAAGTCGAGTAATGGTGTCTCAATATGCTTACTAACTGAATAGCTGACTCAGTAGCTCACTACTTGCACACTAAATACCTAGCTCACTTGCTCCTTGCTCACTTGTTCACCAACCCACTCATTAGCTACTCACTAGCTCATTAGCTACTCACTAGCTCATAAGCTCCTCACTAACTCCTCACTAGCTCACTTCGTTCGCTAATTCGTTCGCTAATTCGTTCGCTATTTCGTTCGCTATTTCGTTCGCTATTCGTTCGCTAGTTTAAAGTCACCGACATGCAGACAGCCGAGACTATACCACAACTGAAACACATGCACTCAACTGTCTGAAACCATTATAACTGAAACAGATGCGTCAGTGAAGTTGTCCTGAAACTCAACAGTAAATACAGTACCAGAGTCACAGGGCGTTTTACCCCATATGATTAATCCCCCGAGACTAGCTGGTGAGATTTTCACTTCGGTGGGAAGATTATAGCTTGTGGAATATGTACATAGTAAAAGAGCTCCGCGGAGACGGACACGGAGTATGGCCCGCAAGATGTGCTTTTGAGCCTACATATTCCAGTTAGGCTTCCTAAGTTAGGTGCCAGGCTGACGAAGCTTACCAAGACTTTATTCGCTTCGGACAGGTTTCAGACGTGGTTCAAATGCCATAATTGCTTGAGAGAGCCTATATGTAGTATGTCAGAATTACCATCACAAGACTAATGATAGCACGGTGGAATACCTAAGGCAGATCGTACGATAGTATCCCATGGTTAGTGAATGATAGCAATAGCTGAGGAAAGAACCAACACAGACTGGAGAATATCAGGCAAAGCGAACACTAGGATCAGTTTTATTATGTAATCGCTTTCCATGGGAGGATCGTTGTCTGATTACGTAATTACTTTAGCTGACCCTTTATTTAGCTATAGAAAAATAGTTTCAGAAAACTCGAAGATGTTTTCAGAATAACCAGCTTTGATGGAACAGACATGAGAAGCTCCTGGTTGATAGCAGAACGAATAGGAAGAATGGAATAGGAAGAATGGAGAGGAAGAATAGGAAAACGATGTTTACGAAAGTGAATAGGAAGAATAGGAAGTGAACAGGAAAGTTATGCCTTTTCAATAGAACAAGTGAACTTTGGATCTCAAAGCTCACTCAGAGATTGATGTATGTAGAAACAAGATACCCAAAGCTCTATGTGAAGGCCTTTCCCTGGAGATCGTCTGCCATAATTGAAAACCTCCAAGATAGACACAAGATAACATTCCAAGACAGACACAGGAGTGTCCAAGAAGACAGAAAAATGGCATCAGAGAAAACACTCATGAAAGAGAGTCAATAGCGCTCCAGAACAAATCTCGAGCTGTTGCATATTGCACACAGGAATAAAAAGTGCAACCAGAATATGATGGATGAGGTAGATGTCTTGTGTAGAACAATTATCCATGGATGTGCTGGCTTGTTACGACCAGAATTATTGTGTAGGAGTCAAAAGTTCACCCACACAAGATATTCAGTATTTAGTGGGTCAGAATTTCTGCTGCAGTCATGGATAAATCACGTGATCAAATATGCATCCAGCATCAACTGTCAGGTTAAGATTGATACACCATACTGATAAGACTCCTCAAGTAGTGCCAATCTATCGAATTTGTAGCTAGTGAAGACTACTATAAGTTGACTGGCTCATACTAATAGTATGTAGGGATATAAAGAACATTAGAAGTTCCTAGTTAAGTAAAGCATCCATAAATAGGTTACCATAAAACTCTCAGAAGTACATACACGTTGACAGGCTCATCAATATGTATTAGGGTTATAAAGAACATCAGAAGTAGATCCTTACTAAATGTACCTAGGAAACTCTGAAGTATCTATATGTTAATAAGTCATAGAATAAGGATATAAAGAACATCAGAAGTCGATATGTTCATAAGTCATAGAATAAGGATATAAAGAACATCAGAAGTCGATATGTTCATAGGTCATAGAATAAGGATATAAAGAACATCAGAAGTCTATATGTTGATGAGTCATCCTGAGTGTATCTAGGAACTCAGAAGTACAAAACATCCATAATGAATAGGGTCTGACTACCAGAACTCTATATGTAGTCATGGAATGTCCTAGGAAAATGACAATACTGGGTAGTCTCTCATAGTACTAGACCCATACCTATCTGGGCTGTAGGATCACCTACTGAATAATACACCCAGGCTGTGTTTCTACGCGGTATGTCGCTATTGTGATGACATAATCACACCTCGTCACGTGCAGAAAAAGGATAGAATCTGATGGCACCATTTGAAATCCTAGCATTTAATCCCAGCGTTTGAAATCATAGCCAGAAATCCCAGCATTTCTAGCATATTACCATTTACATAGCTAATCTATCCATTTTTAATCAGATACTTTATTGGTGTTTTTCTCTATGGCATATTGCTATTTCTAGATCACTACTTTCTTTTCTGTTTTTTTGTTTTTGCTATGCTCTTGAAGATCGTGGCAGTGGCCTTGATGGCCAGCAGAGCTATTGCGACCGATGCCTCGGACCTTGTTGGCACGTGGACGTCCAAAAGTAACACTGTTTTCACCGGCCCCGGCTTCTACGACCCCGTGGACGAGCTTTTGATTGAGCCGGACCTTCCAGGGATTTCCTACAGCTTTACGGAAGACGGGCACTACGAGGAAGCGTTGTACCGCATTACCAGCAACCCCAAGAACCACTCGTGTGCCGTGGCGCTGGTCACGTACCAGCACGGGACCTACAAGATCCTTGCCAATGGGCTGATGATCTTGACCCCCATCGAAGTGGATGGCCGCCAGTTGTTGAGCGATCCTTGTGGCGACTACCCAGACAGCAGCCAATACGTGAGATACTACCAGCCAACGTGGTTCAAGTCGTTTGACGTCTCTGTGAATGCCTACCACGGCAGATACTACCTCCAGATATACCAGTTTGACGGGAGCAAAATGCAGCCCTTGTTTTTGGCCTACCGGCCTCCGTTGATGTTGCCTACCGAGGCTTTGAATCCAACCAACGAGGCGAGTAAAAACAGCAAGAGGGATATTGGAAAGAGGATCAGGCGGAGCTTTGAGAATCAGTATAGGACGACCGCGGTGAAGAAGAGCTGGGGGGAGGAGTTGGGGGTGTATTGGTGGGTGAGTGTGGGGGGGTTGGGGCTTGGGTCGGCAATCCTATTTTTGAGATAACAACGATGAGCGAGCGATAAAATATCAAGATGATTTCAATGAGCGAGCGATAAAGTATCAAGATTGATTAACGATTAGCTTCGCTAATCGTTGTTTCAACAAAAGATTGATAATGAAACAACTGAGCAGCGTTGAAAGAAAAAGATACAACGATGAGCGAGCGATCATTAAGATGATTTCACGATTAGAAGTCGTTAAATAAAAAAATTGACATTACAACGAGCTTCGCTAAAAACAGACTGAAAAATTTAGCAAAGTCGAAAAAGATTGACATTAGCTTGCTAATCGTGAACAAAGACTGAAATGCAACAATTGAGAATCGTTGAACAACAGACTGATAACTACAATTGGACAAGAATCGTTGATAGAATGAGTGAAGATGCACAAAGATTGAGAACGATAGAATAGTGAGAAAAGTTAACAGGCGACCAATGGTGATGGTGTCGCTCATTGGGATCTTTTGACTAATCTTTGGGCATCGTTGGGATCTTTGGGCATCTTGGGCATCTTGGGCATCTTGGGCATCTTGGGCATCTTTGGCGTCTTTGCAATGACCTTGGAACAGGAATATATGGATGAGGATGGATGGGATACGGATAAGATAACATTCTGGTATAGAATATAGTATGAGCAAGATGAATGTAGTCCTTGGAGTAAGTAATTTAGAGGGCACTGGTCTGATAGGCAGAAGAAGCTAGAGGTTTATAAGCACTATGAGAAAAGGCTAGAAGTTTATAAGCACTGAGAGAATTAGTCTGAGAAGTTCATTCAATGGGAGAAATAGACTGAGAAGTTTACCCTAAATTATGCCAGAAACTCTCTAAGAAGTATATGAAGTCATTCAGAGTAGTAGTCCTATGAGAGCCTAGCGGAGCCTGACCCCTCTGGACGTTCTATTATTTTTAATGTATTGATGATTTTGGTGTAAGAAATTCCCAGTAAGTATTGGTGCCCTTGGTGATATCAGGGTCTTAGAGTATCTGTATACCACACTCTTGTCAATATTATCTCTAATCTATAAGACAGCGTATTGCCACCTTCATGTGACGGACCCCGCGGGACTATGCCCCTGGTCGCGCGGTATCTTCACCTACGCAGTACTTACTTAACGACACTCGGTATTCCTCTTAGATGCCCTGATGGTACTCATGTGATTTTGGTACGAACCAACATGCTATGATAATCAAGATGGCTGTCTGATTTTTTTGCAGCCATTATTTCTGGACTTACTCCACACACTATGGCAGATGGTAGGCCTCATAATATTCTGTCAGATTAACACAGTGAGGTACCAATCAGGATATACAGGAAGTTGGGATGATATGAGAAGGTATGGAATGAAGAGAACTTCAGGAGGATAATATGGTCAGAGAATAGAAGGAACATCAGGGGATAATATGGTCAGAGAATAGAAGGAACATCAGGAGGATATTGGTCAGAGAATAGAAGGAACATCAGGAAGGTCGGAGAATATAAAGAGATCATCATGATAATATGGTCATATGAGTGTGGAAACATGACAGGATGTATTTACGTAGGTCTAGTATCATTAAACAGTGGTTATAATACAGGGGTCAGCTACCTCCCGTGAATTCTATCCTCGAGTACGCCGAAATTAATTTCAAGATCTGTCCCTAAATAACCCATGGGAAGTCTATAGTCGGTAAATGTGTTCACACTCTAAGCACCCAGACGGTCCTATAATTAGGAATTTGCCATAGAGTCAAAGAGTCAGCATCTGCTGAATATTTGAGTGGGAAACATTATCAGTTCCCTTCCTTTCAAACTGGTTGGTTCAGACATGGCGAGCCTGACTCTTGGGTATTTATGGCTCTGCGTACCAGAATACGAGTCTGTACGTAGTGGTGCAAACTCATTAATGATGCTTCGAAATAATGCTGTGAGGTAAACGGGATAGCAGGTACAGAACAACAAGTCTCAATTTTATCACCCTGAGACAAGCCGAATGGAGTGAAGGATCTCATTCAGGTATGGGTGGTCTGATTCTGGCCACCAGGGTATGCATTAAGCCACATGTGTTTGCATTGTCAATCGTTTATTGACATTGCGCTCGAGTCGCATTGTCTGAGTGCGATCGTCTACTGAGAGAATGATAGATGAAGGTTGCAGGATCAGTCTCAGCATCTATCGTATTAGTAGCATTTATGTAGTTGATATGAAGTGTGTTATTAATCTTGGGTGGTATCTTGGTATGGATCTTGGTGGTATCTAGGGTGGTATCTTGGGTGGTATCTTGGGTGTATTTTGGGTGTATCTTGATATGGTATCTATCGTTCGTTACCTAATGTATAATGACATTCATAAGCGATCCTCCTGATAAGCGACATCGGCAATTAGCAGCCGATATCTGGAGGACCTGGTGGGCATGTTGTCAAGGATCTGCGAGATCTGCAAGACAAAGGCACAAAACAAGGCGATAAAAAAAGCCACTCGCATGGCTCAAGGCATTCTGTTACCTGGTTATCAGCCAACATGGTGCGATAATATTCCAAGAATATTGATGGGGTGAAATGGACGCATTAGGAAATCAAAACAGTCTAATTAGATTCTTACATATATGGACCAGGCAATACATATGCCACAAGGGGTGGGCTGGCCGCGGGTGTACATTGTCAATGCCAATTACATACTGTGTCTGCATATCGAGAATCTGTCTGAAAAACTAGAATAACTCGCGTGAGCAACAACGAACGAGCGAGCAAACGAACGAGCGAAGCGAGTGAGTTGTTTAATTAGTCAAAACGACAAGTGAGTTGATTAATTGAGTCAAAACGACAAGTGGGTTGTTTAATCAAAACGACAAGTGTTGATTAATTGAGTCAAAACGACATTGATTAATTGAGCAGTCTTGAGAAGTGGGCGGTCAAAGAGAGTAGAGATGTCAGAGGGATGAAAAGAGATTTTGAGAAGATGAGATGTGAATTAGTTATCTAATTGTATCTGCTATATCCTGTATATTCGCAAGGCATTTTTACCGGTATCATTCCTACACCGGTATCATTTCTACGCCGGTATCATTTCTACGCCGGCGGAGTAACTGAATATACATGAGCTCAATGAGCGTCGAATTGATAAATACATTCTCTCCTATCGCTTCATCGCTATCTCATTGAAGACATTCTCTTCCCTCCGCTTCATCTACCTCATTGAAGACATTCTCTCCTATCGCTTCATCGCTACCTCATTGAAGCATCTTATCCACGGCATTTTTCTCAATCACTGAGTACTCGAATGCTGGTAATTATTGCAACATTTGTGACACTACGTCACCCACACGTGGATGATTCTCTTTTGCAATTGTCGTATATCATGCGGAATGAGTGTCGTATTTGCGTAATTTCGTGGCTCTGCGACTCATACAGTGTATCTACAGTGATTTGTTTGTGCTGTTCTATACGTTCTCTGTTACATCTCGTTGTTCGCTTTGTACTCTGGTCTATCTGAAGGTTTGTACATTTCCGACATTAATTAATGGTAAGTGGGATTATGAATGGTTTATGAATGGTTTATGAATGGTTCAATAATGGTTTAATAATGGTTTATTCATGGTATTAATGGTTTGGAAGTGTAGTTCCATGGATCTAGAAATCTAAAGGGGCAATTCACCCTCTAGTGGGTTCATCTCCAGTATCGCTAAATTCCACAGTAGTGCATTTTATTTCTGAGTGAACATTCTGTTATGCTACAGACGCTATGAAATTTACGCATTGCCCTCCTTCCTAAATAAGTCTACATTTTTCAATCATTGCGGCTATGGTCTACTGTGGCTAGTGAAAATAAGCACACCGAGCGAGCGAGGGCGACATAATAAGCACACCCAAGCAAAGCTTGGGTGTGAGAACAATAGAAACCGAGAGTAAATATTCGAGAGAAGCTTGGATTAGGCAATAGAGTTGACAAAAAGTTTAGGGCCACTAAGAGGGTGCGAGGATTATTTAATAGCCCCGCTAATAGTTTCCTCGACAGAGAAGCGAGCAAAATATCTGAGTACATGTTTGATTATTCAAGTCGACCTTAGTGTTTTTTTTTTTTAATAGAGGGACATCTAAACACCCGTACCGCAATAGTGATCCTCAAATATAACAATCTGAGAAAGTTGCCAGCCACAGCAAAGTAGTTATATATCATACCCTCGCTTTGGTCTGGTATGAGGAGTGCAGAAATAGACCCATCTGACAATCAGTCATTGACTCCTCATACCTCGCCCGCTATGTACGAGAAGTGCCAAACTAGACCAACCTGTATGGCTGCCAAAATAGTCCCAGCTAGCAAAGTAGTATTGAGTATCGAAGGCGCGAGGATTAGTGGATAAATTCCCATGAATAAAATAAGAGTACCAAGGGTGGTAGGATTTTCATTTGACCAATAGAGTCCGATTACGGCAAACTGGTACTTCGAGCGTACTATAGAGCGTCGAACGGAGAGGTTTAGCAATTATGGGAAACCTGAATATCGCGAAGTGGGGGATGGCTATTAAGGGTCGAGCAGGGGCTAAAATGATAACTATTATCACCATATTTGGGTGAACACTGCTAAGTAGGCAGGTCATCAATCAGGAGAGAGCAGTCCAATCGGCCTATGGCTACATACAATAAAGCGAAGATATGTATTTGAGTGATTGACGATGGCTTGTTGTTGGTGAATAAACAATTACGTACAATGAGCATGGGAACAGTCCGCTTCGCTCACTGTTCCGCTCACTGTTCCCCCTTATTTGATTTAATTATGAATAGTGGCGGGCAAACTATTTTAGTGACTTACGAACGCCACCCTCACAAATATTAATATGAGGGGAGGAACTGTACGAGTATTGTAGTAATTAATTGCGTACAGTGAGCGAAGCGACTGTACGCTTAAGTAGGATTGAGACATTAGGGAACAGTTCGCTTCGCTCACTGTTCGTGTAGTCATTAAAAAAGAACAGTTCGCTCACTGTTCATATAGTCATTAAAAAAGAACAGTTCGCTTCGCTCACTGTTCTATTCTTTTTTAACAGTTCGCTACGCTCACTGTATATGTCCTGGTTCACTGGCAACGTCTCCTCCGTGGAGCTCGACAACAAAATCGCCGAAGCCACCTCCGAATCCATCCCCAACGGCGAGGTAGACCTCCTGACGGCGCTTGAAATCACCGATCTCATCCGTTCCAAAAAGATCCCCCCCAAGCAATGTATGCGATCCCTCAAGAAACGCTTAACGCTTGTCCATTCCAACCCCAACCTCAGCAAATCCACGCTCCGCCTCATTGACCTTTGCGTGAAGAACAGCGGGTTCCATTTCCTCGTGGAGATTGCCAGCAGGGAGTTCATGGACTATGTGGTGGACGTGGTCCTCAAAACGCACTACAAGAACGACGAGGACATGACGGAACTCATTCTATCGCTCATTGGGCTGTGGTCGCACTATTTCCGGGGCCAGCTCCAGCTCAACTATGTGGAAAAGGTGTGTGCCCAGCTCCGGAACGAGGGGTACGAGTTTCCTGTCCCTGACGACGCCAATGCCAACTTTGTAGACTCAGAGGTCCCCCCCGACTGGATCGATAACGACCTGTGTATGATTTGCTACACGCCGTTCCTGATGCTCAATCGAAAGCACCATTGCCGCTCGTGTGGGGGTGTTTTTTGCCAGACCCACTCCTCGGGAAGCGTCCCGTTGGTTCATTTGGGTATAAAGGAGGCTGTGAGAGTGTGCGACAATTGTTTGGCCAAGCAGAAGGGAAGAGGCGAGCAAAGAGTGCGTAGTGGGGCCAACAAGGGTGTGGTAGATGAAAGCAATGAAGATGAAGAGTTGAAAAGAGCCATTGAGTTGAGTTTGAGAGATGCCGCCCCAGAACCCGAGCCAGAGGATGAGGAAATGAAGAAGGCCATTGAGTTGAGTTTGAGGGAGGTCGAAAGACACCAGGAGGTTAAACAATCCGAACCAGAAGACCTTTATGGAAACCTCATGCCAACGCGTGCATCCAAGCAGTCTCCCACAAACAATCCTCTTTCATCACCCAACCCCCTTTCATCACCCAACCCCCTTTCATCACCCAACCCTATATCTAACCCCCAACCTCTTGACAGCCTCACGCAGAAGGAAGAGGAGCAGATCAACCTTTTTATTACCCTCATGAATAGCGTCAAGAACGATGCACGCAAACGGAACGATGTGCTCTATGATAGCAATCTCGCGGAGCTCCATGCGCAGGTGGTGAGGCTCAAGCCTAAGGTCAACAAGTCATTACGTATGGCCATCGAGAGGTATGAGGCGTTCCTCGACATGAACAACAAGTTGAGCACGATCCTGCGTTTGTACGACCAGTTCTTGGAGCACAAGTTGAGCATGGCCTATGGAGTACATTCCATAAAAGACGACAAAGCTGGGTATCAAAGTACTGGATATCAGAATGGACTTGAATATCAGAGTACTGGATATGGATATCAAAAACCTACTGGGCATACTGAACTTGGGTCTCAACATACTGGACTTGGGTCTAATACTGGATATGGATACCAAAATACTGGACCTACTGGGCATACTGGACTTGGGTCTCAACATACTGGACTTGGGTCTCAAAATACTGGATATGGATCTCAAAATACCGGATATGGAATTGAATCTCAAAATACTGGACATGCTGGACATACTGGACTTGGATACCAAAATACGGGCTATTCCCCTCGACAGAACACTGGATACTCACAGGCTGCCTACTCACCCCAAGCTACCTATGAGCCCTACCCTGCTACTTACCAAAAACCAGGCTATCCACAAGCTACTCAGGCACCACCAACCAGTTTTCCGGACTCACAGAAACTGAACTATTCTCATCAACCTCAGCCTGCCCAACTGAACTATTCTCATCAACCTCAGCCTGCCCAACCAAACTATCCCCAAACATATCAACCAGAGCCTGAAAAAGCCAACTACCCTTCTGAACCTCAACCTGAACCCTCTCAACCATCGCCATACCACACCGGTTATCCCGTTGGCCAGACCGATTATGAGTATGCGCTGGAGCCGGCGTACACGGTCAAGAGACAGTCGACGGGGTACCCTGTGAACTACACGGAGCCGTCTGAGCCGGAGGCTTTCCAATACCCCGCGTATCCGGAGGATGAGTTGAGTAAAGAGCAGCCGGTAAATGTTTCGATCCGCAGACAGTCGAGTTCGTTGCCTGCGGATGCGGTGGAGAGTGCCAGTCAGAGGTTTCCGGTGGTGGAGGTGCTGGATTTGCCGGAGATGCCAAGGTTGCCGGAGCCGGAGAGGAGGAAGTTTGAGCCGGAGCCGTTGATTGAATTATAACTCACTCGAGCGACAACGAACTTGAGCGAAGCGAAAGTGAGTTGAGAGAATATGCGAACTCAAGTGAGCGAGAGTGAAATAAACAACGAACTTGAGCGGAGCGAAAGTAAGTTATTTTTCAACGAACTTGAGCGAAGCGAAAGTGAGTTGAGAGAACAATAAATGCGAACTCGAGCTAGTGAGAAACTTACTCCGTTTTTATGTGAGATAGCTACCCAAGCTACGAGAGTGAGATGGAAGAAAGAGTGTATGTGAGTTAGAGAATATCTGCGAACTCGAGCGAGTCAGTCATAAAGAATTCGACCATTTATCCATTGGTGAGTTCATGAATACAATTCTTTTGCGTCAAACGATCGTATTTCAGAACAGTGGTTCTCGCATAAGTGATGATTCGTATCGAATACCTTGAGAGTTTCAATGATTTGCGAGTCAAGTCAGTTGATTGAATTTACGGTCAGAAGGAAACTAGTGATCCGAAAGATGAGTCAATTGGAGGGAATTTGTATGAGATAACGGAGAGCGAGTTGGTGTGGTCAGTGAAACTACACTGAGTGAAGAATAAAGATTTCATGAGTGACTATGTTGACTCTCTTTAAAGGAAATGAAGAACCGATTCGTAAGGTCGTGAGAGCCAACCAAAATCATTAGAATTGATTGAAAATACGAATTTTGGGATAGTGACGACTGGCAGGAGTGAGTGAGAAAGAATATAATTTAAAGAATTCGCTTGGGAGCATTCGTAATGATAAGCTATGAATTTGAGTGAGTTGAAGAGGCGTATGCTGTGTGATTCATAATCAGTTGAGATTCTCGGGACTGAAAAGAATGAGAACGATCGAGCGAGAACGAACTTGTATGAAGGAACTAACGAAGCGAAGGTAAACGTTCGTATGATTCGGTGAGAGCGATTCGTAATATATTGGAACTCTATCGAATGAGAGAATAGATACGCTCATCAAGATGGGAGACTACGATATGCTCATCGAGATGAGAGAATTCGATTATATTGGTCTTCAGACGAATAAAGCAATTCTGTCATCGAAGCAATATGCGTAACAGGGCTTCGAAGAGAATTCGTAATGTCAGTTACTAAATGCTGGTTATTGAGCTTCAGTAAGGACCCGTTTGGAGTGAGTTGAAGGAAGCACTTGTTAAGCGACACCATTTATCGATATCCGGCTGCCTCGAGAGCTTTGAGGAAGATGATACTCGCATAAATCGACTATTGTATACCTTGATTAATCGTTCTCATATAAGGTCATACCAACAAAATTTTGTTGTCTTGACCACCATGGACTACGGAATACGTATATTGCCCAAACTGTAAGGGACTGATGGATTACCTTAATTAGTGTTCGAGTAGTGATAGCTGTGTCCATGAAGCAGAAGTAGCGTATCCTGAGTGGGAAGCAGGCGTTAACTATTCAACTACAAGTGGGAATCAGGTATTAACGTTTGCATGGCCGTGGCCAGAGTGCTAATCTATGGAGCAGAAGGAGAGGCAGATAAAGACAGTGGAAGAGCATGACTGGCAAGTTGATCCAGATAGCACTGACAGTGATCCAGATAGCGACAGTTGATCCAGATAGCGACAGTTGATCCAGATCGCACCGACGTTGAATGTACGGCGTATACATTCTAGAATGTCTTAGTGGGGCCTCCATGGACGGGTTTAAATATCGTATGTCAAGTATGGAAGAAAGTAGTACGTATTGATGGTCATGTAGAGATTTAGAATCGGTTGAGTAAAGATAAAGTCAAATTAGAGTGTAGCTATGTGGTAGAGAATATCAAAGTGTAATAGATCATGCGACAATGGAATAGTGACCAGAATACATTATCCTTATCGCGGAATAGCCTATCATTGGCAGGAATATCCTCGGTCGGATTTCATCTGGCCAGAAGGTTATTGAAGTGGTCAAAGCTTACGCACCATTTAGCCAATGCTGCATATTGGCTCATTAAGTGCTGCACTTAATACCATCTCATACTATACCATCTCATACACTAGCTGTTCTCATACTATCTGTGGAGATGCCGCTGGATTTAGGGCGTACTGATGTCTTAGTCTTATTATCGAGATGGGAACGCAAAAGTATCTCATTCTTAGCACCCCGCATGTGAGTGCTGACTTGCATTAGCCTTGCAGATGCCAAACTGACTTTTTAGTCTTCATTGAGTTCTTGGCTAGCCATCATGCGTTTGTGATAGCTCGAAGCTATACTCTGATGAAAGCCACACGGAGAGGTTACTTCTATTTCTTCTAATGTACTTCTTCTAATGTATTTCTTATTCTACTCTATTCCTCTTCTCTTCTCTTCTCTTCTCTTCTCTTCTCTTCTCTTCTCTTCTCTTCTCTTCTCTTCTCTTCTCTTCTCTTCTCTTCTCTTCTCTTCTCTTCTCTCTCTTCTCTTCTCTCTCTTCTCTTCTCTCTCTTCTCTTCTACTCTTCTACTCTTATGTGTTCTGTCATGGCCCATAACCACCGTTATTGACCTGCATATTGCGTGAAAATTTCACTCCGATCCCATGGCAACCTTTTTGTGGCTATCTTTGGCCAGAGTCAAAGATCAAAAAGCAATCTAACAAGGTTGCCGAGTGATCGAGTGGCTGTGCGTGCCAAGCTCAATCACATGGCCACAATCGCTGTCTCGCTTCGAGATGCAACTTGTGTATATGTTTTTATTGCTCTTGCTGTGTATAAATTTTTCAGTCTGAGACTGAAAAATTAATCATTTCCGTCACCTAGGCTGTACCATAGTAAGCCTACGAACAACCACGAGAGCTGCCGCTTGACCTTCCCAGAGAATTGCTCACATAGTACGTGAGCCACATTACTGTCTTCAGGTCCCCCACTGTTACAGCGTCTTCCGATGACACTTGAGTACGAGAGAAATGCCGAGGTTATCCTCAGCGAGCCGCCAGCCATGCTCCGCAACCAGCACGCGGAGATGCTAATTGAAGGCGCGTTGAAAGCGCGCATTGGTCTGATCGATCCCGATACGTGTGGGCTCGATGAAGAGAGCCTGTTTTTTGTTTGCGATCTTGGCGAGGTCGACCGGGCGTACCACGAGTGGGCACGCGAGCTCCCCATGGTCCAGGCGTATTACGCTGTGAAATGCAACCCCAATAAGCGAGTTTTGGAGCGCTTGGCGGGCTTGGGAGCGAATTTTGACTGCGCAAGCAGTAGCGAGATTGGCACCGTTTTGGGGCTTGGCGTTGCGCCCGACCGCATCATCTATGCCAATCCGTGCAAGGCCGGCAGTCACGTGAGATACGCCAGCTCTGTCGGGGTCAATTTGACCACCATCGACAATTTGGACGAGTTGGACAAGTTGCACCGCCACCACCGTGGAACGGCCATTTTGGTCCGTATCGCCACAGACGACTTTTCGGCCCAGTGCAGGCTTTCTAGCAAGTTTGGATGTAGCGTGGAAGATGCCATTTCGCAGCTTTTGCCCCGTGCCAAAAGCTTGGGCTTGGATGTCGCTGGCGTGGCCTTCCACATTGGGTCAGGGGCCGCGGACTTTACGGCGCTCCAAACGGCCATTCGCGAGTCGCGCTCCATCTTTGACGTGGGTCTTTCCATGGGGTTTTCCATGAGAATCGTCGATATTGGTGGGGGGTTCCAGCGGACCGGGTTCGAGGGCCTGTGCAAGGTTGTGCGGGCCCTGTTGCGGACCCATTTCCCCCAGCACTACACCGATAAGCACCAGATCCGGTTCATTGCCGAGCCAGGCCGTTTTATGGTGGAGAATGCCTTCACTTTGGCCACCCACATCATCGCCAGGCGGGACGGGGACGTTCCCAAGCTCTATGTGAATGACGGGGTTTATGGAAACCTCAATTGCGTCATCTATGACCACCAGTACCCGCAGCCACGGACGCTTTCGCAAGGGAAGAGGGCTGGAAAGGAGTTTTCAGTCTGGGGACCTACTTGCGATGGCTTGGACTGCATTGCTGCCAGGTGCTTTTTGCCAGACGTGGCCGTGGGCGATTGGTTGGTGTGGGGGGGGTTGGGCGCCTATACCAGTGCTGCGGTGACGGGTTTTAATGGGTTCAAGGGCGAGGTGGATGTGGAGTACGTAGACTCCCATTTATAGGTATAGTCTGTTAATGGGTATCTGTATCTACTATTCAAGGTAGAAATGTAGGCACGGATTGGATTCGGTTGATTATGTAATCAGAATGTATGAAGCGTCAGTTGAGTACCTCATGTACCATGGTCCGTGAGATGCGTATAAGTAGAAGATAGTGGTAGAAGAAGTGGTAATGGGTTGAGCTGACTCTACTTTTACCTTCATATACTGTGGGTACTTAGATGGTTCTGAAAAGATGCTACCAGGATTTAGAAGAGTGGAGGAAAGAGGTTTGAGAGTGTTCAGGCCACTATTGATGACCATTTGGGAACTGTGACTCCAGGCATGTAACATCATTGGAAGGAATGGTAGGTACATGAGATCAATGACCAGAGGAGGAATAGTCGGATTATGATGAGAAACAACTTGAGCTGCGAATACTAAGAGTAGAAAGCAATGAGTTAGCGAGAATACTTATGTGCAGGATGTAATTAAGTAGAAGCGACATCAAAGCTATAAATAAGTAGGAGCGACATAAAGGGTGTAATAAGTAGAAGCGGTATTAAAGCTGTAATAAGTAGGAGCGACATCAAGGCTATAAATAAGTAGGAGCGACATCAAGGCTATAAATAAGTAGAAGCGGCATCAAGGGTGTAAATAAGTAGGAGCGACATCAAGGCTGTAATAAGTAGAAGCGACATCAAGGCTGCAAATTAAGTAGAAGCGATCAAAACTGTTTACTTTAGTAGAAGCGACATCAAAGCTGTAAATAAGTAGAAACCTATTCAGCGAGTGAGCATATTGGTGAAGCCTGTGACGAATACGTATTTGAGAGCCTGAGCGAACGGGCTGCTAATGAAACCGATATCTGTAATTCGTCTCTCAACTCACTCTAGGCACCCACGATTGAGATGCAGGTGCAAGTCACATTTACTTCCTTCACATTGCTGATTTCTTCAGACATGACTAATCGCTTTATCAGCGCAATCGGGCCACTTTTTGCAGCCGTAAATGCCAGGTCCGCCAAACACCAACCAAACCGTACATAGTGTCCTATAATGCTCAAAGGATTGAGATACAGAAATCAATAAGCGACAATATCTGTAAGATCCAAAATCAATAAGCGACAGTATCTGTAAGATCCAGAAATCAATAAGCGACATCTCTAAAACTATAAGCCGTGGTCGTCTCCTCAGATGGTAATACTGAGTTTGTATTCCCTCATGCTTCAGGACTTGAATTGAATAATGGCGTATTTTGGTTAAGACCCAATTTTACGAATGGTTGAGGCAATCGTTCAGGAAATGCATTCGTCGTGTTTTCATCAAGATGCGTCCGTAATTTCTAACAGCCCAAAGACAAAAATGAGACCACGAACATATAGGCACAATGCAAGAACGGAATGGACATAATGTGGAGGAAACAATATCGCATTCTGGTATTGCTGGTTGTACTGGTGATTGTGTGGGACGGTGTTTAGTGTATCTGTACTCCATAATGCATCTGTGTTTGTATTAATGCATCTGTGTACTCCAATGCATCTGTGTACTCCATACGCATCTGTGTACTCCATAATGTGTCTGTGTTTTTATGCACTGTGTCTTTTTTATTCTGTGCCAGAGCCAGCATTGCATCTATTGTGCTTGTCATTTGTACGACTTTTCTATTGTGTATGTATAATTCGTTTAGCAAGCGGATTTGAGCCACTGTTATTGTAAGTGTTCGTCGTATAGTTGACGAAAAATAGACAAGGCTTGAGTTTGTGAACAAAGTTGAAGTACTCAAAGTAACTGAAAATTCAGACCTCGAAATCCGGACCTGAAAATTCATAGACCGAAAAAGACCTCAAAATTCATAGACCTCAAAATTCCCCTCGAAAAAGACCTCGAAAATCCATAGTGTATTGAGAGCCATAGAACATTCGTTCGGTTCTGTCCTGTTCGTATTTTCATAGTGTATGAGAACCACAGATCATTTGTTCTGTTCTGTTCTGTTCGTATTTCCTCATACTGCACTGTTCTTTCACTCACAGTGCTTAGGCCTTCAGGTTCGAAACCCAATACTGGTTTCACTCGAATCCATTTCAGTACTTTTGACTTTGCAGGTTCCTCTTCCTCCCCGAGTTTGATGGCCATGCTTTTCTATGACACAGCTACACTGTATACAAGCACATCTAGGGTATTTATCACCGCATACATGTTTTAATTACATTCCTGGATCACCACATCTAGTAGAGTCTTCGAAGGCTTCCCTGGCTATTGTTGTTCATTACCCATTCCTACTCATTCCAACAGAAAACACTGAGCCATTTTGCCTGTTAAGAAAGATGGGACCGTAGGTTTTTGAAGTGCACACTTGTATGAAGGTGATTGCATGAGATGGGAGATTGACTTCAAGGAAAATTACAAAGGAGATTACTGGAGAAAAAAAGACTACAAAGAAGATTACTGGAGAAAGAAGAGACTTGCAAAAGGAAGACTTTGATTTAAGAGATTGAGATGAAGATGAAGAAGATTGAAGATTGCAGATTATCGAAGATGAAGAGGATCGGTTGATATTAGTCGAAGCCATTACTGAAAATTAAGAATATTGAGAAATGATATTACTGAGATCAGATAGATATCAGTTGAGAGATAGATTTGCTGAAAATAAGATTACTGAGATAAGATTACTTAAAGAGATAAGATTACTTAGAGAGATAAGATCACTTGAACATTGAGAGACACTAGATACATTTACAGATAGAGTTTGAATTAGATACACTAACATTGTGCTTGAGATACATTTGAAGAGATTAGATACATTTAATTGAGATACATTTGAAGAGATACATTTACTTCAGATATACTGAACACTTAGATATTTGAAGAGATTACAAATTAACAGTTTACTATATTGAATATCTATTATCGTTGTTCTTTTTTTATGTCTGCCACACACAACGCCATCCAGATCAACAACGCGCTCAACGCGATAAGCCAGAAACCGAGCGAGAGCGAGCGCAACCCCACCATCTACACCACCGACGATGGCGAGGCCATGCTGACGGTGGACCGGGCTGTTCCGACGGTGGATCCGCCCGCCACGTTTCGTCCCACTGACCAACAGCTCTTTCTCAGCAACGGGCTCCCCAACATAGACTTTCTTCGCGAACACTTCATCCACGAGGGCCGGCTTCACGAGGAGCAGGCTATTCGCATTGTACGGGCAGCTACGGAGCTCTTATCGAGCGAGCCGACGCTTTTGCAGGTGCCCGCCCCCGTGACCATCTGTGGCGATATACACGGGCAATACTATGACTTGATGAAGCTCTTTGAAGTGGGGGGGCTGCCTGCAGACACGCTGTACCTCTTTCTAGGCGATTACGTTGACCGTGGGCTGTTTAGCGTGGAGTGCTTGATTTACTTGTATGCGCTCAAATTGACGTACCCACAGACATTATGGATGCTCCGTGGTAACCACGAGTGTAAGCACCTCACAGAGTACTTCACTTTCAAGTCAGAGTGCTTGCACAAGTACCTGGAGACGTTGTACGAGGCGTGTCTATTATCATTCAATGCGCTCCCACTCGCTGCCATTATGAACAAGCAGTTTTTCTGCGTCCACGGGGGATTGTCGCCTGAATTGAAGAGTTTGGACGACTTGACAAGGCTTGATCGGTTCAGGGAACCCCCCACCAAGGGCCTCATGTGTGATTTGCTTTGGGCAGATCCTGTAGAGGATTATGATGATGATAATATCGACCAGACCTTTGTGCGGAATACCGTTCGTGGGTGCTCGTATGCGTTTACTTACAAGGCCAGTTGCCAGTTTCTCGAGCGCACAGGCCTTCTTTCGGTGATTCGTGCCCATGAGGCTCAAGATGCCGGTTATCGCATGTACAAGCGGACCAAGACCATGGGGTTTCCCAGTTTGCTCACAATGTTTAGCGCGCCAAACTACCTCGATACATACAACAACAAGGCCGCTGTTTTGAAGTACGAGAACAATGTGATGAATATCCGCCAGTTCAATGCCCTGCCGCATCCATACTGGTTGCCGCACTTTATGGACGTCTTCACATGGAGTCTTCCGTTTGTGGGAGAGAAAATCACAGACATGTTGGTGAGTATCTTGAATATTTGCACGGAGGAGGAGTTGGATGAGGAGACCCCATTGGCGGATGGCTTTGAGATTAGTGCTCCAAAGACCACAGAATCTTCTGATCTCGAGGCGAAAAGATTGGCTTTGAGAAACAAGATCATCGCGATAGGCAGGGTGTCGAGAATGTACCAGGTGTTGCGTTCGGAGAGCGAGCAGGTGGCCCATTTGAAGGAGTTGAATAGTGGCATGTTGCCAAAGGGTAGTTTGTCGCATGGAACGGAGGGATTGCAGAGTACGATTCTGAGTTTCGAGGAGGCCAGGAGGGCGGATTTGAAGAATGAGGCGTTGCCGCCGACGTCGGAGGAGGTGCAGAAGATCCAGTTGGCCAGGAGGGAGAGTATGAAGAAGGAGATGAGTGAGGAGAATCAGAGTCCGGTGTTTCAGAGGTTGATAAGGAGGTTGAGTGAAAAGAAATAGCGTTGAACGACGAACACTCGACGAACTACGAAGTAGTGAGGAGCTACTAATAATTGAATGAATATCGACGAACTACGAAGTAGTGAGGAGCTACATAAAATGATTCAATATCGACGAACTACAAAGTAGTGAGCTACATGAAATGATTCAATTCTGACGAACTACAAAGTAGTGAGGAGCTACATGAAATGATTCAATTCTGACGAACGAACAAAGTAGTGAGGAGCTACATAAAATGATTTAATTCTGACGAACGAACGAAGTGAGAGAGGAAATACCATTAAATGATTCAATATCGACGAACTAAGAATGAGGAGCTACGTTTTAATTGACTCAACATTGCCGAATGAACAAAGTGAGTGAGGAACTGCATATGATTGGCCCATTTTGACGAACGACGAAGTGAGGAGCAACAATAATGAATATCGACAAACTACGAAGTAGTGAGGAGCTACTTATAATATCGACTACGACGAAGTAAACTGCATATGATTGGCTCATTTCGACGAACGACGAAGTGAGGAGCAATAATGAATGACTTCGCGAACTACGAAGTGAGGGCTACATATTACGATTCAATCTTGATAACGAGGTGGACTACATGCTCCTTTCGAAACGATCGCTCATTCGACAATGAAGTGGTGAGGAGCCACAAATTGATATCGACGAGCGACAAAGTGTGAGCTACATTAGATGACCACAAAGTGAGGAGCTACGTGAATGACTCATATAGACGAACGAATGAAGTACATATTAAATGACCATATCACAAAGTGAATAGGGCTGTAAATGAAACACCCGTATGACGAATGAAGTTCTGCAGGCTCACAAATGAGCGAATACTACCGAAGTGAGGAGCTACAAATGAGTATTCTCATGATGGTGGGTGATCACGTGACTAGATGAATGAACGAGAGCTACAATTGAATATAGACGTGAGTGAGGAGATACCGAATCTCAGTAGCGGTAGCGAAAAAAGAATGGCTCGTTATCTTTAGTGAGGAGACGACTCAATATCAACAAGTACAAGTGGTGAGGAGATACGGAATGGAGCTACAAATGATTTTGGTTTAATATCGACGAGCGAACAAAGTGAGGAGCTGCCAATAAGTGCATTCCCATAGGATGGTGGTGGTTACGTGACCATCGATTCGCAGAATTGAAAGCTTGGATGAATAAGCACCATTAAAAGCAGTGTAGATAGATAGAGGTGCGACGTCGTTGGTGATTATAAGTTCCCTTCAAGGGCGAGCTAAATGTTGGAGGTTACGTTATGAGTGAATCTAAGGTTGAGGTTGTCATTTAAACGAAGTGAATAGGAGCTGTATATGAATAACGCCGAATTACATGAACGAACAGAGGAGGTAAATTTCCAATTGTGAAAGTAGTGAGGAGCTTCAAATATATCTACGCAAAGTATTGACTTAACCATTCCCATCTGCCAAGAACCTAACTGTTTCAGATTTACTAGAATCTGCCATTCTCACTCAAAGAAACAGTGGATTAAAGTGAAATGGGAGCAAACGAATAGAATGCTTATTGTTAGGTCTGAAAGCATTAGTTCTGATGTTCTCCACGTGATCAAGGTTTTTTTTACGGTCCCTTTAGGGTTGAGCTTAAACCTTCGCTTCGCTCAGGTTTATGCTCAGTGAGTGATTAAAGCCTATGTATTAACCTTCGCTTCGCTCAGGTTCCTTTTCGAACCACATCTAGACTGTCGAGCTGCTGGATATACTAGTACGTTTTGGTCAAGAATACGATTGAAGCAATGCAAGATCCCTGCGAATGTTTTGGCTCGACATATTACCACGTGACATGACATGAGATCTTGGGTCTGATGCAAGACACGATGCCTAATCTGATATTCAGTCGTTGTATTCAAAAAAGATGAACGAACTGAACAAACTGAACCGTGTGCTGAAACGCATATAAGTATTGTCTATCAAGTTAGTAATAGGACCTTGATACTGGGGGATTTGCAATTGTCCAAAGAGTATATCTTACAAAGCGAATGGGCAGTCGATCGAGATTTCTATATATTTGTATACACATTTGCTTGAATAGAATATCCAACTTGTATGGAATTGCTGCGAAAATGTGAAAAGAGCACTTTTATAGAATTGCTGCGAAAATGTGAAGAGAGCACTTTTATAGAATTGCTGCGAAAATGTGAAAAAAGCTGGAATCGCTGCGAAATGGAAGAGAAACTTGCAACACTTCAGTCACTGAGAGACGAAAAGTTAACACCGGACAAAAGGAGTGACCAGGATATGGAGGATATCTCGAGCAAAGAATGATGTCTGATTCTTCGGTGCGAACGATGAGGACGCGACTGAAGCGACTTGTAGAGTCTACATTAGCATTATCTGAGAAATTTGTTTATGTTGATAGAGAGTGTATAGTGTATGAATTATGTGTAGATTGTGTGGAGTGTGTAGTGTGTATGAATTATGTGTATAGTGTGTATAAATTGTGTAGATTGTGTAGATTGTATAGTGTGTATGAATTATGTGTATAAATTGTTTGGATTGTTTGGATTGTGTAGATTGTGTAGATTGTGTAGATCATGTGTATTTATACTATGTAAATATGTGTATGGTTAATGTGTATGTGCTTATCCACGTGCGGTTGCACAAGGAGTTTTTGTATTTTCATGATCAAGCTCCTCACTGAGCAGCCCACGCCAGAGAACACGGTTCCTATCGACGTCTACAACCTGCTGTCGCCGGAGGCCTTCTCGCTAGACGACGACAAGCATGTAATCTATGGCGGAGGCACTGGGTTCCGTGTGGACGTGGCTGCCAACGACCCCCACCACCTGGTAACGCTCGCGCCGGTGCTACGGGACACGGATCTCGGTATGGCCACGGTCTACGTCCTCCAAACGCTGCTAGTGGTGTGGTTTCCGCGTCAGCAGCATGGAATAGAGCTTGGGTATCCGGCAATCGTGGTTCATGCCCTCCGAGAACAGACATTGCACCTAGAGGTTGTTCTGAGCGCTCTAATGGCAGTGGAGGCACCTGAGGGCACGGAATTGATGCCATGCGTGCAGATGGAGCTCACAAGGAATACAGAGTGCGACTACCTGGACCCAATGTTTGCCCAGGGCCAGTCAGACGTGGAGCATATATACCACGCGATGAGCACGTGCCTGGCACTTGTGAGGGACGAGAGCGAGCTGGAAAATGACGAGGGGGGTGTATCGCAGATGTGGGCGGGTTTGGGAAGCGATGGCTGTGCTGATGATTTAGATGATACGGTTCCTGATGGGTGTTCGGGTATGAGTGTGGATGTGGGGTATGGGAGTATATTGGGGAAGAGGGGGGGAGGTGAGGAGGGGGGGAAGAGAAAGAGGGGGAGGGTAGACCAGTGAGCACAGTGAGCAACACAGTGAGCAACACAGGAGCGAAGCGAACTGTGTTGCGAGATGTGTCAAAATACGATACCAGCACAGTGAGCGAAGCGAACTGTGCTTGAACTGAGCTCGCAAAAAGACTATATAGTGAGCAGCACAGTGCGCATCGCTCACTTGCTTGAGCTGAGCTTGCAAAAGACTATATAGTGAGCAGCACAGTGAGCGAAGCGAACTGTGCTCGAACTGTTCTTGCAAAATGATTACATAGCGGCAAGCAAGTTCGCTTCGCTCACATGCTTGAACTGAGCTTGCAAAAAGACTATATAATGAGCAGCACAGTTCGCTTCGCTCACTTCGAACTGTTCTTGCAAAATGATTACATGGTGGCAAGCAAGTTCGCCTCGCTTACTTGCTTGAGCTGAGCTTGCAAAAGAATATATAGTGGCAAGCAAGTTCGCTTCGCTCACTTGCTCGAACTGTTCTTGCAAAATGATTACATAGTGGCAAGTAAGTTCGCTTCGCTCACCTGCTTGAACTGCTCACTTGCTTGAACTGCCTCAATCGACTCACATGAGCAAACCAACAAACGATGTCAGTGAGTAGGAAAAACTCATACAATATCGATACACAGTGAGCGACAAATCTCAAGAGATGCACAATGAGCGAACGACCCATAAACCATCGATACGAAGGGACCATATTGCCTAAAAGAAGTCATGACGTGGCAGCTCCCGCTTTATTGATTTTTGGTCCTCGCACAGGGAGCGTAGCGAGATGTGATGCTGCAAAGCAGCTGGAGATCTTGCATTTAACAGGGCAGGCCCAAGTTTTTCACGTGGTATCGAGTCACGTGCACACGACACTTGCAGCCACAGTTCCTGGGAGGCCGTACAGCACCTCGTTCACTGTGCTTGAGATTGTATATACAATAAGCGACGTGAACACCCATAAGGTTTCGACAGTCGCCCCTCACTTGCTTGAGATTGCTCTCATTGATCTCACAGATAACAGTAAGATCTCTTATAAGCTTGCCACTGTCAACCCAAGGGTTAAAGACAGCAGTGAACCAGTACTCACTATGCTCACTGTAAATAGAGAATAAACAGGTCGGGAATTAATCAGCATTACCATTACTCATTTGATTGTCTGGGAACGAGTATATTTCCATATCGCTGGTTGTCGTGTGTTTGTCTATGCCCAGTATGACCAGAATGTTTACCATATGTGTATGATCAGGATGCTTACCATATGCTCATTATGATCAGGATGCTTACCATATGATTAGTATGCTTGGTATGCGACAGTTGAGGCAGTTTTGGTCAGTTTAGATATTTCGTATATTGCCTTTACTTCTCATGCGACTCATTATTCCAGTGAACTTCTCTTGCCCCAAAGCTTTCGTGAATGCGTCTGCAAGGTTGCCTTCACTCCTAAAGTACGTGAAGCTTGACTTTCCCAATACTTCCTGGAGTTTTCTCAGCCGTATGTTGATTATCCTATTGCAGAAGAAGTCACGATCGTCACAGCTCTTGATTGCGGCACGGTCGTCCTCAAACACTGATCCGTTGATGCCACGGAAGCCGAGCTTGCGGATTATGCGGATTATTGATTCTCCTGCTACCACTGCTTCTCTCAATGCAACGAGCTCACTGGCCGCTGAGCCTTCCTGGATGACCTTTCGCGTTCTGGAGCCCCACGATATGACGTTGTCGTTTAGTTTTATTACTCTGCCCAACACCAGATGTTCGGTTGTGAAGCTGGCGTCCGAATATGCTGTCAAATGATATCTACCCTTCTCCAGGCGCTCTATGCAGAGAGGTATATCTTTACACAGGTTAAGGTACTCTAGACAGTGAGTCAACGCTTCAAAGTCTATTGGTTTTGGATCGTGAAGCTCTTCGCTTAACGCAGTTGCTACGTAACTGAGGTCGGGTCGGGTGGTCTGGGCCAACCAGTTTAGGGAGCCCACCCCAGATTGGTATTTCTTCTTTTGGCCCTCGTCTAGATCGTACTCTTGGAACCAGTACATTGGGGTCTCCATGGGAACGAATCTTGGCTTTCCTTTCCTGTCTATCCCAAAGTCAGATAATAGTTTTTCCTCGACGTGTCTCTGGGACAATTCGTAGCCCCACTCGGTTTCTACAAACTTGATCCCTAGGTATTGCGATATTTTACCAAGGTTCTTGAGCGCAAAGTGGCCCATGAGTTCCATCTTCAAGTCATGAATTGTGGCGGCTCGACTTCCTGTTATAAGTATGTCGTCCAAGTATACGTATACTATCAATTTTCCTCCGTTGGTATGGTAGAGTCCTTTTTCCGTGCATTGGGCAAATCCGAGCTCTGTGAGCTTTTTTCCACACAATTCCCTTCGTAGTCTTCCGAAGGCCTTGTCTCCCAGATGTTCCCTGGGGTACACGTTGTGTGAGTCTTCGTTTGTGTTAGTGTCTAGGTGGGCACATGTGTGCAATTGGTGGATCTCCCAGTCTTCCTCGACTGCGATGGCGGTGATGAGTTTTACCGTGTCAAACACTGTTGAAATGTCGTGGACATATTCTCGTCCGACACATCGAGACTCGTAAATACTGTCTGATCTGGTATCTACCCACATAAGCTTTTCCTTGTTGAGGCTATTCTTGTTGAGGCTATTCTTGTTGAGGCTGTTCTTGTTGAGGTAGGATCCTTGTCGATTGCTATTCCTTTGCTATTTCCTCTGTCTCTAGACGATCTACCTAGTTGGAGGTCGTCCACCGTGAGCTAGATGCCTTCTTTAATAGTTCACGTGATTCTTTTTCCGACCGATGAGCTCTCTGGGAACTCAATAATTGGTCTCTTCTGGCGGTGTCTCTACAATGGTGGTCATGGAATGAGTTAGAGCGCTTCAGGTTGTTAGGAAACTCTTGAGTTAGGAACTAGAAACACTGACTTACTTTATTCGGGATATAGCTAGCTTAAGCAACACCACTCTGGCTGTGCGGGGGCGTAGTGGCGTTTGGACCACTTGTAGCATGGGACGTGTGGAGGCGTGTAGGTGAGCAGGGTCACAGCAAAAGGGTAAATCATATTGACCTACACATTTCTAGTGTGGCAATCTTGGTTCAAAACCTTACTCTTTCCGAGCTGTGTAGTGCTATAAATCATATCGACCTACATATCTCTGAAATGTGGTAATCTTGGTTCAAAACCTACTCTTTCCGAGCTGTGTAGTGCTATAAGCGGGCACGCCCCGGGCTTCGGAGTATTCCTAACGCAATTGAGCAATTCTTACATCAATAGCAGATTAGGATTAGATCCTTTTTTAGCAATTCTTGTCTACTCGTATGTATTCGAGCAGCCTGAAGCGACAGTAAGAGATAGTTTTATTCATGACACAGTGTAGTAGAAGCAGCATAGTAGGAGGAGAAATGGTGTCGCATATACTGAAAACCTCAGACGTTCTGTCCGAGTATTCGAAGGTTGTGCGCTCAGGAAGCATTGAGAAGCTGTGAGAATATCTGAATACCTATACATACCTTTGGATCTGAAAACTTCTGAGAACAAAACCACCGCAATGCGACACCTGAATCCTCAAATAGTACTTCAGCAAAACCTGGGACTCAACATCAAAGTGGACGTCAGTGTAGAAATGATTGGCAGTACACTTCTAAACCAACGCATCTACTGAATAAAGCAAAATACATGCTTTAAACATACAGCGATCGTAGTGCTCTAAATGTACTCACTACACTCTATGCTCATACACATGCCAATGCTCTAAATGTACAATGCAAGTACTAATAATCTCGAACAGTGGCGAAGCCACTGTGAGAATACCTATAACTATGAGTATCTTACTATGAGTTCTAACTATGACTATCTTACTATACTCACACTCAATAGCCTCAATATGCTACTCAATATACTCAATTGTCCAATATGCTACTCAATATACTCTAACACGCACCGACGGAACATCTCTCGAGTCTCATGATTGCAATCAGCCTGTTCGACGAATAAAAAATGAGGCCCTCAGAAACGATTTCAGGCTGTGTATACGTGTAATGGGTGTTCTAATCAGTGACCAACCGTAAACCAGTCATAAATATGCTTCAACATTCCATAAGAAATCTTCAAAGAATTGTCTTCACAGATTGTTCGACCTTTCAAATGAGCGTAAACCAGTCAGAGTATCCTAGGAGTTCCGTATCTCAAAGAATTGTCTTACCAGATCTCCCAATACTACAAAATGCGTGGTCGATTCTCATAAAATTGTCTTCACAATCACTCAACTCTTGGTGGTCACCAGCTCTTTTTCAAAGCACCAGCTGGGATCTACCCAATCACAGTGCTTGGTGTTGTCAAGCAACACTCCGATCACGTGATCGAGAGCCGCAACAGTGAATAGTAATAGTAATAGAAAGTAGTCATAGTCACTCAGATCACAATACTCAATATGCAGTACTCGAAACTCCCACTTCCTCAATACTCAACACGCAATGCTCTGTATGCTCAATATCAGAATACTTTTACAATTCTAACTAAAGACTCAAACCTAGTCATATTCGATATACTTGATACACCAAAATCTCATCCAATGCTTTGCACGTAATATGGGAATATACGCGATGATCTTTAACTCACTCCAAAATGAATACTCAACTCTATTCTTGGAAACTCTCAATAAGCTAATACTCAAACACTCAACGAGTGCTTAAACAGTGCTCAAAGTACTCCTTAAATATAATGCTCTAAATATACAGTGCTCTAAGTACTCCATGCTTTGAATATACATAGCTCTAAATATGCTCTAAAATACTCCATGATCTCAATACAATGCTCCATATACTCCATGCTCCATATACTCAAACTCTCAATACTCAAACTCTACAATGCTCTAATATACCCCACACAATATACTCAATGCTCCATATACCCAATACCCGGAACCAATTCTCTACTCTTGATATACTCACTAAATTAATACGCTAAATACTCAATGAGTATACCCCACAAATACTCTCAATGACCAACACACTCGCGAAGCGAGTGTGTTGAGAGCAACAGCACACACTCACAGAACACTCACTTCGTTCGTGTTCTGTTCGTTTTCTGTTTGTGTTCTGTTCGTTGCATTATTTTCTCATTCTCGCTTCTAGGCAATATTCGCTTTTATGTTACCCAACGAACGACTACACCTCCGCAACCGCTTCTTCTCCCTCTCGCAAAGCCGCATAATTCCGCCGAGCGACCCCATATGGAGCGACTTCATCAGCATACCCCACCTGGCGAGCGACGTGTTTGAGCTTATCCTGTCCGCAGAGCTCGAGTCGAGCATGGCCCAGAACAGCATCAACTACGCCATGTTTGTGCGGTACGTGGGGGACCGTCTAGTGGAGGAGGTCCGGCCGCTGCTGAAGATGTCGGCGAGGCGGTACAGCGAGAGAAGAATGTTGAATTGTGTGAGGTGGTTGACTAGATTAGTACCGTTTTCAGGACCAATAGGTGTGACAGGACCGAGAGAAAAAAGAGAAGCGATAGGAAAAAAAGGGGCAATAGAGGTACAAGGACAAATAGGACTGAAAATTGGTCCTGGAAAAGAAGCGCCACCAGGGCCTGGAAAAAAAGAAGCGCCACCAGGACCGATAGGTTCTGGAAAAAAAGAAGCGCCACCAGGACCGATAGGTCCTGGTGGGAAACAAAATGGGGCATCGGCTACTACAGGTCCTAAAGGAGCACCGGCTACTGGAACAGGTCCTAAAGGAGCATCGGCTACTGGAACAGGGGGTGGTGAAAAAGGGACACCAACACCAGGACCTATCGGCCCTGGTGTTGGACCCATTGGCCCTGATATTGCATCCATTATAGACATTATTATCCACCTCCTCCAACCCCTCTGGGAACCAGGCCTTGGAAACAACCACCCCTACAAACAACCCGATCCCACCTCCGACTCGCACCGCACCGAGCTCCTCCGGCTCCTCCTAACCCTCACGTCCCCCCTCCACCTATACCCCCACACTGTGGTGAATCACGGCACTTTTGGCATGACATACCTCGTGAGCCAAACCCCCCGAGGCCCCCTCATCCGCATGATATGCCTGATGGTGAATTTGATCTGCCGATCCGGACGCGAGGACAATGCGATGGTGTTTCGGCACGCGGAGTTCACCGAGGTTCGGCATCTCATGGTGACGTATGCGTTCCAGATGCTTGCGGCGATGCTCGCGTACCCTGTGCCAAACGGGGGCCGCAACCGAGTCCGTGGCTTCTTGCGGGGCCTCAAGGAAACCGAAGCGCTCTTTGTAGCGTCTGGTCTCATGAGACACCTCCGGGCCACCCTCAAAGGCCCGCGGCCCAGTTTGTGGGCATTAGAAGCGACAGTGGTGGTCTGGGAAGCTCTCCAGTGCAGTGGCCCCATGAGGGAGGCCTTTATTGGGCACTACATGGCGGAGCTTGTGGTGGTGCTTCTCTTCACCATTTGCAGTCTCCACAACCAAGCCACACATGCGCCGTTGGTGAGGATAAGTCTGTACATGATGATGTACCTTCTGCAAGAGGCACGGCTCGCGTACCCTGTGCTCGAGAGAATGCCCGCGGGGCTCTACGAGAAGGTCCCGGCGTGGTTTCGCACAAGTCCACCGCCTGTGACCACTCGCGATTTTGCAGTGACCCAGATGGCGTGGATATGTGCCACACAGCCTGGGGACAGATTGCTTGCGACATGGACGAGTGTGCTCTACAACTGGGTGGTGCTTGTCAAGACAGATATGTGGGAAGAGGACGATGTTGAGAAACGGCTTGCGAATGTCAATCCTGGTGGAGGCCTATCGTACGCCGCGAGCCACGCCGTCCACCTGCTTCTTCTCGCCAAGTGGGCCACGCGGGCGTTTCTCACAGATAAGCCGGGCAATGGCGATTTGCTCGCGGTGCTAATGCGTGCGTTGGCCACCGCCTGCGTAAAGTACCCACGCCCGCTGCGCATGTTGTTGTTGCTGGTCATGAAGAACGAAAAGGTGTATGAGAGGATAGGGGGGGTGCTAGCCTCCCTCGGAAGAGACTACTTTGAGGGAGATACCTACAAGAAGTATGAGGAAGATGGTGGGGTTGAGGGTGATGAGGAAGATGACGATACAGGCGAGTCGTTTGAAGGCTCATTAGAAGGTTCGGTTAGAGGCTCGTTTGAGGGCTCAGTGAGAGGCTCGTTTGAGGGCTCAGTGAGAGGCTCGTTTGAAGGCTCATATAAAGGCGACTCAGCTGACGAGTCCTATGCTGACTCTTGTTCGTTTCTTCCCTTTTCTGCTATTCCCCTCACCGGAATGTCAACCAATGCCCGGGAAAAGCTCCCCCGAGCAAGCAGCATCAGCCGTAGCTGGGCAGGCACAGACGCTCTCCGTGTGATTTCCAAAGTACTCATCCCCCACCTCAAATCCACAGTCTCTGTAGGCATGGACAGCTACGACGCGGTCCGTGCCATCGAGGAGAGCGATTTCGAGGCCGCGTTGGCCGGCCATGCCGTGGCTTACGATCTCCGTCCAGACACCCCATTGGTCCTTCTCCGAGCCCCATGGACGCCCACTTCGCTAGGCTGGTACCTCTCGTTCTTGTATACCGAGGTCTATCGCGGTGCCAGCAACGTTCGCTCCTTTACCAGCAGCTCGCGCTTGATTAGCAACATCACCACTGGAATCGCCCATGTGTCCAAGCTCACGCTGAGCTGGACCGCTTTCTTGAAGGGCACAGATGTCAAGAAACAGCAGGAGGACCTTGCAATCGACCGCCATTTGGCCAGCGCAAACGCAGCGTTGTCAAGCGTGAACCACTGGGCAGGGTCTCCGGTGTTTTTGCTTGATTTCGACACCCCGCCGTTGCGCCAGGACTTGGCCAGGCGGTTCTCGCGCTTGAGTGTGGAGAGGGAGAGGGAGAAGAGGGAGTATAAGAGGGATAGTGTGGTGCTGTTGCATAGTTTGAATACGTTGAATAGATCGTATCAACCCGAGCGAGCGAAACCTGAGCAACTGCATCAACCCGAGCGAAGCGAGGGTTGATAAAGATCAAAAAAATCAACCCGAGCGAAGCGCGGGTTGATGAAAATGCGGTTTCAGACCTGGTAGGGTTCAAATCTGGTAGGATCTGGTAGGATTCAGATCTGGTTGGATTCAAATCTGGTAGGATTCATATCTGGTTGGATCCAAATCTGGAAGGGGTCAGATCTGATAGGGTTCAGATCTGGTAGGGTTCAAATCTGGTAGGGTTCAGATCTGGTAGGATTCAAATCTGGAAGGATTCAAACCTGGAAGCGTTCAGATCTGGTAGGATTCAGATCTGGTTGGATTCAAATCTGGAAGAGCTCCAGAGAAAGAACTAAAAGTATTTGCCCCATTAAAGCACCGCTGTTCACTCACAGTGAAGTCGCCTGAAAAGCCATGAACATGGCGGTCCAACTGTCCGTCCTTTCCAGCTTAGGCTGTCTCATTGTAGAGAGAACGGGCTCAGACGTGAGAAGCTTCTTGTTGAGTCATGATATCATGTACGAGCACCGCAGAAACGTGTTGGTCATCAAGCAGTTGATCTACAATGATATTTCTTCTACAAAGATACGTTTGTTTATCCGCAGGGGAATGTCTGTGCAGTATTTGTTGCCAAATAGCGTCATTCGGTATATTCAGCAGAATAAGTTGTATTATGATTCGGAGCCGGTAAAGGAGGTGATGAGTGAAAAGGCTGATTGAAGAATTGAGCGAAGTGAAATTCTTCTTTTCATAAGAACGAGCTGAAGTTAAGAATTGAGCGAAGCGAAATTCGTCTGGTCAAGAACGAGCTGAAGTTAAGAATTGAGCGAAGCGAAATTCGTCTGGTCAAGAACGAGCTGAAGTTAAGAATTGAGCGAGGTTGAAGAATTGAGCGATGCAAATTCTTCTGTCCATAAGAACGAGCTGAAATTGAAGAATTTCGCTTCGCTCAATTCTTACTAGTGAATGCCCGTTGAGCGAACATCCACACCAACTGAGACTGCTAATAAGAGAAACCATCCCATCAGGCTAGCCTCTCTTATCGCACGGACATTCCATGCTATATGAACCACTCAATATCGTAGCATGTGTTGTTCTATGGCGAGTTATCAAATAGACATTGAATAGATTGCCTGAACGCACACGATGATAACTCGGCCAAAACACTCAGTTCTCCTAAGGTGGATATCGCTTTCTTCAATATGATGGTGTATGCTCCTTGACCATGGTCAGTCCAGAAGGACTCTATAATAGCTAGGTCTTGGTGTTCTGTTTCGATGGTATCAGTGAGCGATTCGACTGCGCTGTCCTCCTCATAGGTTCTCCACTTGGTTTGATGCCTAGATGAATGAGATTTCATTTCACAGCTCGTGAGCAACGGCTGGTAACTGATGGCCCTATCAAGCGAAAGAAGTGAGCAATCAATAGCGGCAATCAATGGCGGCAATCAATGGCGAGCACTGTACAGAGCGAAAGGAAGAATGGAAAATGAAATGAATGAGCAGGTATATGCTCTGTGTACTGTGAATAAACTGTGGGGGTCAAATTATGTGTACGCTGACTCCAGAACCAAAGAAGAGCACTCATGGACAGGTACACGGAACCAAGAGAGTCTTAAAATAGATAAATAGGTGGAGAACAATATAGGTAGAACGGAGACGAAAATGAAGAACCTGAGCATAACTATGACATAATAATTACACCTAATGGGGTTGAGTACGAACCTGAGCAGCGAGGTGACATAATAGTTACAAACACATGACTAACCTGTGCATGTGAGTACATACTGGTGACAAACACCGAATGGATAACCTGAGCACATACTAGTACAACGCCTAATTAGACCTCATAGAGAGTACATACTAGTACACCTAATGGTTAGAGAATAGTGATGACTTCTGAGCAAGCAAAATTGTCTTTTTGGCATAAATTAATTCGTGTACTGCATGTAATAGGCTAACCTGAGGTGCAATTCACTGAAAGGTTTCCTCGACATTATTGAGAACTTGCATTGCCCACGTTTTTCGTCCTTTTTTCTCATTTCCACACTTAGGCTTCATCTATTTCTATCCATCAATCCAATGATCAGTTTTATTGACTATCAGCTGGTGTGCCTATGACATTAACCTTCCAACTTCGGTCAGTCGTTGCCGAAACGTATTCTATCTCAACGAACCTCCCGCTAATATATCTTTCATTTATCCATTTCAATCAATCGCCCAGTGTGCCAATCAGTCGTTATCTCAATTCGACGACATCGCTTTAAGTCATTTTCCATCACCACTTCTTTGTCCTCTGACTTCTATCTGTCTACTTAATCTTCATGAATCCCTGCTCATTGAGTCTTGGTGTACCTGTCAATATTCATAGTAACCTACGTCTGTCTATCAAGGTCTGACAGTATGCCACTGTACAGCTTGTCCTACTTCTCTTTTGATATTCATAGTTGCTGGGAGAGGGCTGCGGCGTTTGTCCTCTTTCAATATTCTTAGCTGTAGTATATGGAAGTCTGCTATTAATAGTGTGCTTTCATCGCACCCTGCCTTGGCAGTCTGTCCTACTTTTCTGCTTATTCTGTCTATCGGACACCCTGCCTTGGGAGTCTGTCCTATTAATGGGGTTCCTTCGGCAGTCTGTCATACTTTTCTGCTTATTCTGTTTATCGGACACCCTGCCTTCGGCAGTCTGTCCTACTATTAATGGGGTTCTTTCTCATCTTCTTCTTCCCTTCTGAACCAACTCAAACCCATCATCATCCACTATCGGCCCCTTCTTTTCCCTTACATCCACATCCATAGCATCATCACGCAGATCCCGCAGCTCATCCTCCTCCTCCTCCTCCTCCTCCTCCAGAGGGTTTTCTGGGTCCTCTGCCACTGTCACAGTGTTCTTAGCCCGTGTAGCTTCCCTTGCGGACCATTTCTCGTACAACAGGTCCACCAAAGCGTAGTCCTTTTCAGCAACCTGCCTGTATATCTTGATGACCAAGGCCGCGATTTCGAGGGCCGAGTCGTTGTCGACGTTTGCCTCAAACTCGTCAAACATGGCGTAGAGCAACGTCTCCTCGATCAACTGGACATCCACGACCTTGTCCTCGAAAAGGTCCACCACAACCCCAGTCATCCAGTCCCTTTTGTCGGCGGAGTTGGGGCCTCCCCAAAGGTTGTCCACGGCCGTGGTCAACTCCTCCCACTTGTGGATGGCCATGCACACGCCGAGCTCGAACTTGGCTTGCTGTTTGGGCTCGGGGAACTTTAACGGGCCCTCTGATTCAACAAAGTCGGTGGGATCAATAGACATAATTTTGACAACCGACAAACCGACGAACCTGAGCGATAGCGAAGGTGAGGAGTATATATTATGACCTAGCGATAGGTGAGCAGTATATATTATGACCTAGCGATAGGTGAGCAGTATAACCTAACGATAGGTGAGCAGTATAACCTAACGATAGGTGAGCATATTGGATAATACGCCCGAAGCTGATACTGTCAGAACCTGTGATATATGAGTACTGAATAGGTGGTGAGACTAGCAGTGAGTACTCATACTGGTGACTGGCCTGCTAGAGTTGATACATTTGATGATGATTGTAATAGAGATGAACATCTGGACAGACCTGCATATATTTGCGATGAGCAAAAAGCGGAGTATGTGAGAATGATACGAATTAAATTACTAGGATGAGAAATGAGAATTAAATTACTTTCCTAGGATGAGAAATGAGAATTAAATTACTATCCTAGGATGAGAAATGAGAATTGAATTACTATCCTAGAATGAGAAATGATAAGCTGGCTGAGTATTATACTGACTAACTTTGAATAGTAGTATTTGCAGAATCATCATCTACCACTCTAGACGAATATGTTCGAATTCTCATTCTCAAGAACAACAGTAATGTACCTCAATTCTGGGCACGAAAAAATGGCATAGTCCTTAGGAAAACGATAGCCACTCTCATGTTAATCAATGTAGTACAGGCATATAGGCACTATGTTTTGATGTACACACTCATACTCACATGGATTGCAATGGACGATTTCTACACTGCCAATGCAACCATGTAAGAATCGGTGAGGCTTTTATCCTAGTCAATCTAGATTGTGTATTGAACAAGGAGACTGATAACGACTTCTCGTCGCATAAAACAGGCAGCGACAGAAGCATGAAATGTACGTTTACATCAGTAATTGTCTATTAACAAGACTTTAATAGAAAGAATGCGACAGTGAGAGTCCTCACTGTTATTCTCCTTATATGATAGTCTGTTCTCATTATTCTTTAGGAGAGTCAGTTCTCATCCTGTTCTCATCTATATCCTCCATTACAGGATGTATCATCCTGTTGCAGGTTATCATCAGTCGTCCTCTGAAAGACGATATCGCCAGATATCTAACCACCTCCACATATTATCCAACAATGCCTATCTGAATCGCTTCATCCAGAATACCAAGATTGTTCGTATACATCGGCTGTACCGACTCTTTGCCAGACCTACGCTCGCGATAGCAAAAGGCACAATCAGCTGTTTAACTGGATTAGCCTGTTGCTGGGTTAGCTCATGCTCAGAATCTGGTAAGTGTCTGCGCGTATATCCCGGGTATTTAGAACAGTGGCCCTTCTCAGCTATTAGATCGTAATGGCAGTGCTGCGTTTGTAATCCCAGATCTAGAAGGGTAGAGTGATAAGGAGCCTCAACGATATAGTCAACTGTATCTATTCACGAAAAGTCGAAAAACGGTGGACTGTTCTATAAATATCCAGATCTTGGAAAATGCAATCGCGAAGCGACTGAACTGTCCACCAATATAGATCTTACTGTCGCTCGTGCCATCTTCAATATCTATTTTTTTAACGAACAACTGTATCTGACCACAAATAGCTACGATACAGCCGCTTCGCGCCTGTATCTTGCCTGTATCTTGCCTGTGCTTTATCTCAATAGTTCGTCCCTCTCCAACATCCCCCCCACCTCCTCCTCACTCACATTCAAACTAATCATCCTATACCTCTCCCCCGCCACGTTCTGCTGCAACAATATCCCATTCTCCACCAACTCCTGGACAATCTGCTTGAACTTAAACACCCTTATATTCCCCCCATACAACAAATCCACCAAGCTCTCCAGCAGCTTTGACGTCAACATGGTCAAGGAAGTCTTCATCTCATCAATCACGTCACCAAGGCTATTTTCAGCCAAGCCCGAGCGGCGTTTTCGCAGCAAAACCGCCTGGAGAAGCAACTTTGCGGCAAACGGCAACGCGGCGAGAAACTGGGCTGTGGGCGAGTTGACCAGCTCTGTGATGGCACGGGAGATGTGGGTGATTTTCACATGGAACACCTCGTCGTCGACCTTTTCATTCTCCTTATTTTCCTCATCGTCCTCACGGCCGTCCAAGTACTCCTTTTCTGCAATTTCCACGGCACGCCTACATATGGTGAGGGCTCTCCTGGCGTCTCCACTGACACTTGCGACCTTTCGCAGGGCAAAGCCCACTGCGTCTGGCTCCAAGACCACTTTGCGGCGGTTTGTCTTTGTGATTTGCTCCAACCGGTGCCTTATAATGTCGCCGAGCTGGGCAAAAGTGTATCCCACAAACTGGATACGGTTGAGGCCGAGCCTGGAGGAGATTTTATTGGAAAGCACACGTTCTGGGAGGTCCATGGTGTTTGCTACGGCCACCACGACCAACTTGGAGTGCTCGTAGGTGGGCCAGTTGAAGAAATTGTACATGACGTTCTGGTTCTTGGTGACGATCTGGTCCAACTCGTCCATCAAGACCACGAGGGGCCTGCGTTCGGGGTCGTTTGTGCTAAAGTGTTTTTCGAGAAGAATGGCCGCATTGGAGGCACTCACCTTGTACCCACTGACCTTTGCCCACATGTTTTCATATGCGACATTGGGGGATAAAAGCTTCAAGCCGTTAATCTCTATAAAGTCAAAGTCGCGGAAATCGCCATAGCTCACCAATTCCTGGAGCTGCGAGATGACCACGCGGATTGTGGCTGTCTTGCCAAGCCCGGGAGTGCCGCTCACGTAGATACACAGGCCTGTTTCGGTCTCAATGGCCGTGGAGATCTTGTCGAGGAGCTGGAACGACTCGTCCTCGCGCCCAGGAAGCGAATGGAGCTTGGCAGATGTATGGAGCTTGGCCTTGAGCTCCAAAAACGCCTGCAGCGTCTGGCTGCGGGGCTCGAGAGTGCTCTTTTTGCGGGGAGAAAGCGATGAGAGCGATGGGCCTTGCAATATCGGCTTGATCTTGAAGTTTTTGTTGGAGAGCGCATCGGTCATCATGCGAACCTTTTTGTCTTTTCGCGGCAGTCGCCGAGGCGATTTTCTCTTGCGCTGGATTTCTTCTTCAATGGACTCGGTATCGCTCACGGAGTCGGTATCGTCAATCTCTCTATCGTAATCCAGGTCGCCATTTGTTTCATTTTTTCCATCGATCACTTGATCATTTTCCCCTGTTTCATTTTGATCTTTCTTTACATCTTGATCATTTTCCCCAGTTTCATTTTGATCTTTCTTTCCATCTTTCTTTCCATCTTCTTTCTTTCTATCTTCTTTCTTTCCATCTTCTTTCTTTCCGTCTTCCATCGCTTTTCCTTCACTTCTTGTCACCTCCCTCACCACCTCTGTGAACCTCTTTGGGTCTGTTTGAGCGTACCCACACAACTCGCTGTAGTCAAAGTCCTGCGCCACACACCCCAGGTCCTCGTCGTAGCCGCGAAACACCTCCACGTCGGCCTTGTTGGCAATGTCCGTTTCGTCAATCGACTCTGTGGAGGCAGTAAGGAGCCATTCGCGTGGCCCGGCATCACACACCTCAGTGCCTTTGACCAACCACACGACGCGGATCTCAATCATCTTCTCGCCCACCCCAAGCGCGATTTCCTTGATCAACGCCGCGGTGTCGTTGACCATGATGGTGTCTCCAACAGAGACCTCCAAGCCATCGCAGTCGCGCCGGAGGGTGATTGGGTTGTTGCGGCGGCGTTTGGGGAGGGTATACAGCCAGCCAACAAGTGGTTTGGGCATAGTACGAGCGAGGTGTATGAATAAATAGTACACAAGTACACTAAAGTACACTGAGCGAGCGAAGTGTACGAATAACAATAAAATACACTGAAGAACACTGAGCGAGCGAGTACAAACACAAATAGAGGGCAGTCAAGTACTTCGCTTCGCTCAGTGTAAAGAACAAATAGAGTACACTTAGTACACTAAAGACTTAGCTTCACTCGGGGTAAGAATAACAAGTATAGTACACTTCACTTGCCCAGTGTACGAGAATAGCAAATAGTACTGAGTGAAAGTGAATAATAAATGAGTTTAGCGAAGTGTACGAGAATAAAGTGTAACGAGTGAAGTGCTCGAATAAAAGTGTAACGAGCCGTGTTTGAATAACAAATACACTGAATGAAGTGAAGTGACGACCAAAAATAAAGTACCAGCAAGCGATGTGAGTAGAGCACACTGAGCAGCGTACACTAAGCGGAGCGAAGTGTACGAAAATAACAAGTAGAGTAGAGTGAACGAAGTGTACGAAAATAACTAGTAGAGTGAAGCGAAGTGTACAACAATAACAATTAGAGTAGAGTGAAACGTGTACGAGAATAGCAGCACTAAGAAGGTATGGTACACTCGCTTGTGTACAACAATAACAATTAGAGTAGAGTGAACGAAGTGTACGAGAATAGCAGCACTAAGAAGTATGGTACACTCGCTCGTGTACAACAATTGAGCTACGCAAATAGAGTACAAGCCATTCTCTATATAGTCAATATGTGCAATCACCACCAGAATTACAATCCTCTCCCTAGGCATACCAGCCTTTGCTTACTCCTTCAGTCACTGGACTCCACATTTCATCCCACAAACCTCTTAGGGATACGTGAGAACATAGTAAACCGCTTGCTCAACAAAGTGAGCGAAGCAACAAAGTGAGCGAAGCAACAAAGTGAGCGAAGCAAAAAACTCGCTACTTTCTCTTACTGGTAAATGCTCACTCAACAAAGTGTATGCACTACAAATATCTATTATCATCGATTCGTAATTATAATGTGCCCATGGCTGAGACGGTGTCTTGTTCCGTACTGGTCATAGATCTATACTGCCACATGACTGCCGTGGCATCTCTATACTACCCTCATGGTCTTTCATGCTAGACGAGACTTCCGCCATGCCTGCCCTTGAAGCGTGCATGGCCTGGTTGTGAGCGAAGACTGCTGAAGTCGAGAGGCTGCACAGAAAGGTATGGTACAGTGCCACCCCAGTCATTGGTGAAGTGCTGAAATCAGATACTAATTGAGCCGGGCCAAAAGTAGGGCCAATTGAAAATACCCATAATCAATGACCTGCCGAGCCTAAGATAGCCTTATTACTGGTATGGAACCTTGAGTAACTTTCATGAGCATACAAGGATCCCTCTCTATCCAAAGGACAAGACAATGCTGATCTCAATGGCTGGCAAGATAATGCTGCTCTCAATGGCTGGCAAGATAATGCTCCTCTCAATGGCTGGCAAGATAATGCTGCTAATGGCTGGCAAGATAATGCTGCTAATGGCTGTGGTTACCTAGCTGATCTGCCATTTCCTCTTCATAGGCTACAATGCTTCTCCATAGATCAAATACTCATGCCTATTCTTCTATCACCAGCTGAGATTATCTTGCCCTCCCCAAGTTATCGTCAAACTTATTCTGTCTGTCCTCCTTTTCTTCTTCACCTCGTGTTTCGTGAGGTATGCTTGTGTCATTCGTTGGTGTTGAACATATGGGACCTTGGAGTCTGGTATGTGAATGGTATGATCATTCGTATCTGTAGCCTTCCTCCCTCATGAGTCTATATTCCGGATTGATGGTTCTAAGCGCTCATTCAGTATTCATCTGTGGTTAGCTGTTGTGGTTGTATTTCTGTGGTTATTCTGAAATCCCTATGTTGGACTATTTTCTACTTGTATATCAACAAAGGCTCGCCCACGTTGACAATCTCCTCGAGATTCAACTTCAAGTCGAAAGCCTTCAGGATGATGATTTTAAAGATCTTTTGGACGTTGATGCTATGACTGGTTGAGCAAAAGATGACTGGGGCCTTCATGGCCACGCCAAACTTCTTTGCCTGTTGTGTAATCTCCAATTGGTCGTGATACAGCAAGTCGATGAACAGGTCATACTTTGTGCCGACCAAAAAGGGGATGGCTGTTTTGTTGAATCCCCGCACCTGTCGGTACCATTCCTTTATTGAGTTGAGGGAGGACTTGCGAGTCAAGTCAAACATAAATAGTATGGCCACTGCGTCGTTGGAAACCAAGGGCAACATATTGATGAACTCCTTCTGGCCACCCAAGTCCCATATGGAGAAGGTGATGGTTGTGTTTCTGATCTGGATCTTTTTGTCCATAAAGTTGACACCGAGGGTTTGGATGTAGTCTTCGTCGAAGGAGCCCTCCACGTACTTGACCATGAGCGAGGTCTTTCCGATCTGCGAGTCCCCTATGAGGCCTATTTTGAGTGCGACCCTGGCGTTAGTGTGTGTGGAATGAGCTACTTACTGGTTGTTCTGGTCTTCCATGAAACAATAAGTAAACAAGTTAGCGTGTGGGTTTATGTAAGCGGTGTTATGTAAGATTATGTAAGAAGAAATTGAAGCTCAGCCCAAGGGAAAGACTCCCACCATTAAGTTACAACGAAGCGAAGCACACTACGACAGCCAATAATGATTGAGCGATACTGATTGAGTAATTAGCGAGTACTACCACCAATTGAGTAGCCACTAGCGAGAACTACCACTGAGTAGCTACTAGCGAGAACTACCACCATATTCTGTATTACTTGACGTGAACGAAGCACACTAGAACACCCAATAATTATTGAGCCAATACTGATTGAGTAATACTTGAGCGAGGACTACCACATATTATTCAGTATTACTTGTGGTGTATTGCAGGTGAGATGCATAATCAGAAACAGAGTTGAAAGTTTGAGGAATGGTCCACGTAATTCTGGTACTGAGCGAAGCGAATTAGTAAACTGAGCGAAGCGAAGTTTACGAATTCACTCAGTCACTTCGAACAGAAATGTAGTTACATATGTTTTAGGTCCACAGCCCTAGAAACCGAAACTCCACGTGACCATTTTTTGGAGCTGAAAATTTTTCTGTGAGACTAGACAAAAGAATTTGCACCAGGTTTTTTTCAGCTCTTCTACGTTAATCCTACATCAAACATGGCTGTTGGTAAGAACAAGAGATTATCCAAGGGTAAGAAGGGATTGAAGAAGAAGGTCGTCGACCCATTCTCGAAGAAGGAGTGGTACGACATCAAGGCCCCAACCACCTTTGAGCACAGAGACGTCGGTAAGACTGTCATCAACAAATCGACCGGTTTGAAGAACGCCGCCGATGGGTTGAAGGGCCGTGTCGTTGAGGTTTCCCTCGCCGACTTGCAGGGCTCTGAGGACCACTCGCACAAGAAGATCAAGTTGAGAGTCGACGAGGTTCAGGGTAAGAACTTGTTGACCAACTTCCACGGCTTGGACTTTACGTCTGACAAGATCAGATCGCTTGTTAGAAAGTGGCAGTCTTTGGTCGAGGCCAACGTGACTGTCAAGACTTCTGACGACTACGTGTTGAGAGTGTTTGCCATTGCCTTCACCAAGAGACAGGCCAACCAGGTCAAGAAGACCACTTACGCTCAATCCAGTAAGTTGAGAGAGGTGAGAAAGAAGATGGTGGAGATCATGCAGAGAGAGGTGTCCAACTGTACCCTTGCTCAGTTGACCACCAAGTTGATTCCAGAGGTCATCTCCCGCGAGATTGAGAAGAACACTCAGTCTATCTTGCCTTTGCAGAACATCCACATCAGAAAGGTCAAGTTGTTGAAGCAGCCAAAGTTCGACTTGGGTGCTCTCTTGGCTTTGCACGGTGAGTCTGCCACCAACGACAAGGGCAAGAAGGTTGGCTCTGCCGGCTTCAAGGACGTTGTTTTGGAGACCGTTTAGGTTTTGATGCATGTCTATAATAAAGTAGAACCGAAGATAGAAGTAGAACGTAGAAACATGAGGAAAAAAAACCACCATGGAAGCATACGGGCAACTGCCATCTCAAAAACTCTCGCGTTAGTTACTTCCGATAAACCCAAAAAGATTTGGGATACACTGCTCATTGAATTACTGCACTCAGTTCATTTAAGCCAATCAGTTTGAATCACCCATCAGTCTGAATCACCCATCAGTTCATTGCTAGTGGAGGCTTCATGCAGGAGGGTCACGTGGTGGAGTAGTTGATCGAGTAGATAGTTCACCGCTAAGATAACACTGAAAAACCTATATAATCATTAGATGCCGGAGGCCATATTTATAGATGGTTGTAACACTTTGTCCAATTTCTGAACGCTTTTGGCACAGCTCTGGTAAGATGAATGCAGGTCATATTACTTGATGAGAATGTCTCTACCAATGTTTCTGAGGGCTTGTATCCTCTTTTCATTATTGGGTACAATTTCTGTTGGTTTGCATGCAGAACAAACAGGTATGCTCGGTGAAGAACGAGCTATCATGTCTGCAAAATAACCTTGGGTATCATTTGCATCTCTGCGGAGATATGATGAATTTGAGGTCATCATGACAACAAGATATCCCATTTTTGAGTGAAGCAAAATTGAGCTAGAAATCCTTACACAACCACAATTGGAGGAAAAGAGGTTTGGTTGCTCAGTAAGGATCTAGCCCTCATCGAATACGATATTGGCTTCATCCCACTTCGTTCGGTCTGGAATTACATTCCGTCCGTCTCCGAGTATTGGGACCTCAGTTAATTCGTCGTAAGTGGTATTGGATACTTGGTCTTACGAATAACTCACTAAGTGAGTTATCCTCGTTATTTAAACATAGATGTTTACGAATGACTCACTAAGTGAGTTATCTTCGTTATTTAAACATAGATGTTTACGAATAACTCACTTCGTGAGTTATTCGTCGTTCGTAATAGGTACTCACTTTGGTAATGAATATTTCTAGCTTGCCCTCACTTCATTGTCGATAAATATCCTACCTCACTCCGGTGCTAATAAATTAATTGAGTCACCAATACTCGCCTCGTTGTCAATTACTGAGGTACTCAAACCCTTCGTTCTCGATAAAATTAGGCATCTTTCGGCTCGAGAATATTGGACACCATTCATTGGCACCTCATTTATGCCATCCTTAGGCTCGATAATTCGCACCCACTCGTTTGGCTCAACTGGTAGGCTTATGCGCATTCTTGTTTGGCAACAGTCATGATACGACTACGGAGAGCTGAATGTAATACACTGTATGTGATTCGGTTGTATATTGACGGTTGGATGTATTGTTGAGTAACGTATTGTTGAATTCCCGTAATGTATGGACTTATGGATTTTCCAAATGTTTGTGTACCGTATATATGTATTTCTATAGTATCTGTGAATGTACGAATGTATGGATGAATCGATCGTATGATTGGATGTATGAATGGATTGTATGATTTGTATGATTTGTCTGTATTGTCTGTATCCTCTGTATTGTCTGTATTGTCTGTATTGCATGTCGTATGCTTAATTCTTGTTTGTACTGTTTGTGTCATGTTCGGACATTGATAACAAAGTCCGTCAAATACACCCTCGTCAACCTGAACCTTCGAGGTCATCAGTCATCTCTCCACCACTCCAAACATCGGGTTTCCTTAAAACTTCCTTCCACGTTCCTGAATCCCCTTAACTACACAAAGCGAGTACTTTTTCAGAATCCAGCAAATAGCCTTTATGGAATGTTTAGCTTCTTTGCGGACGAAAATGGATACAGAATCAAGGTTAAACAAGGCAAAACAAGGCTAACAAGGCTAAATTCAGGCTATCAAGGCTAACAAGGCTAATTGAGGCTATCAAGGCTGGGACAATCCCTATAGTGTGCAATTCCTAACAAAGCTCTATTTATCATACCATTCTAGCTATATCCAATATCATACCCCATTATCTATTCTACTCATTCAGACGCTAGAGTAGAAAGAGTTCTGCTATAGTGATGTGTAAATTCTAAAAAATAGTTGCTTCCGCTATAATCAATAGAGTGTTCATTAAGCTTCTTGCTTAGCATAACTGTGTAGTAGTTGCAAGAATGTAGTAGTTGCAAGAATATAGTTAGTTCAGGGGTACTGTAGTTGCCTCACTAATAACATAAATAGTTTGCTTCGCTTCCTCCTAATAGAATAGTTGGCCTCGCTCACTATTTATTTTTATTGCTATGGTATGTGCATCCTCCGAAGCTCTTGATGTGCAATCGCACAACGAGGCTGTCCAGAGCGACCTCAACAAGAACAAACCCCCCATTGAAGGCAACAGCCACAAGCCCCCCATTGACAAGCCAGAGGCCAAGAAGCCGAAGCCCGAGAGCAATGAATTCTTTAGCTGGAACCGCATTGGGTACTGGGACAGCGATAGCCACGACGACAAGGCCAAGCTCTTGAAGTTGGCCAAAGTAGAGGAGACATATGTGCTCGAGCACTTTTACGCGGACTGGTACTGGAACTGCCTGCTCATAGTGGGCACGTGTTTTTTCGGGTGGCTCGTTGGACGGATGGGATTTGGACTTCTTGGATTAGGGTTGGTGCTTTTATTTACGAATTCCGTTTATCGGACCGAGTTTCGGCGGTTCAACCGCAATATTCGGGACGACATGACACGGGTCAAGTCGCAGAACCGGTTGGAGGAGGAATTGGAGACGATGGAGTGGCTCAATTCGTTCATGGACAAGTTCTGGGTCATCTACATGCCTGCGTTTTCCGAGATGGTGATGTTTCATGCCAATGAGGTGTTGAAGGACCAAGCTCCTGGGTTTGGAATCGAGGCGCTTTCTCTTGAGGAGTTCACGTTGGGCAGCAAGGCTCCCAGAGTGAGCAGTATTAAAAGCTACACGAAAAAAGGGGCGGACCACGTGGAGATGGACTGGGCTTTCCTGTTCACGCCCAATGATACGGATGGCATGACCAAGAAGGAGATTAAAAAGAAGATCAATCCCAAGGTTGCGTTGGGGGTGACTGTAGGAAAGGCGTTTATTAGCAAAAGCTTGCCGATATTGGTGGAGGACATGAGTTTCACGGGCCGCATCAACATCAAGATGAAGCTCTCGCAAAACTTCCCCCATGTCAAGATGGTGAGTGTTCAGTTTTTGGAGGCTCCCACGATTGACTACGCGTTGAAACCGGTGGGGGGAGACACGTTGGGGCTCGATATCATGTCGTTTATTCCTGGGCTCAGCAAGTTTGTCAACAGTTTGATCCACGCCAACCTCCGGCCAATGATGTATGCGCCGAATTCGTTGGATGTGGATGTGGAGGCGCTCTTGGCGGCGCAGAGCAACGACCTGACGGGAGTATTGGCGGTGACCATCAAGCGATGCCGAGGACTCAAGATTGGGAACCCCACGCCCCCCGATAGTTTGTTTCCGTATGTTCAGCTTGGACTTTCGGGCAATGCCGACCTCTGCGAAACCACCAAAGTGAAGAAGTTGGTGAATGACCCGATATTTTGCGAGACAAAGTACCTCCTTGTGAACCAGTTGGAGAATAACCATCTCCAGCTCGGGGTGTTCAATCACGTGAAGGACCGTGCCGAGGACCAGTTGATTGGCAATGTGGATTTCCCGCTCGCTGAGATGCTCCAGAGCAGCCACCAGGTGGGTATAGAGAAGAAGCTCACCGAGGGAGGAAAAGTGGTGGGGAGAATCGAGTTTGATGTGAGGTGGTATGCCGAAGTGCCGCCGATCGAGTTAGACGACGGGACAAAGGAGCAGGTGACGGACCTGGAAACTGGTATTCTCAAGCTCAATCTCCATGAGGCACGTGGATTGGACATTTCGCGGCTGGCCATCGGGGTCTTGAATCCGTACGCAGAGATGTACATCAACTACGAGCATGTGAAAACGTGCCGCACATTGCGGCAAACAAATGAGCCGTCGTGGGAGCAGACGGTGGAGACTCTCATCACCCAAAAGGCGGCCACACGTGTTCAAGTGTACGTTAAAGAGGCTGTGGACAACCGTCTTGTGGCCCAGTTGGATGTGAATCTCCAGGACTTGGTGTTTGAGAGCAGCCGTGGCCAGCAGTGGATGAGAGGAAGCGACGGGGCGCAGTTCCGCATCACAGCAGGGTGGAAAGCCTTGCGGATGCAGGACGACTCGGGTGTGCACAACTTTACCCCAGCGCCTATTGGTGGTTTACGCTTACATATAAGAGGAGCACAGGGACTCAAGAATCTCGAGAGCGTGGGGAAGGTCGACCCATATGTGCGAGTACTTGTGGATGGAAAGATCCAGGGAAGAACGCCAACTATCGCAGATACCTTGGACCCCCACTGGGAGCGCAACTTTTACCTTCCTGTTGCTAATGAACACCAGCACTACTTGCTTGAGGTGATGGACGAGGAGGAAGGGGCCAAGGACCGCAGTCTCGGTACCGCTGCTGTGGCGGTGAATGAGTTCCTCAAAAAAGATGAACAGGGATATTACCAGGCCTACGATGGACTGGATGAGATTATCGAGCAGCCTGTGATTTTGGATTCCCGGCAGCACGGCACCATGACGTTTTCCGTGGTGTTTGTGCCGTCCGTGCCGGTCTTCACCAACGAGCAGTTGTTGTATAGGGATGTGTATGAGGCCAGTCTTGTTGAGGCGCAACAAAAGGAGCAGGAACAGCGCGAGCGTGAAGAGCAGCTCTATAAGGAGCACCCCGACGATTATGAGTGGGTCACGATCGACCGCGATGAGCTCCCCACCCCGCCACGCCGTGAAATCGCCTCAGACCAGTTGCTTCAGTACAAGGCTGGTCTCATGCTGGTGACGGTGGAACTGGCCCACTTTGAAGGTTCCGGAATGGTGCTCCACACCTTGTTTGACGACCACATGTACCCGTGCGGGATCTCTGCCAGAAGTGATGGACGGGTGCTTGAGGAGCCAAGTACAGGCTGTGCGTTTGTACGTGATTTGTCCCATTCACAATTGGTGTTTAGGGTACTGCCCAAGATGGAGGTGACGCGTGAGAAGGACATTATAGTTGAAAAGACCTTCTCCACGGTGGATGTGTTGCGGCGGGCCAAGACCAAGTCTGTGGTACTCAAAATCGATGCCCGCAATTGGGTCAAGGTCCAGGTGGACTTTGTGCCCATCGAGGCGGTTCTTGCGCCCATGGATACCGTGTTGGATGTGGGCGTGGTAAGGCTCGATATTCTCAACGCAGACAATCTCCCGTCCGTGGACCTGAATGGCAAATCGGACCCGTTCGTGGTGTTGCGGCTCGATGGGGTCGAGGTCTACAAGACCGATAAGAAGCGCCGCACCTTGAACCCCGTGTGGAACGAGGAGGTGGAGTTTCCCGTGGCCCTGCGCTCTACAGATGTGCTCCTTGTAGAGGTCTATGACTGGGACTTGACCCATCTGGATGAGTTATTGGGCCGTGCGCGCTTGGACTTGACGGAAATCGAGCCAAACAACAGCACGCCGTTCCTGGTGCAGCTCGACACTCAGGGAGTCGTCCATTTGCGTGCAACATTCAAGCCCCAGTTCATTCGGCCCAAACTCGGCTTGCTGGGATTCTCCATTGACTTGTCATCGGTTTCGGCAGTCCCGTTGAAGGCCGTCACAAACGTGGGCGATGTCGCAGGCAATGTCGTGGGAACTACAGTAGGAACAGCCGCAGACACAGTCAAGAAAGGAACATCCTTCTTTAAATTGAAAAAGAGAAGAAGAAGCAGAGAACAGAAGGAGCAGGAACAGCTTGAGCAGCTCGGCGGCCTTCAGCCGGGCGAGGAGTCTTCTGAAGAACCCTCGCTGGCTGATAATCTTGACGGTGGGGAGTCGTTGGCGCCCCTGAACACTGACCATTCTCGTTCTGGCAAGTTCCACAAGAACTCGCTGCCGGTGGTGGGCATTCCAAATATCAATGTGGACGAGCTCCCACCTCCCCAGCGCCCCAATGCCGCGGGAAGCGTGCGTATGGGCCATATCGGGCTGCCAAATGGCGCCCCCAGTTTCATGGGGCACTCGCGCAGCGCGCTGGCCGTTACAGACGTGCTGAGTTTTGCTCCCCTGACCCACGGGTCCGATGCCGTGGCAGGAAGAGTGACGGTGGTGTCGGCAGACGGTTTTGAGGGCCCGTTGGTGGTCAAGGTGGTGTTGAAGACCTCTAGAGAGAAGGAGTTGTATAGGACGCGGGCTGCAAAGGGCAAGTGGAATGAAAGCGTGCCGTTCCGCGCAGCGCAGTCGGGAGAGTTGGTGTTTGTGGTGAAGGAGCATCACAAGTTTGGGAGAGACGTGGAGGTGGGAAGGGGAGTGGTGAGGTTGGAAGAGGTGGTGGGGAGGAAGGAGGATGTGGAGGTGGATGTGGGGGGGAAAACGTTGTTGGTTAACATAAGATACGATGTATAGTTCGAAATCGAACGGAGTGAGATTGAGCTAAACTAAGAGTGTAAATCGAAAATCGAACGAGTGATAAACTGAAGAGTTAATTCGAAAATCGAACGAGTGATAAACTGAAGAGTTAATTCGAAAATCGAAAGAGTGATAAACTGAAGAGTTAATTCGAAAATCGAACGAAGTGAGATTTGAGCTTTAGTAATGACGGTGGATGTTTGAAATCGAACGAGTGAGAATAATGAATGTCTATATTCGAAATCGAACGATGAGATTGAGCTTCGAAAATCGAACGAAGTGAGATTTGAGGTTCAGTAATGATGGCGGTTTTTTGATATCGAACGATGAGAGCTATTAGATCTATGTCCGAAATCGACGAGTGAGGTTGAATAGTGTATATTCGAAATGAACGAGTGAGCCAAATAATGGTCTTGTATATTCAAATAAAACGATGAGATTGAGCTCAGAGGGTGGATGTTCGAAATCAATCGAGTGAAATTTAGTATTAATAGGCAATGTTCGATCACGAGATTCTAGAATCACATGATATTGCTCCGAGAATATTCAGGAAATGGATTCAAATCAAACAAGAATAAGATAGTATATACTCGAAACGAACGAGGTGGATTAAAAGGAGCGTACATAGGAACTCAGATTGGGCCCCAAAATCAAAACAGCTAGTCAAATCGAAAGAAAACTGAGCATAGCAGAGAGCTGTTGTTCGAGAGCGACTAAGTGAGACCTGACAAAGGCTATGCTCCAATCGAACGAAATTGAGTATTAACAATAGTTTGCTGTGTTACGGAGCCTCTTCGTGCGAGAGTCACGTAGTGTTCATAGCTCTTCACCGAGGATTATAAATCGAGTATAACTCGAAAAGTAGTTTTGCATGAAGACTGAGTAGTATTTCCGTTGATTTGAGATAGATTGATTATGAGATGCCTTTGAGGGGTTACTCCTCACTGCGCAGTGATTATCTGATGAAGCTTAGCAAAACCGGAAATGCAATCAGTAAGCACCCAAATTCTTAGTGAACAGCACGAACTATACAACTTTTGAGGCTAGATTCAACGGTATACTCATCTCACTCACACTGTATGTAAATATCGTGCGAAGATAAATATCTTGCCACGAGTGTAGACCAAAAAATTGAGATTTGGCATGAAATCAGCAAAAATAAGCAGACTCAGCAAATATCTCAAAAATGGAGTTATAGCATCACCGCTCACCGTTTAAGTACATCTCGATTGTGCTATTGGAAAAGTTAAAATGGGCTAGTAATACGGAATACCAGTTGGGTAATCAGATCTATTTTTCTGTTTGACTGGTGCGTGTGACATACACTGTGGCGGGGACTGTTAAGTGAATATGAGTACTGGGGTAAACTATAAGAAATGAGCTGTCTATGACCTTTAAGAAATGAACAGTACGAGTAAACGACAAGAAACGAGCAATACGAGTGAACTGAAATGTGAGAAAGTCCTCCACTGGGTCTTTATTCAGACGACATGGTTATTCAGACGACTTGTGTTCAATGAACAATTTTAGAACTTTGGGATTGTATGAAAAGTTTAGAATGTTGCTAGATATTATGCACTTGTTAAGTCGACTTGAAGCTGCTGTTGTGTCACGTGATGTACCTGGTTCTCAATTATGCAGATCGGAATGCTAATAGATGTCGCATTTAACCGAAAAACTAGTACAAGATAAAAAATTCAATGCATTCAATGTAAGAGAATCTTGCTATTTACGAAAGACATCACGGCCATAGTCTGGCGCAGTGAGGCGTCATTGTGGGAGGATGTCATAGCTGATAAGTGGGAGCCAGAGTGACTGGGGTTCTTAGAATATTACAAGCAGTTTCAATCGAGGTGTTTGCAGCTTGACACTTTTCTTTGTACTGGGCAGGGGTTTTTTGTGAGCAAAGCATTGGTGTGTGAAGATGAGATTTGAGTGCGTGAGATGCCAACCGTGCTCAGGTTACTAATCAGGTTATAGACAGAAGAACCGCAAGCAGGTGAGGCGTACCATTCTTCCCCAGATATCTCATTGCACTGCGATAAGACACCGGTACATCTGTAGAAACAGTTTGAACTTTCAGACCTTCATGTGCTCGTGTATGTGGAATATGCAAATCTACCAGATATATACGCAACAGTCTCTAGTCGGACGCCCTACTAAAATGGTGCTTATCGGACAGACTGCCTTCAGTCTGTCCTGCTAAAATGGTGTATCGGACACCCTGCCTTCAGTCTGTCCTGCTAAAATGGTTCTTATCGGACACCCTGCCTTCGGCAGTCTGTCCAAGTATTTCTATTTAAAGCCTATTTATTCAGGTACAGATGTGCTGCTACGGAAGCTGTCCAATATGATAAATGCTGCTGCGTCATCTTTCCTCAACTGTTGTCTCTGCCACAGCCCTGATACCAGACAACACCAGTTTCGGTGATCTGCTATCCTCGGCCCACTACCTAGTCTGCTCAGCCTATTCGTGAATCGTCATGGATCCCATGTATCTAGTTCTTACTCGTTTGTATATACATATGCATTAAACAGTCCATGTTCACACCATATACCCATCCATTTAATTGTCTTCACTCACCTAGTCTATCCAGACGTCACATCGCTATGCATTCATCCTCTATACTCCCTTCATTCATCCATATTGATTATTGATCTGTACCCGTCATCGCTTGAGTTATCCTGTATTCTTGTTTGTCTCCTTCGCTCGGGTTCATCCACTCATCGCTTTATTCATCCTCTATTCTTACTTTGTCTTCCCTCGCTATCGCTCGGGTTCATCCTCATTACTCATCGCTTGAGCCATCCTGTATCCTTGTTTGTCTCCCTCGCTATCGCTCGGGTTCATCCACTCATCGCTTTATTCATCCTCTAATCTTATTTTGTCTTCACCCTCGCTATCGCTCGGGTTCATCCCCATGTCGTAATTTACCCGTCATCGCTTCATTCATCCTACATATTCATTGTCTTCACCCTCGCTATCGCTCGGTTTCATCCCCATTACTCATCGCTTGAGTCATCCTGTATTCTTATTTTGTCTTCACCTTCGCTATCGCTCAGGTTCATCATATATGATCTTGTCTTCACCCTCGCTATCGCTCGGGTTCATAATATGTTATCTTGTCTCACCCTCGCTTCGCTCGGGTCCTCAGGGCTTTTAGCTGCAAAACCCCCCACACGTGCCCTGTGACTGCTTTTCCACCCATTATCAAATGTCGCGCCAGGGCACGAAAAATGGGCCAGGTGTCACGTGCTTCCCTTTATTCTCAGGGGATTGCGGCTGTTTGCACCTGCATATAGCCCGGTGACTGCGAAAAATGTCGCGAAAAATTTCGGTGGAAAAAAATCTGGCGTGCCCGTTCGAGGAGCAAAAAAAATTATAGAAAAGACTTTTTCACCTTTCTATAACACCAATTCATCAGATCAAAAATGACCCAGATTGTATGTACAGATGAGTCGTGGGTGCGGATGCACCACACCGGGCCCTTGCACGCCCGCTGCACGACCCGGGCATGTCCAAGAAAAATACTAACTATAGCCTCAGAAGTGGTACAAGTCTGAAGACGCACCAGTCCCAAAGCAAAACAGACACGTTGCTCGTCCACAGAAATTGCGTGCCTCGTTGGTCCCAGGTACCGTTTTGATTTTGTTGGCTGGTAGATTCAGAGGCAAGAGAGTGGTCTACTTGAAGTCTCTTGAGGACGGTACCTTGTTGGTTTCCGGACCATTCAAGGTGAACGGTGTTCCATTGAGAAGAGTCAACTCTCGCTACGTCATCGCCACCTCCACCAAGATTTCCGTCTCTGGTGTCGATGTCTCCAAGTACAACGTCGCATACTTCGCCAGAGAGAAGCCAACCAGAGAACAGAAGTCTGAGGCTTCTTTCTTTGAGGAGTCCACTTCTCCAAAGGAAGTCAAGGCCGAGAGAGTTGCCGACCAGAAGGACGTTGACGCTGCTTTGTTGGCTGAGATCAAGAAGACCCCATTGTTGAAGCAGTACTTGTCCACCTCCTTCAGCTTGAAGAACGGTGACAAGCCACACTTGTTGAAGTTTTAATGTATTAGAAATCGGTATATGAATATGATTTTTAATTAAGGCGAAAAGTAGCGTGTATGAAAGTATGGAGTATAATTAGATGTGAAGCGTAAAGTAAAGTAGACTAACTAGAACAAGATGTGTGAAAGTCTGATGGGGTATTCACCATAACGATTATTGATTCTGTTTTTGATTATTCCGTATTCTTAATTGTATTATTGATTGTATTATTGATTCTATACTTGATTCTGTTCTTGATTCTATACTTGATTCTGTTCTTGATTCTACTGTTTCTATTCTTGATTATATTCTTGATTCTTCGATTCTTCTGGTGCTTCTGATTCTTGGGTCTTCTGTTTCTTGTGATTCTTGGTTCTTCTGTTTCTTCCTTCTAATTCTTGTTTCTTCTAATTCTTGTTTCTTCTAATTCTTGCTTCTTCTTCTTGTTTCTTCTAATTCTAGTTTCTTCTGATTTTCTGATTTTCTGATCTTCTGATTCTCTGATTCTCTGATTCTCTATTCTTCTACGTTCTATTCTTCTCTATTCTCTATTCTACTTATTCTCCTTTATTCTATTCTCTATTCTATTCTATTTTTTCTTCTTTTTTCATCTCATCTCATGTCTAGTTTGCTTCCCATTTCGACGTACAACTTGGCGCTTTTGCCATTCAGCCCTGTTCCAGCTGTTGAGGACGACTACCCAGTGACCATCCGCATCACTCTCGCCGCTGTTGACCCCGAGGCGGTCGACGACAAGGAGGAGCCATCCACCTTGAGAATGTTGAAGAGAACCCCATTCATTGATGATGAGGATGATGAGGATGAGGATGAGGATGAGGAGGATGAGTTGGATGATGAGGAGGAGGAGGAGGAGGAGGAAGAGAAGGAGGAGAAGAAGGAGAAGAAGGAGAAGAAGTCCAAGAAGAGCAAAAAGGAGGAGGAGGAGGAGGAGGAGGAGGAAGAAGACGAGGAAGATGATGAGGAAGATGATGAGGATTCCGACTCCGACTCCGAAGATGGCGTTGAGGAGTTTGTTCTTTGTACTCTTGGCCCCAAGGTGTCGTACCAGCAGACCATCGACTTGACCATCACCCCAGATGAGGAGGTCTACTTTGTCGTGACTGGCTCGTACCCTATCCACCTCACTGGTAACTATGTGGAGCACCCAGCCGATGAGGAGGACTCTGATGAGGACTACGACTCGGACGAATACGACTTGAGCCCCGACGAGGACGAGATCTACGGCACCGAGGGCGATGTCTACGACTTGGATGACCTCGAGGATGAGTCTGATGTGGAAAACAAGATTGAGGAGTTGGTGGAGGAGGAGGCCAAGGAGGCTAAGGACTCCAAAAAGAGAGCTTCCGACGAGGAGGACAAGCCGTCCAAGAAGGCCAAGAAGGACAAGAAGAGCGTCCAGTTCTCCAAGGAGTTGGAGCAGGGGCCTACTGGATCCACCTACAAGGAGGAAAAGAAGAACAAGGAGGAAAAGAAGAACAAGAAGAACAAGAAGGAAAAGACCGAGGAGAATGAGGAAAAGGAGGAAAAGTCCGACAAGAAGGACAAAAAGTACCCTACCAACACTCTTCTTGGTGGTGTGGTGACCGAGGACAGAAAAATCGGAAAGGGGCCCACCGCCAAGACCGGCAACAGAGTGGGTATCAGGTACATTGGCAAGTTGAAGAACGGAAAGGTGTTTGACAAGAACACCTCGGGTAAGCCATTCTCTTTTGGCCTCGGCAAGGGTGAGTGTATCAAGGGCTTCGACTTGGGTGTGGCAGGAATGGCCGTGGGTGGTGAGAGAAGGGTCATTATTCCAGCTAAAATGGGCTATGGCTCGCAGGCTTTGCCGGGTATTCCAGCAAACTCGGAGTTGACTTTTGATATTAAGTTGGTCAACATAAAGTAGAGCAGTGGTGCTCTTCTGAGCAGAGCAGCACGCAGTGGCTGCTCGTAATGCTCAAATAAAATGAGAATTGCCGATCCATAACACGAAAGAACATTAAGTAGCAATAAGAAGAACATTAAGTACATGTAGAAGAGAAGAAGAAGAAGTTTTACAACAAAGTACCATAAGGTGAGTGAAAATGGCTGATTGCCGATGATTGCATCTGGAGAATGTCCATCTTAGTAAAGGCCGATGTGACATGAGTGCGAGAGCATTTGTCGTTACTATATTGCTTACTATGTTTACTGCTCTCACTATGTCATGTTTTTACTATGTTTCTCACTATTTTTCACTATGCTCACTGTTCTCACTATTTTTCACTGTTCTCACTATTTTTCACTATGCTTTCACTGTTCCCACTATTTTTTCACTGTTCTCACTGTTCTCTCTATTTTTTCACTGTTCTCACTGTTCTCACTATTTTTCACTGTTCTCACTATTTTTAACTGTTCTCACTGTTCTCACTATTTTTACTGGGCATCAGCCATCTTTTCCTATATTTGTGGCATTACGGCAATCAGGCAACATTGATGACAGGATTGTTATCCACTAATTTAGCGGTGCTTAGATAATATGCTGAACCCTGGGGCACCATCCCTCTTCGGTAATCCTTCACTGTTCCTTGTTAGTAATTCGTATTTACGCAGGATGATAGACTCAAGGCATTCTTTTTTAGTGATGCTATAGTAGACTCAAGGCATTGTTAATCCTCGTGCTTATCGGCTTAAAATTTGAAGTTTGGTGTATCTTCTTTTCTCTCTCCTAGCTGCGAGGAGTCTCCAATTCAATAATCTCCCAAGATTGAAAGAATTTACGAGCTGTGTGTTCTCAGGCGAATTGCACTCCACACTGCCGTGTTGATTTGATAAGGTCAATAGGGTTGATCTGTTTTGGTGATCATCTCCATTGTCCTTATACTTGTTCAAGGTCCCATACTAATTCACCAAGTTTGTCTGCTAGCCGTATATCACGTGACTACCGTGGACTCCATCAGTCCTCATTGCATTTACACCGAACCAGTGCTGATGTGATGCTGATTAACATTAAGGAAATTCAAGATGTTTGTTATGTTATTGGTACTGGGTAGGCTCTTCTTTGAAATGTTCTCGAACGGGCAGCAAATGTGAGTTAATGGCAACACTACGGTTAAGTGGCGCAATGTATAGCAACGCGAACAACAGGAAAGTGAATTGTTGTGATTAAGTCGCCTCAATCTGAAATGGATAGCTGGTGGGTTGCAAGAGTCTATGGACATGAATGAGATACCCTTTCTGTTGCAACTTAATGCTATTTCACCTCAATACGCTTCATAATACGGTCACTATCACGAACTGAGCGAGACGAGGGGCTGAGCTGAGCGATGGTGAGCAGTGTGATCAATATACATTCCTGGTATAGGGGTCTAATTGCATACCGATCACGTAGACGTGTGCATTGGGATATGAGAATGTTCATATGGCTTATACTGGAGAGATCAAGACCCATCTGACTTGTTTTTGACTCTTAATATGTTTATTCTGGAAAGTTTCTACCCCTTTAGTGTATATACAATGACAGATCATACAAGCATGTGGAATTCACTAAATGAACCTACCCGGTGTAAATTCCCCAGGAAACCCCTGGGAACCCGGTGATCTGAAAGTAACAATAAGTTCACATAAGTATTAGCCTATGTCAGGATTCATACACTTCAGTTCAGACGTAAACTTATCTCTTACTTATATCTCGGGAAATATACACCTACTTACATACTTAGTCAGGCAGCGTGTGATTACCGGAGAGGGTAGTATCGATGCAGTATAACGCCCAGTCCCTTACATCCTAAGTAACAAGTGCTCCCTTTCCTTAAGTATTCAACTATTTATCTCTCCTAATCTTCGCATGGTGTAGCAGATACTGGTCGCAGAAGATCAGCTAGAGAAATGGGTCAGAGAGCGTACTAAAGACATAAAATCATAGAAATGACAAGCCACATACAAAGTAGCTAATAGCCTTCATCAATCATAAGTTGTGCTGATGTCACGGAATGCGAGCAGTCTCTAAGTAGAGCTAGTGGTATAGCTGCCGCTTCCCGATAGATACATATTAGATGAACAAGGTGAGAATTAGCGAGTGCGAAGTATGAAGTAGGTGAGCAAACTATAATATTAAGGGTGTTATTCATGACCTTTCAAAGATTTGGTATTTCGGGCTGAGCAAAGAAGCTTACGAGAAATGAGCTCAACGAGAAAAGAGCAAAGCGAGTTTACTATGACTATGGACCTAACTAGTAACTTCTCTTCGCCAGTTTCTCTTTCTTGGCCAAGATTCTGGTATTTGATTGAAAAGTACCATAGACAACCAGCCAGGTCTTCCTGGCATTTATCTCCAGCACCGATTCGCTATACGCGGACTCTAGGTGGTATGATCCACTCGTCCCTAGATCAGACAGCAACATAGTACCAATCATGTTAATAATGCCAAAGTTTGGGGAACTTTTAGAGGATATCTTGGGACCCGAGGTTCCTGGCTTGCCGGGTTTAATTGGTGACAAACGGAATGCTTGAAACTTCGTATTTGACTGAAGAAACGTCTCATGAGTTTTAGGTACTCCAGTTAGCAAAACATCTCATTATATGTTAGGTATAGTGAGTCTACAAGCTCAAATAATTAAAATCAGTACAATCACAGAGACTGTGCACGCTAGTCTCACATATTCTCTTAATGTTCATGTTCAGCGACGCTACAGCTACAAGTATATGAGTATGAATCTGGAGAAATATGAGAAAAAGTGGCGGCACAGAACACAAGTAGAGAGTGCGAAGGTGAAGGTGCCAGGTCAGAATAAGTGACCCTTGAGATGTCGTCATAGGGAATAGATTTTTATAGTCAAATCTCTTGTCAAGTTGGTCAGAGTCATGTCTCAGAGTTCTCATATTATATTTCCTCAGTCTCATATCCTCGTATGGACATATTCCTCAGCCTCATATCCTCATGTCATATTTCCTCAGCCTCATATCCTCATGTCATATTTCCTCAGTCTCATATCCTCATATGGACATATTCCTCAGTCTCATAGACTTTCATTTTTATTTTCACTTCCGATTTCCTCTTTGATTCTCTATATTTTCCCAATTTGCTCATTTTCTTTTCGTCTTTTTCAGATTTTTGCAAAATAACGCGAAAATGAGAACGTGTATATAGACATAGCGCTGTGGACTATTGGAGCTTGTTGGAGCAGATGCTTAGAGCCTAGATGCTTTGCCTAGATACTTACGAGCTATTCGGATATTTGAGTTTGTTTAGCTTACTATTCGAGCTTCAAGCTATGCTAACGAGCGAACGAGCGAACGAGCTAACAAGCTTTTCTATTCGAGCTCCTAACGAGCGAACGAGCTAACGAGCTTTTGAGCTCCTAACGAGCCTTTCTTAGTCTTAGTATCCTTTTTAGATGGCTACTCTGATTACCTGTAGAGCGTAGATGGAGCCTCGTTCCCTCGTTTACTCGTATACGCGTAGAAAAGAAGAGAATGGAAGGAAAAGAGGAAGAGAGATGTCTGATGAGATGCCTGACTGATGAGATGTCTGACTGATGTTTTAATTTATGCTTGTATTCTTCTTCTTCTTATATTCTTCTTCTTATAGTCTTATCTTCTATATTATATCGCATTCTCTTCTATATTCTTGACTATTGTATTTTTGAAAAATTTTATGATCGCGTTTCTCAAGAAAGCGACGAGTGCGGTTGCACGGACGTCAGCCCAACACCCGCTCCAAGTGATCCTTGTGACATCGCTTCTTGCGTCCATGTCGTACCTCAGCGAGGTGGACGAGTACGTTCCTGAGAGCTTTCGCAGCAGCACCGGCGGGGTGAGCTACCAGCGGGGCACTGGGGGCGAGTGGACGGCGGTTAGCGACGGCGACTTTGCCAGCGGCGAGAGCGTGTGCTTGGTGCCGTTGCGGTTCCGGCGCGGGGCGAATGTCCCCGAGATTGGGCACGCTGGCCCCACGGCGAACCAGCGGGTGCTTATTGTGGCGCCCAACCGAGTGGATGCGGAGCTCCAGGCCATGGATAAGATCCGGAACGGGGGCACCACGTGGAAGGCGCGCCACAGCAACAAGATTACACGGTACATTGAGTACGGGCGGGCCAGTGTGGGCAAGGTGCAGCGGCTCATCCAGGGTGCGGAGAGCTTTGACATTATTCTCATCACCAGCGCATACATTGCCATGTGGTACACGCTCGGCAAGGTGTTTGTAGACATGCGGGCGTATGGGCTGCGGTTCTGGTTGGCGTTTGGGACGCTTGTGCAGCTGACGTTTGCGTTTTTGTTGGCGCTCAGCTTTACCAGCAAAGTGCTTGACCGCAAGGTGCTGATGTTGCTGCTTTCCGAGGGAATCCCATTCCTTGTGGCCATCATTGGCTTCAAGCACAAGGTTCTGATTGGGGGGTATGTGATGCGGTTGCTGGTACAAGCCAATGGGGCGCTAGTGGGCAAAGACGGAGCGATTGTAGGCACTGAAACCATCATTGCCGAAGCTGTTGGGGCCCACACGGTGAGCTTGTTGCGGGACCACTGTGTGGTGGCCGGGGCCCTTGCGGCGATTGGGTGGTACGCGGCGCACCTCCAGGGCTTGGCCAACTTTTGCGTATTGGCGGCAACGATTCTCACGTTTGATTTGGTTTTGGTTTGTACGTTTTACGCGGCGGTATTGGCCCTCAAGGTGGAGATTAACCGTGCACGCAGGACCCAAGATTTGCGCATGGTGTTGGAGGAGGACGGCATCTCTGAGAAGGTGGCTGCGGACGTGGCGAGCCCCGAGGGCCGTGCTTCGCGTCTGGCGTTGAAAGTGGCGCTGCTTGGTGTTTTCTTTGGCTGCCACGCGTTGTGGTTGGGCTCGCTGTGGATGTACAGTGACGCGGGTGATGGCGTTGGGTCTGTTCCACCACAGATCTTGGCCGTGGCCGAGCACCTTGGGCGTGTGCGTGTGGTGACGGTTCTCCCCAGTGTGGTGTACCTGCCCAGCGGGGTGTTGGTGGAGATGGAGGACAGTGTGTTGTTCCTCTTGACACAGGTGAGCCATGCGATTCGCGACAATATCATCAGCAAGTTTCTCCTTTTTGGGTTTGTTCTCTCGGTCACCATCAACGCGTACTTTTTGAACCTGTCGCGGAGACAGCACGAGAGGTTGGCCAAGATGAAGAAGAATGAACAAAGGGAGGTGATCCCATCGTCGACTCCGTCTCCTCTGTCTTCTCTGTCGTCGTTTCTTGAAATTACTCCTAGGAGGGGTGTTGAAGAGTGCGCGCGCATCCTCAAAGAAGGCAATGTCAAGACGCTCCGCGATGAGGAAGTCGCTCAACTTGTAGGTGCCGGGCAGCTTGCGCTCCATGCTTTGGAGAGACAGCTTGGGGACAATGAGCGGGCTGTGGCGGTGCGGCGCAAGGCCATTGCGGCCATCGCCAATGCCCCGGTCTTGGATTCTGGCAAGTTGCCATACAAGCACTACGACTACGATAGAGTGTTTGGCGCGTGCTGTGAGAATGTCATTGGGTACATGCCGTTGCCTGTGGGAGTGGCGGGCCCGTTGGTCATTGACGGCAAGCCGTACCATATCCCCATGGCCACGACCGAGGGATGTCTTGTGGCGTCCACGCAGCGTGGGTGCAAGGCCATCAACGCTGGTGGCGGTGTCGAGACGGTATTGACCCAGGACGGCATGACACGCGGCCCGTGCGTGCTGTTCCCCACGTTGAAGCGGGCCGGTGCCGCCAAGATTTGGCTCGATAGCGAGGAAGGCCAGCGCACTATCAAGAAGGCGTTCAATAGCACCTCGCGCTTTGCCCGCTTGCAGCATATCAAAACAGCTTTGGCAGGAACCCTTCTTTTCATTCGGTTCCGCACCACCACGGGAGACGCCATGGGCATGAATATGATTTCCAAGGGCGTGGAGCACTCGCTCAAGTACATGGCCACCGAGGCCGGCTGGTCGGACATGAGTGTCATTTCCGTGCTGGGCAACTATTGCACAGATAAGAAACCGGCCGCCATCAACTGGATCGAGGGCCGTGGTAAGCTGATTGTGGCCGAGGCCCGTATTCCGGCAGATGTGGTCCGCAAGGTTCTCAAGTCGGACGTGGACGCGCTCGTCGAGTTGAATGTGTCCAAGAACCTTGTGGGGTCTGCCATGGCGGGATCGGTAGGGGGTTTCAATGCCCACGCGGCAAACCTTGTGACGGCAGTGTTTCTTGCGTGTGGGCAGGATCCGGCCCAGAACGTGGAGCTGAGTAATTGTATTACCCTTATGAATAAGCTTCCGGATGGCTCGTTGGGCGTGAGTGTGTCGATGCCGTCGATCGAGGTGGGGACTATTGGGGGGGGGACGGTCTTGGAGCCGCAGAGTGCCATGTTGGAGTTGTTGGGGGTGAAGGGGCCGCATCCTACGCAGCCGGGAGAGAATGCGCGGCAGTTGGCAAAGATTGTGGCGTCGGCGGTGTTGGCGGCTGAGCTTTCGTTGTGTTCGGCGTTGGCAGCGGGGCATTTGGTGCAGGCTCATATGGCTCATAATAGGGTTTGTATAAAGAGTTGAGCAGTGAGCAGTGAGAGCAGTGAGCGGAGCGAACTGCGAGAAACAACAGTGAAGAGCAGTAAGAGAGCAGTGAGCAAAGCGAACTGCGAGAAACAACAATGGAGAGCAGTAAGAGAGCAGTGAGCGAAGCGAATTGCGAGAAACAACAATGAAGAGCAGTAAGAGAGCAGTGAGCGAAGCGAACTGCGAGAAACAACAGTGAAGAGCAAGAGAGCAGTTAGCGAAGCAAACTGCGAGAAATACCAAAGAGAACTGAGAGAGCAGTGAGAGCATTGAAACAGCAGTGATCAAAGCGAACTGTTAAAGATCAGTAGAAGGAACAATAAGCTGTGAAAAAGCTCGCGTTGCGAATTGAAAAGAGTATGGGCGGAAAGCTGATGACCACTGAAGAAACAACAGCTCGCTACGCTCGCTGTTGCGATGATGAATATGAGTAGTGATATCGTCGCATACACCTAACAACCCCTGTGCTTACCGCTGCGCAAGCTTACTTCTGCGTGTTCAACTCGCTGTATAGTCTCGCGTATGCCCCCTTGCACCCCTTTTTTGCTGTGCACATGTCAGCTACTGATCCAGAATATCGGTGATTCACCCAGCCAGGACAGTAGCGGAGCGGACTAAAAGAGGAGCCAACTGTTATTACTAAAGGATATTCCAAAGGCGAGCGTGCTTGAATGTCGGACTTTTAGCAGCAACAATAGCCATCTCGAATTGTCCCATGGAAGTTTTACACTACAGAAGCTTACGAACTGAGCGGAGTGAACGACCAACTGAAACAGTGAAGCGAATGAGTAAATCAATGCCAACTTCGCTCTGGAGTCGTGATTGCTCATGTTTGTGTCGTCTCGACTCCAGAGACTCAGGTTCCAGAGTGATAAGATTCGAGAATAATGCAGCTAAAAAATGCTTAATACTCAAGGTTTACACAGTTCGCTTCGCTCACTGTGTCCTTAGTCAATGATACCAGCTGAATCGCGAGGAGCACTGTAACGACTAATAGATGGATCATCTCAGTACGGGTGTTTAGATCCTCGCCCTCATGTTGTACGCACATCACTTTGCTAGCTCAATACCACTTGCTTGTGATATATGTCACTGCTGCAAATACGCCTGCTCGATGAGTTGAGTGTTGCATACGAGGAGCGGGAATTAGTGAGTTTGAGGAGCTTGCAGTACTCGCTGTGCGTATTGCGCACTATGCGACCGAATGTAATCTTGCTTAATGAGCGCAGCTCAATAGGCCTTTTTATCGCCATGGAATGCCTGCACTGATCGCTGATTCAGTACGTGCCCATTCCGAAAATGTATAGTCTTGCATTAATAGAAGAAAGAAGAGAAAAGTAAAAGAGTAAAAGAATAGAAGAATAGAAGAAGTGAGGGGAGAATAGGAGAACCTAAGAGTGTAAGAATGTGAGGAGAAGAGTACAAGAGGGAGGAAAAAGATGAATAGAGAGTACAAGAGCAAAGATGTGGAGAAACAAGACCCAACTCCATATGCACAGGAAGGTCTTGTGGTATGCGGAGTTGTGTAACTCTCAATCTTATTCACTGCGTGCCGTTACCGAAGTAGAGAGTAGAAACAGACCTTTTCCCAATGAGAGACACAGAGATACGAAATGGGCCGATGAGGAGAAGTGGAACTGAGATAAGTCAAACTATATTATTGAGCAGTGGGAAGCGACTATAAAGCAAACAGCAGTAGCAACAGAACAATGCTTTGACGCCTACAATTGCCAATCTCAGATATTGGCGGTTTGAGAGTGATTGGAGTCTAATTGAAGACCAATTTGGGTCCCCTTCTCTTGGGGCCATTCTAGGGTCCCCATTATGGTCCCATTTATTTTGGAGGACCATTTCCAGGACCATTTCCAGGGTCACAGAGGACCAATTTGGGGCCTCCCATACTAAGTTAAGGTGGCACAATGTATAGTACAAACTTCTTGGTTTGTAATGTCTACACCATCACTGTACAATCAAGATCTCAGAGGTCATTTGAGTAGGTTTAGTGGTTGGTGATTTTGCGTTGGTACCAATAATCAAGGAACAGCGACAATGAGAAACGAGTGATCCCAATAGTCTCGAACGATAGGGAGTGTATCTGAGATCTAGATCACGTGACATGACAGACCAATTTAGAGAGGTAATAGTGATCGAACTGCCTTCAGCAGGTTCAACTATTCAGAAGGATTCGTGAGCACCTCCTTCAGCAGTCTGTTCTATATGTCAAGTAGATTCCAGTTCCTGGTCGAACCCATCTCCTATGCACAAGTGTTGAAGATCTTAGATATAGCATAAATGACCATTCTTCAGAACCTGAGCTAGCGAAGGTGAGTGAGGTAAGGCTAATTAATACGTATTTTCTCTCTAACAACTGGAACAAACCTGAGCTAGCGATTGTGAATACAGATAGAATGTAAGAAGAATCTTTTTCAAACAACTGAAGAACCCGAGCGATAGCGATGACATAGATCAATAGGACATATCCAACAACTGAACAACCGAGCGATAGATGATAAAGATCAACGAGGAATCTTGAACAAGAAATAACCTGTGCGAGGGAAACGCAGCTTTTATGCTCCTTTTGTACTTCCTAATCACGTTTTATTGCAACCATGCCAAAAAAGGACAATGACTCACAAAATGACGTCTAGTGTCTGAGATGAATGAAAATTACATAAGCCAGATAGCCAAGTCTTCATTTCGTCTATCAAGTTTATCTTGTCAGTTGGATATGATAGATCCTTCTAGTAGTGTCTAGTAGTGTCTAGTAGTGTTTAGTGTGTCTAGTTGTTTCTAGTAATGTCTAGTAATGTCTAGTAGTATTTAGTAACTTTTGTTCGTAGTTTCGTTTTGCCATTTTCTATGCCCTCACAAGAAGTCGGACTTCCCATTCCCAACATCCCCCACGCGGTTTCCGTGACGCTCCCCACATGGTCGAGTACCGTTGCGTACGAAGAAGGCGAGGACTGGGTGGTGAGCAAATTCAAGCTGGGCTACCCCCGGTTCTTCATCCATTCGTCGATCCAGGGCCTCGCAAAGCAAATCGAGGACAAATATGGCCGCCAAGGCGAAAAGGCCATGCTCTTCCCCTCGGCCGCTGCCGGAAAGCGGTGCCGGGAGTTTATCAGCAAACACAGCGACGTTTCTGTGAGGTCTATTCGACTTCTCCAATTGAGCACGCGGGCCCCGGAAAATGAGCACGAGGAGAGTAGTGTTATTGAGAGCAACATATGTGCTGTCTTATTCCCCGCACAAGTGGCAGGCACCGCCAAGAGCTACTGGCAGCACGCTGGAGAGGGAATCAGCTCGCGAATGGCGGAGTACGTTTCGCGGGAGCTCTTTGGGACCCCCCATGTTGTGGAGGACCCTGACCTTGAATACGGCAAGTTTGTGGAGCAAAAGTTTGGGCGGGTTCTCGACTTGAAATTTGCCCAGCAGGCCAAAAGAGCATTGCGCAGAAGAATCTGTGGCAAGGTCGATAAACTGCACAACCAGCAGGAGGAGATGGAAAAGCTGAGCAGAGGCAAGCACTTGAGCGAGACAGATGTGTACTTGTACCCGTCAGGAATGGCTGCGATTTTCCACGCCCACAATGCGTTGCTCCAGACCCTCGGTGCCAAGAAGAGCGTGTGCTTTGGCTTCCCGTATGTGGATACACGCAACATTCTTACCAAGTTTGGGCCTGGGATGCACTTTTACGGCATGGGTGATGATGCAGCGTTAGATGAGTTGGAGCGGGGTTTGGCCAGTGGTGAATTGGACGTCATGGCCTTGTTTTGCGAGTGCCCCTCCAATCCGTTGTTGAAAACACCCAACTTGCGGAGAATCAGACTGCTTGCAGACCGGTTCGGCTTTGCCGTGGTGGTGGACGAAACCGTGGGCAACTTCTTGAATATCCACGTCATGCCGTACGCAGACATTGTGTGCTCGCTGTTGACCAAGGTGTTTAGCGGTGATTCTAACGTCATGGCTGGCTCGCTCATCTTGAACCCATTGCTGGCCCACTACGATGTGTTGAAGGACTTTTTCAAAGGCTACGAGGACCTCTTCTGGGCAGAGGACGCCTTGTACCTCGAGCGCAACTCGCGGGACTTTATGGACAGAAGCAGTAAAATCGACGCTACGTCGCTTTTGGTGGTGGACCTCCTTGAAAAGAGCCCGTTGGTCAAGCGCGTCTTTTATCCCCGCGGAAGCGAGTCCCAGCCTTACTACGACGCTGTGAAAACACCCCATGGCGGCTACGGCGGGCTTCTCCTGTGTTTGTTCCACAAACCAGCCCACGCAGTCGCCTTCTTTGATGCCATGGACTTGTTCAAGGGCCCCTCGTTGGGAACAAACTTTACCTTGGCCTGCCCGTACTCGATATTGGCCCACTATGACGAGTTGGACGAGATTGAAAAGTACGGCGTCGACAGGCATTTGGTGAGAATCAGCGTGGGCTTGGAGGAGCCAAAGGATTTGTTGGAGGTCTTGAGAAGGAGTTTGGAGGTGGCAGAGAAGGAAGAGAAGAAATAAAACGGAGAGAAGAAATAGACAGAAGAAATAGACAAAGAGAAGAAATAGACAGAGAAGAAATGATATGCTAGAACAAGAGAAGAAATGATAGGAGAGAGAAGAAATGATTCTCAAAGAGAAGAAATGATGCTAGAACAAGAGTGTTAGGGTATTCACACTTTAGTTGGGGAAATAGCTTAGATCTTACTTATTTATTCACAGAAACATACAAAGTATTTATATGCCAGGAGCTCGACGAAGTCTAGCTGCCAGCAAGGCACGCCACTCAAGGTGGTGCCACGAAAAGTTAAAAGGGTAATCGAAAAGGGTAACCTTGATCACGTGGGGTTACATGCAGTACCAGTACTCCCAGTACCTAACAAAGAGAATGAAAAATGAAAGAGAAGAAATGATGCTAGAACAAGAGAATGAGAACAAGAGTAACACAAGACTAGTGAAACTCTACACCACTCTCTAAACTTGGCATGACTATAGACTAGATGAATCTCTGAAGAGAAGCACTCCCTAAGGAGAGAGACGTAGCTGAGAATGAACAACGGGTCGACAACGTTGAACGTTGGACGTGAGTCGTGAAGACTGTTTCGCTTATGAGATATGAATACATATGAAGTAGCCACTGGGATAACGAGAGCCAAGGTAGAGGAGGGGCACACTATATATTCGAGCTTGCCATCTAATGAAATGACTGTGCCGAGTAATGGTGTGCTTCTATCTGGCGTTGCTGGTGTCATCATCAACTTTCGACATCTGCTTTCGCAGATGCAATTCGGCTTGCTGGACTTGTGTGCGTATAGTGCTGTTCACCTCAGCGCCCGTGATAGGGTGCCGTGAATAGTCTTTCATGTAACATTTGTACTACCCATCTGTCCAGCATGTAGTACCTTCCATCCTGTATGTAATACACAGACCTGACTATACTTGGCTTTATACCAAGACCTGACAGTTATAGTAAGACTTTTAAAGACCAATAGTTATATAGTGAGGCTTTCAAAGACCAATAGTTATATAGTGAGGCTTTCAGATGACCTGATAGTTCATTATAGTGAGATTTTTAAGAGACCTGATGGTTTAAATACTATGACCTTTTCAAAAGACCTTTCATATGGACCTTCAAATTGACCTTTCAATGGACCTTCAATAGACCTTTCAATGAACCTTTCATTAGACCTTTGTCCTTCTCGATAACTTAGCCTGATAGTTTCTATACATCCTGATGAGTCTGATAGTCAAACACCAATAGGATGTTGGCTCACCGCAGTGCCATTAGCTTCCCCCAGAACAACTGTCCATCTATCCAAAGAGAATCCCGATGGACTGAATGATCATTAAATGAGAGAAACATCAATTATCAAGTGTGCTAACAAAACGCTCGACAGCTCAGCATTGTGCTAGCTGGGATACACCGAACAATGGCGTTCGGTTGTATGTTCCTAATATCCAGTTGCTACACTCTTTATTACTCTGTTAAACGGGTATATGTCTCAAATGAGGGAATATCAGACAGTGGTGTCACGTACATCCCAATGTGGAGTTTCATTACAGTGTAATTTCTTTCAATGGTGATCGTATACGAATTCTTGCTTCGCAAGAGTTAGCTTTATATCTAATTTACACATCCATTACATCTGAGAATCCCAGTATCATACATGCTAATCTATCTGCCACTTAATATGCCCATCTTTATGCTTTATGCTATCTCTTATGCTATCTCAATGACGAAACACACGCGGGAAGGAGTTGTGTACACATCCACACATGAGAAGTGAGTGTGTTCGAATGAGTAACAACATTCGCTTGCTCATAACCATTCAAACACATTTACACATGAGCGAAGCGAATGTGTGTTCTCATGTGTGTTCCCATGTTCTCATGTGATCTTTAGAATGGCCCCTTCACATGCTCACACTCCGAAGGCACCTCTCCCCCCACCTCTTCATTCAAAACCCTCCCCACGACCCAATACTTACTCTCCATGAACTTCTGCCACATGGCAATATCCCTGGCTGCCTCCCCCTCGTCCAAACCACGAAGATCGTGGGTATATTCGTCCTCCTTGTAAAAACACCCAGTGACATACACCCGTGCACAGTCGCGGCCACTGAGTTTGCGGTAGCTTCCCTTGGGCCCGTATACCCTGCGGGATCTGCTAACATCGTATACGGTTCCGTTGATGGCCACATAGATGGGAAGAAGTGGGTCGGAACCGTTGTAGATGGCCAACTCCGATGGAGTCAAGACAAGCTCGCGCAGAGCAAGGTGTATGTAGAAACGGGGGTCGATGTACTTGCCGTCGTATCCCCAGCTGGTGGAGCTGGTGAACCACCACGAGAGAATCGAGTTGAAGAGGACTATGCCGCTGATGACGCGGAGAATATCGAGTAGGCTGAAGTGCATGAAAGAAAAGGATAAGGAAAACAAGAATAGAATGATCAACATAGAAAAAAGGATAAAAGGACACTACAGGATTGGGGAATATGTCTGAATATTATCAAATGTTGGAGGTCCCCACATACAAATCAGGGACTATTAGTGTGATACCAACACTGAGAATCCCAAACTGACCTCATTTTATGGAAATCATAAATAAGAGAATCACATTCCATTGCCAAGTGCAGTATCCAGCTGCCTGCAGTATCCAGCTGCACATCTGGCTACTTACATTTTGGATAGTAGCTACAATAAGAATGAACCAACAGTTCATTATCATATTATTTGGGCAGACAATATCCAGTTCCATTCTCCCATGAAGTTTAATCCTGTAATACATATTGTACATTTAGCATTGAGAGTAGCGAGCGGAGAATGAAAGATGTGCACTGCTGGGACGTATTATGTAGAGTGTGATCGAAAAGTCAGTCATTCGCCATAACTTTTGGATCTCTTGAATTATTGACATCCTGTACTGACATCCTATATTGACATCCTGATAATACAAACCTCATGTATTTTCGGTTTGCCCTGCGCCATTGTGTTCATCTTCCCAATTTCAATCCATACCACCTGATCTGCCACTCTCTCCATTTTATCGGTTATAATTAAGCACGAGTGTGCAACAGACATTGCTCACTTCAAAGTAGACAAGTACAGCTCATCTCTAGCTCATTCAGTCATTATTCTATCACTGCTATCCAGTCTTTATTCTATCGCTCACTGCTATCCAGTATTTAGTTCCTCGCTATGCTACTCTATTAATAGCAGGCACAAAAACAGTGACGGAACCGACTCAGATGATAACACGTGAGAAGAAGCACACCAACTTTCCCAATGATGAGTGTTTACTAATTGCTCTCCTGTATTGAGTAACTGGCGAGTGAGAACGGTTTTAGGAACCTAATTCTGATCTTCCACCTTCTCTGTGCTCCTCATACTAAAACGATGAGCATGCCTAGGGTGTGTTCTCGCACATGATTGGTTATCATCAGGTTCACCTCAGATTCACGCCTCATAGATGATTCTTTCATGTCCTCGTTTCATGGGCGATTCTCTAATACATGCTCATAAATGACTCTCCTAGGCGATTCTGGGTATGTTCGAAGCGCATGTTGTCCATTGGTTAAATTTGGGGTGACTATTAGCAACATAGTCATCGAATTTCCCGGCTCTCACACATATCCCTCCCCTTCCTACCACTCTAGCAGAAAATCAACCAGTTCGGGCGATCGTAGTCTGCTCATGATTTATTTCCTCCGAGTTTTGGCCATCTGTTCTCCGCTTGAATATTTGCTAGGAAGAACCTCAATTCCTTCTGAGTATGTTGTACTAGAAACAAAGGCTGGCTCAATGGTTCCCAACACCGACCGAGTTATGTGAGCGAGGGCAATAAGAAAAAACACGAGGAACAGACCCATGGATATTGAAAGCGGTATAACCACGAGTGACAGAAAGGTAGGCAAATACCAATGTCCTGAGTACCTGTGTACATAGTACCTGAATATAAAAATACCCGAGAACCTGAGTACCTCAATGTAACCTTCGCTTCTTCAATTACCTGACACCTGCCCGTAGAGACATTAAAGCTGGTTACCTCCATATTGAATTCTCTGAAAAAGAGCACTTTTATAGTCAATACCCTGAAACCTCTCATGGTTCAGTATACTCAAAACTGCACATATGTGATCGTTGAGCCGGCGGCCAAGACCACATTGCCGAAGAGACCACTGCTACCATTTTCGAACCAAAAGGTGTCTCTCAGATACTAGAGGTATCCTAGTGACTTGTGATACTTTAGGTAGCCTCTAAAAGTCAAGTCAAATGGGCACTAGTGGCCTAAGCGACACGCTGGTAAAGAATCAACATTCTCTAGTTCGTCTTTTTCGCAGTTCACATTTTGCCCTCAGTGGTCGAGTCTCGTTCGACTCACGGTCACTTATCGTTCACATCACCGACCCAATCATTTTTACTTTGTGCAGTCTCACATAATGACTTTTCCATCTGTGCTTTATCGGTGCAGACATCGTAAAGTAATGCCTATCATCCACTACTCATAAAAGTCGCAGGCTAATACTAGTCTGACGCTTGTGTAGAGTTCCATAGAGCAAATTAGTTTAGTATACTAGACGTGTTGATGCTTCCATAGAGCTGCAGTCTAAGGAGTAATTTAATTACACACGTATCACCTGTTTAGTGACAGTTCTCCCCACAGTCCCTTTTAGAAACAGTTCACTCCTCACTTTTTTAGCAAGTCCTCTTTACCCTTTTTCTAGCAACGTCGGTACACAGGAGCGGGTGTTTGGTGATTTACAATGGCCGTGAAAAGGGATCTGTTTGTACTCATAAATAGCAGGTCTCAAGGGCTATTCAGATGGGTACCTTTTCGCTTCGCTCAATGGTACTTGCGAGTGATGTTTTCGGTTCTTATTCCGATATTTCCTTTAGCTCAATGTTCTCAATCCCAGTTCGAGATGTTTTCTCATAGCTCAATGGTACTTGCAAGTTCGAATATCAGCATTTCTCTTGGCTGGCTCTATGGGTGGGTAGCCATCGAATTACTCTCATTAAAAGATAGCACTGCTAACTGAAGCTCGCGGAAAGCATAAACCTGAGCGAAGCGAAGGTTTATCTTAAATCACTTATTCGCAGACCTTCGCTTCCTCAGGTCTACTTAAATCACTCATTCTCATAAACCTTTGCTCGCTCGGTTTATCTTAAATCAATCATTCTCATAAACCTTTGCTCGCTCGGTTTATCTTAAATCACTTATTCGCAGACCTTCGCTTCCTCAGGTCTACTTAAATCAGTCATTCTCATAAACCTTCGCTTCGCTCAGGTTTGCTCAACCTTAAGGGGGTCTTGATCACGGGGTACATGCAGTACTGAAAAAGGTCAAATGTCTCGAATAACTGGTGACGAGCATGGTTGGATTGAGAATGTTCGATTTTTCTAGCAAACCACAGAGACCCAGTGAACATTGGTGACATTTCAATAGGGAACAATTCGCTCCCCTCACTGTTTCTTACTACCCTTCACTTCCCTGTTTGGTAACAATAGTGGGGAGCAGAATTTTGAAAGTCACTGCCTTTTGTAAAAACAGGTCGTTCCCTCACTTTCTCCTATTTGAGGAGCAGCTCGCCTAGCTGTTGCTACCAACTTTCCGTATGCATGCTAGCCACAATTGATACCATAAACCACAATAATTTCAATGAGCGAAGCGAATTGTAATTGATAACATGAACCACAACAATTTCAATGAGCGAAGCGAATTGTAATTGATAACATAAACCACCTTCAATAAGCAACAGCTTCCTCAATCGCTTTTCCAGTTTAATAAACAAAAACTCACTCCATCACTTTCTCCTGTTTGATGAGCAAAAACTCACTCCATCACTTTCTCCTGTTTGTGCAACAGCTCACTCCATCACTTTCTCCTGTTTGAGCAACAGTGAGCGTAGCGAACTGTTGCCCCACTTTCACTGCTTAGTAACAGCGGCATTAACACAGTGGCAATTAACACAGCTCGCTCCGCTCACTGTGTTAATTGCCACTGTGTTAATTGCCACTACTGTATCCTATTAAAAAACACCTCCCCCCCCATGCTATTCGAAAAATTCACCCTATCCAGCTCTGTACTCAACAAATCCGCCCAAAACTCATCATTGACCGCAAAATACAGATTCTCCAAGTCCTCGCGCATGCCCTCTGGGGTCCACAGGGAGATGCCCTCGACGTCTGGAAGAAACCCATCCACCTTCTCATCCTTTTCACCCTTATCCTCCTCGTAGGTTGCAGCAAACAGAAGGAGCTCCAACGGCATCGAAGCGTCAAAGTTGTCCTTTGTGAGCGAGCGCCCCAAGTACTGGCACGGGGCAAACAAATGTGCGTAGCGCCCCAACTCCGGCTTGGTCCAGACCCCTCCCGGGTGGTTTGGGCCTGGAAAGTGCTTGCCCTTCTTCTTGACCAAGTCCAGGAAGCGAGAGGCATATGTCTGGATAAACAACTGGAGGACAAAGCGCGCCTTCATGAGGCTGTGGTTGGCCAGGTACATGGCCAGGGCCTCGTCGACAAGCTGGATGAGCTTTTTGATCAGTAAAAGGGCCTCGCGAGGGAACAAGTACTTTTCCACGCGAGACGGGAGCGAGAGCACAAAGTACCGCAAGCGGAGCAACATGCCTGCAGTGTAGGAAGCCCTGGAGACGAGGAAAATCGGCACCTTGGCGATCTCCTCGGGCGAGAGCTTGTTGAATTCATCGAGAGCATTCATACACGAGTCTGTGCAGTTGGTGACGATCCGCATGGAGGACTCAGAGAGGGCTGTTTCGTCGGGCTGTTCGGCGCGGAAAACCGTCTGGAGCAGGGGCTCGTGGAGGTACGCTTCAACCGAGTAAAAGAAGGCCAACTGGCAGTGCTGGTCCGGGCCGATTTTGGCCTTGAGGTCATTGAGCAGGCGCTGGAAACCCGCCACAACAAAGCGCGATGTGGCGGGGCGCCGGTCGGACGTATCCACAGAGTGTACGAGGTAATGGATCTGCTCAAGCAAGGAGGAGAGGCGCGAATAGAGGGCAATCTCGAGAAAACGCGGCTCGCCCAGCTTCTCGAGACGCACGCACAGCTCCTCCACGTACTCGGTCCATTTCACATAGATGGTGCGGCGCAAAATCAAGCAGATGCTCACGGTGCTGAAGTAGATGATGAGCACGAGCGACGAGAACTCAAGCGACGGTTCCTCATCGGGCTCGGCCTCAGGAACGGGCGACGAAGGCGCAGGCTGTGGTGGGTACTGGGGTGCAGGGGGGATATAGGGATAGTGATAACCATGATTAGGAAAATGGCCGGGGTAGGCACTAGGATAGCGGGAGGGGCCTAGTGGGGCATTGGAAATGGCATTGGTATTATGGGTATCGTATATTTTTCTTTCTTCCTTCTTTATAGGCTCTGCAATCTGCCCCACCGGGGTCTGGTACCAGTTGTAGCCATACTTTGCTTCCTTTGAATTAGTTCCATTCTTGTTCTTTCGCACCTCAGTGGAGCCCCTTACGAAAGAGGGCCGCAGGACGCCCAAATCGTGTAGCATTGTGACGCTGATTGTGTTGAGCATGTGGTAGCGGCGGTGGCGGAACAACTCAGGGGTATTGTACCAGAGACACAACAAAATCAAGCACTTGATGAGCTCCGGGCTCTTTGTGCCGAGTGCCATGATCTCAAACGTGAGGGCCTGGATCGCAAAGTTATCTATCATTATCGACAAGTCCAGTCCTGGTTCCTCGGCCATCACCAGGTTGGTCACCAGCATGATGGCGTTGAGGAGGTGCGGCTGGTCACGCCGTAGATCGCCCACAGTGATGTGCGGCGGGATTTCCACCAACGGGTGGCTTGCGTAGACCAGCGTTCGGTACTTGGCGAGGCGTTCCTCGGCCTGTTCCATGCTTAGAATGCCCTTGCTGATAATGTCCACGTCTGTGCCACTGGACCGAAGAAGCGTGGTGCGTTTATCTGCCACCACCTTGAGTGTGTTTGTGAACTCGGCCAAGCGCGAGCTCATCTCGTTAATGGTATGGAGCTCGTTGGCAACGTCGTACTTGCTGACATAGGCATTGTCGTTCTTCTCCTCAGGGTCATCACGTTTGCGGAGTGCCTCTTCAAGGACTCGTATGCGTTGGCGGAGCGCCGCCACGTCTTCCGTGTCGTCAACAGAGTCTGGCGATGCTCTCTCTTCACGTTCTCGCAAGATCTCAGCCTTTTTGCGCCGCTTGCGAATGTGGTTCACATCAATCTCGCACTTTCGTTTGGCGTTGAGGCACCGTACGCAGGGCTGGGTTGGGTCTTTCTCGTCGGAGGGCGTGCATTTGACTTTGAGGGAGTGGCAGGATTTGCAGGCAACAGATCGCCGGGTGTTGCGTTTGTCCATGTTGACGAACCTGGCAAGCGAAGGTGAGGAATAAGTAAATCGGTGAGTGAAATTGCTGTAAAAGAGTTTGACGAACCTGAGCAGCGGAGGTGAGGAACCAATAGATAATGTAACGACCTAGCAAGGAAGGGAATAAATAGTATCGAACGAATAACGAACGAAGTGAGTTATGAGTGAGATGAGTGAGATGAGTGAGATGAGTGAGATGATTGAGAGTGATTATGAGTGAGATGAGTGAATTTTGAGTGATTTGCCAATCAGACGTGATTATGATTGATTTGTGAGTAGCAAGGGAATAATAAATAGTGCTTAAGAGCAAGGAATAATAGTGCTTGACCAAGGAATAAATAGTGCGACCAGCAAAGGGAATAACAATGAATTTCACGTGAGCAAGTGAGGATTATAAAACACCCTATGGTTTGTAACATGATTGACGAGATAGCAAGATGTATGATCAAAAAGCATCCAAGGATGAAGATCGAAAATAATCAATCTTAAAGGGTCGGTATAAGATAGATGATCGAATCAAAGGTTTCGATGATCATATTATGATCCGTGGTCAGTGTCTGCGGATCTGTGTACATGTGGCTGGAATGAGACGATCCAAGATCGGATAGGTATAGGAAAAGTTGATGGTATGAATGAGGAGATAGACGTGAAGGAAAGATGAGAAAATTGAGAGGTGGTAAGAGTGTTGAGGGGTGTGAAGATTTAGAGAATGCGTGTAAAGGTGTTTAGAGATGACATGTTCGAGAATGCGAGTTGGTGAAATCAGGATTGAAGTCACGGCGAGTGTATGCTCAACCTGTTCAATAGCTCCCTACAATACTTGCTCAACAATTCATCTGAACTTTAGTCGGGTTACCTAGTAATCAGGCCTAGCACCTATCCATCAGTATGGCAATGCAGGACACCCAGTCTGTTCTATTAATAGAGAGAGCATCTGTGAACAGACCATGGCACCCCAATATTTATTCGCCAATGACTAGTCGTCAAGAAAGATTGCAGTAATTCACCCTCGCGATCTACACTGTATTCTGCCCAACGGATGGCTATACGATTATAAACATTACTCACACAACTGTCTACAGCATGACTCTTGTGTCGGCATTACTAGTTTCGCGAGCTATTCCATGACAATTTTCTGCAACTTCTTCACTTTGTTCTGAGGCTTCCTACCGAGACGAGGTTTCTGGCTCAACGCATGCCGTACAGGCTCTCAAAAGGGTGAAGATTGACTGAATTTGCCGGATATTAGCCATCTAGCTTTCACCGCTTGGTATGTGTATTGCCTGCCTATTCTTTTCTTTGGGCACCCAACTTTCATTGTCGGCTCATCCGCCACATTGATAACCTACACCAATCATTTATTTGATTGATAACCTACACCAATTATTTGTTTTTCTTACCGCATCTTTGCTACAGCCTTATCGAGTTGCCTGGAGCACTTGCGTGTAAATTCACGTGATTGTGAATTTCTTTTCGATTTCCTTTTTTGGTTTTCCTGCGCCGCTGCTCTTATACAGGGGTGTACGTAGATCTGAGCTTCCTATCTAAAGATGAATCTCCATCATATGTATGCACATCGGCAGTCTTCTCAACTATTCACCGCAGTTATCAGGGACAACTAGATATCACGCTAGACCCTGATGAAGCCGAGCTGATGTGGGAGCTGTCAATGACTCTTAATCTATATTAAAATTCTTATTTCCTGCTAGTTTAGTGTATGATCTCAAATGAGGGATGATAGCGTAATAGAGAGATTCGTAGAATAACCCAGTGAGCGAGTAGCTCGTGATGGATGCGGAACTGCCTATATGATTGTAACTTTCCGTAGCCAGCTCGTATGGCCTCGGTATAGACATCCAGAATATACAGGAGTGGGGGATCTCAGTACCAACGTCGCCTAATCATTGCGGTAGTCAACCATAACTTGTCAGCGAATTTTGTGTCGGTGTGTATTAAGAGCCAGATCTAATGAGAAAGCTGTTATTCTCCTTCAACGCACCGACAAATAAATAGTCAGCTGGATATATTCTTGTAGGGCTGTTAGTCAAGCTGAGCACTGAGGCCGACAATGGCATACGTTGTAAGCAAGGGGTGGGTGAGCGTAGCTTCTTGAGCATGATGGATAATGATAGCATCAATACAAGGCAAGCTGATTAACTATGTCAAGGTCGACCAGACAAGAAAGATAGGAAAGAACCTAAGATTGACTAAATGTCATGGTTGAAGGAATTTGTACGTTTATCAAGATTGTAGATTCTTCCTCGTTTCGCTCAGTTGATATTTGTGGCTAGTAGAGATTCCAAAGATCAGCATGTAAGAAGACCCCAGTAAAGATCATAGGAGGTTGAGGAGCTCATGCCATAAAAGAGCTCCTGATGAGATCAACCAATATACCCTGCAAGTACACCACGGTGAAAGTAGAAGGCACTACTGAATAGGTGAGGTTGAGGTGACCGAGTTAATAAAGTTCAAGCTGATATACTCACCTTCCTCGTTCGTATCTTTTATTTCATGCCTCCTCGTTCGTATCTTTCCATATTTCACGCCTCCTCGGTCGTGAGTATTTCATATAGTAGCCTCGTTCGTATCTTTTATTTCATGCCTCCTCATTCGTGAGTACTTCATAGAGTAGCCGCTTCCCTATTCGTGAGTCATTTCTATCTGACAGTGAAGAACCAGTGAAACCTAGGTTTTTTGTGATGGTGCTGGTGCAATTAAACTATTTCCTAAACATGAATGCACGATAAACAGCTTATCCAGCTAAATCATTTGAAGTGATCATTCAACGTATTCATAGGTTGTATGGGGTGCCAACTACATCTCCACACCATATCGTCCCTATAACCATGTATATGACGCAGTGGTGGTAGTCGTGGCGTGGACTATCATGATGATGCTGGCTCCAACCTTGTGTTTCATAAAGTGCCACAATGCCGTTTGTAGACACCCCGTTGCCTGCTCGCTAAGAAATAGTACGACCGGCAGGAAGGTGACACTTCCGTCGCTATAGCAATCTGGCACGAAATTAGCATTAGCTGACCCAGTGCTTGACTACTATCAGAGAAATTCATGCAAGCTCAATGGGTAACCTCAGGTTCCTTCAGTCTCACACTCTTAGCTCGAATGAGGGCACTCTTAGCTTGAATTTAGCTCGAATGCAAGCATTCGAGCTAAATCATTCGAGCTAAATTCAAGCTGGAGTGCCTCCATCATTCTGTGTACTGACCCTTTATGCACGTAGACACCACGTGATTTGATCATCACATGCATGGGATCGGTAGAGATCGAGATCGCTCAGTAGAGCGACGATAAAGCGAGCAATAGAGAAAAGAGATCAAAAGGGCCAGAAGAGAAACTACTAAGAATTCTGCTCATCGCATTGATAAGCTAATTAAATTTGCTGTAGGTAAGGCAATTACAACAAGCATCAAAGGGATTCATAAGTGATGTCACTGTGGTGTCGCTGTGTCGCTCTGGTGTCGCTCTGTCGCTCTGGTGTCGCACTGTCGCTCCGGTGTTTTTTTTAGTGTTATCTCGTTTCATAGCTCTGTCTCAGTACTCCGATTTTAAAACAGGGTGAGGCTATCATAGGGTGCGAGCACGCAGAGAGCACCACTTTCCGGGCGTGCCGAGCGTGCCAGCGGGCATCACTCGTAGCCATGGCCAGGGCGATGGGGGCCGTTACGAGCCCCGGGTGCACCTACCAGTCCTTTGTTGCTATGTCCTTGAGCGAAACATTTCTATTTTTGCGATGCACCCCATTCGGAACCATCTCCTGCCGTTCCGCCTTTTTCTAATTATAAAATTGCAGGAGGCTGCAACAATAGAAAACAAAACGTCCATAAACATTGAATATTCCCATCACTAACCACACCATCCAACCACACACCACTGTGTGCCACCAGCATTTCACCTGCCCGCAATAAGATCATATCCACTACATCGTATATCCACTACATTGCATAACATATGCTCAGCATCCTCCTTTATATTCTCCCTGTGGGAGCCGTACTTTCGCAGTGCTCCACACAAAACACCGGAGGCGAGCACTTTCTGTACCACTTCATGCTGAATGGCAAGTGCAGTGACTATTGCCGACCTTTGGGATACCCTGTGGCAATTGTTCTGGGTTACGATTGCTGGTGCTCCGACTCGGTTCCCCAACAAACCAGCGACTCGCTGAACTGTGAGACTGTGTGTCCGGGCTATGGCCCGGAAGATTGTGCTGGTAATGGCTTCTATGGGTACATATTGATAGGGACACCCAGTAGCACGGTGGGCAGATCAAGCACCGTGGAGAAGAGCAGTTCCACCCAATCAACAGATTTAACCACCCTCGTTACAAAAACTACCGAACTCACAAGAGAGACCACGGTCATTACAAGCACACAGGTGGTACAGTCCACAATAGATGGCAGTTCTACAACCAGTAGTTCCAGCAGCAGCAGCAGCAGTAGTAGCAGCAGTACTAGTACTAGTACTAGTAGCAGCAGTAGTACTAGTACTAGCAGCAGCAGTAGCAGCCCCACCTCACCCCTGGTCACCACTGTTGTATCGATTATGACTGTTGGTGGTTCAGCTACGCCTGTTACCACATATGTGACGGCCACACCGAGTTCCAGTCCCAGTCCCAGTCCTAGCAGCACATCAAAGTCGTTCTTCGACTCCAAAGGCAAAGTTGCAGGAACATTCACGGCTGTGGGAATCGTGGTGGTGGGAATATTGGCAATGGTTCTTTACTGCTGTTGCTTTGGCGGCGCGGCGGCCACAGAGGACCATGACGACTACACCGACGAGGAGTTGCGCTACAGCCTGGATGAGTCGCCGCAGAAACAGACCCCGGAGGCATTGAAGCGCAACTCGTCCAGCAAGTCCATGTTTTCCGTCTTCAACATCATGGATCTGGAGACCGTAGCGAGAAGCATGTCGAGGAAGAAGCTCCTGAAGGAGCCTCCGGGCGACGCCATGATGTTTCCAATCACAGAGTTGGACAACAGGTTGGACCCACAGATGATGTTTATGAATTCGAATGTCAGCGGGAAGAGTTTGAACGATGATGCGGATTACTCGAGGAAGTTGAAGGTGGTGAACTGACGAGCGAGATGTGAGCGGAGCGAACATCGAGAGAGTATATTAGTGAGCATAATCGAGATGTGAGCGAGATATGAGCGAGATGTGAGCGAAGCGAACATCGAGAAAGTATATCAGTGAGCATAATCGAGATGTGAGCGAGCGAACATCGAGAGAGTATATCAGTGAGCATAATCGAGAAAGTTTATCAGTGAGCATAATCGAGAAAGTATATCTGAGCATAATCGAGATGTGAGCGAGCGAACATCGAGAAAGTATATCTGAGCATAATCGAGATGTGAGCGAGCGAACATCAAGACAATATATCAGTGAGCATAGAGATTCGCTCACTCGCATTGAGTACATTAAGTGAACATTTACGATGGTCGCTCGCTCACATCGAGACTATATCAGTGAGCATAATCAAGATCGCTCGCTCACATTGAGTACATTAAGTGAACATTCACAATGTTCGCTCGCCCATCGAGACAATATGAACTTTTCGAGTACAATCAGTGAACCTTAAAGTACAATAAGTAATCATTACCGCACAATAAGTGAACATTTACCATGTTCGACAACAGTGACCATCGAATATCTGAACATTATTGTTCAAGAAGGATGGTGCGATTGAACATTGCTTCAGAGCAGGTGCGGAGATCGCTTCAGCTCGGAGTATTAGCATATGACGACTGGCTGGCATCAACATGTACTATAGAATGCAAAAACCAGCCATGGATAGGAACAAGACATGACGTGTTTTATGTAATATTGAAGACTAAACATGATTCCGGGTACGAGCAGCAATATATAGCTGGTAATGTCAATATCTGGTTAGGATGTCAATATATCTTATTCCAGTATAGCATGCACCTAGGAGGTCAGGTTGTTTTAAGGAATATCTATCGTACACACTCTTCACTCTGTTCCATTCGTCACTACAGTCTAGTTCTCGTACCAGCCATTAGCATAATACAGTAAGATTGTTAAAACGTAGACCAAAGATCCAAACAGATCAATGGGTTGCAATGTGGCATTTTTTATTCACCATCGAAAATTGCACTGATTTCCAAAAACAGAAAAACCACCGAGACTGCATCAAACCCATCTGAGTCTTTTATTTTCCCAATGGGTTGATTCTTCCTCTAATAGGTTGATATTACCGCTTTGCGTCAGTTCCCATTTGGGAAGAATTTCATCACCATTGCCCCTTTCTCCAACGTCAATTTAGCAAATTGCACCCCCTATCGGACTTTCAAGCGGCTCCTGTACAGGAACTATACCTGGGGATGGAGACAAAAAAACACTTTTGCACTGGTTTTCCATCGGCACCATCAAGCCGAGGCTTACATAATCTCGGCCGGCCGAAATTTTCAGGTGCGGCTCAAGCCGCTCCAAAAATAACCCCACATACACAAAGGTGGGCTGAGATGAGCATTCGAAATATAGGGAGCACATAGTAAGCAATTAGATGTCCCTATAGAAGGAGGTGTAAGATTTAATATGTGTCTGCATTCGGTTCTGCACGATAAACTTTAACGTAGATTATGTCAAATAGAGTTTCACGAACCGAGGACCATGCGATTTTGTCATACGGTGCAAAATTAATTCTTCCAATGAGTCTAGACAGAGAGAAGGACGAGCCTAGTGGGTCGTTGTACAATAAGCTGGACTCCGAGAGTCTCAGCAGCGGCGGCGAGTACGACATGGTGGACCTTGAGGCCAGTGACGTGATTATGATGCGAAAGATGAAGCTTGTCAATGATGCTATCGACGAGATTGGATTCACTTGGTACCACCTCAAGTTGTTTTTTCTCAATGGTATGGGGTACATGACCGACACGCAGTTGAACTATATTGAGAGCAGTGTGAGGCAGTTTGTCAATTACCAATTTGGGTATTCATTTGCCGTGTCCAACGAGTGCTATGCGGGGGGCATGATTCTCGGGGCCATTTTCTGGGGGTTTTCTGCAGACTTGATTGGGAGAAAGCTAGCCTTTAATTTGTCCTTGTTGTTATCGGGTATATTCACCATCATTGCGGGGTCTATGAATAGCATGGCCTCGTATGGACTCATGGTGTTGTTATCGTCCTTTGCTGCCGGGGGGAACCTTGTTTTGGACACATGCGTGTTTTTGGAGTTCTTGCCCCATAAAAACCAGTGGTTGTTGACCTTCTTTGCCTTTTTCTGGGGGGTGGGCCAGACCATCTCTGTATTGGTTGCCTATGCCTTTCTCCCCAATTACTCGTGTTCGAGCCGCGAAAACTGCCCGTCCCACGAGAACCGCGGCTGGCGCTATGTGTGGTATGTCAATGGCGCCATAGTGCTTGTATTGGCCATTTTGCGGCTCACGGTGGTTCGCCTCAAGGAAACTCCTAAATTCTTGGTGGCCAACAATAGGGACGCTGAGTGCGTCCAGACTTTGCAGGAAGTGGCCCAAAAGTACGGCAGAACGTGCTCCTTGACAGTTGAAAAGCTCGAATCCTGCGGCACAATCACCATCAATGAGGACTACAGGAAGGACGTATCCATCATGGGCACTTTGAGACTCAGTCTCAAGCATACAAAGACCTTGTTTGCCACCAGAAAGTCCACACGCTCCACCTTGATTCTCTTTTTGCTGTGGGTGTGCCTAGGAATCGCATACCCCTTGTACTCGGCTTTCCTCCCCGTTTATCTCGCCACAAGAGGCGCCAATATATCTGCTCCCGATGTGCACGGCGTCTACAGAGACACCCTCATTTCCAACGTGGCGTCCACCGGTGGGCCCTTGATTGCAGGCGCACTCTTGTACTTTGTGCCCGTCCTAGGCAGAAGAGGTGTTCTTTGTATCGGTGGGATCACCACGATGGCTTGCTTATTTGGATACACGGCCGTCAAGACAAGAGAGCAGAACGTGGGGCTCTCCTCGGCGGTCTTTATCTGTCTCTACATATATTACGGTGTGATGTATGCGTATACGCCAGAAGTCATGCCATCGCTGGCCAGAGCTACGGGTAACTGTTTGTGCTTGGTATGCACCAGAGTGGCCACGGCAATGGTGCCAATCATCGCATGGTACGCAGACACAAGCAGTCAGGTACCGATTTGGATTTGTGGTGCTTTTATGGGTGTGATTGGGGTTTTGGCGTTGGGCTTGCCGTTTGAGCCTTCCAAGATGAGGGTTGTGTAACTCAGCGAACGAAGTGAGCTGAGTTGCTGAGGGAGATGAGAGATGTGATATTTGAGGGGTCCTGAATCGGGTTCACGATTACCAGTGAACTTCTAGAATCTCCCTGTGCACGCCCGAGCAAAGGTGAACTGAAGTGGGGCCCAAGAGTGAGGAGGAAGGCAAAGACACTGATCCTAATTTAGTAAGTACAATGACTACTGAAGTACGAGAGAATACTTAGAAGAGAGTAATAGTGAATATAAAGAGAATAGATTGTGAAGGGCATTGAGTATACAACAATAAAAGTATTATTATGGTGGACTTTTCTAAGCATTATGCAGGAAACATCACGTGATAGTAAGTGCAACAATTTCCACCGAGGTAGACTGAGCACCAACAACTGTATATCGCAATTGAATAATTAGGGAGCGGGTGGCCACACTTAAAGGCCCTTAGCTGTTGTATGTCCATGACATTTCCCAATGGAATTCAAAGACATATTCTACAGATGAGGTCAAGCAGGCTTATATACCGTGTGAGCCCTGAAATTAGTTAGTCGTGAGATGCCATAGATCAGGCAATCAGAAACGTTGGTCCCAATGAATACAAAACTAAGAAATCTCAGCCACCGTATATTAAATTAGCGTAGTAATGCTACCGAGTGATCAATACATTACAGTAACGTGATTCCATGCAGTCGCTCAAAAGTAACTTTGGATACCTTTTATCTTTTCAAAAGAAAGTTGAGCTATTGGTGTGCAGTTAAAAATCTTAACCGATTATTGTTAGGAATGCCACACTAGGGAACAGCTTATAACAGATTTGTTTTCTCAAAGAATTATACACGGAAATAGTTTGGAACGCTATAGTTTGGAATGTAGGCGAGTTCTGGGATTTACCGAGGCCACCGAGGCGTCCAGTGTTGGGTGCAAAACCTCCAGATGTCAGTCCTCACAAAAATATAAATATGAGGTCCGTGGAACAATGATAACAGGACAATTTTCCATCAGCTCAACTCTCGATCCTCCCGTGCTTGACTGTTTTGGTGTAGGTGGTATAAATTATAAAGGCGTCACTCCGGAGAACCTTCAGATATCGCTCACACCATGCAACCTAGGCGTGGACAGAAACTTAACTTAGCAGTCAGTGTCAATAGACGTAGGATTATTCGCCCATTGAACTTTGGAGGGAAACATGTTAAGAGTCGTACCGTTGTGAAAATCTTTCTTCGCAGGAGGACTCCAACTGTCCCAAAGTAACCGAGCTGCCTTGGCAGTCTGCTCGAAAACAGAGTAACTGTAAGAGAGACTATTTTTCACATAAAGAGTTATTGTAGGAGAAACTATTTCCCATAAAGCTACGGGCTCGCATATTATCATTCGGTAGTAGGTTGGTTGAGCTTTTATAGGCACGTGAAACCACAACTGATGATAATCACGTGTTTCTCACCTAGATATCCACACCAAGATCGTTAAAGACCCAGTGCTGTGAAGCAAATCGACCTCATCAATTCCTTTTCTTATAAACTTTAAAAGAGAGCAAACAGATCTGTGTAATAGTCTTTTTTTACTGGGGCAACTGACGGTTGTAGAGAGACCAAAAAGGAAAAAATCACGTGGAGTTGAATGTTTCAGATCTCCGTCTCTACGCGAGCAACTGTGCTAATTTTGTTCACCTCGCACAGTGAGCGAAACTGTGAGGGACTATGAGCTAAGCACAGTGAGCGAGCAACTGTGCTTATCATAAAGCTACATAGTCACTCGCAAGTTCGCTTCGCTCACTGTGCCCTTCTCTTTTTACTTTTTTGCGCTGCCAGTGAGCTAATTTCCCAGTCAAACATGACATCATTTTTTATACTTATTGAAGGAACACAGCGATAGCTATAAGAAAACACAGGACAGCTGTATAAAAACCTTTCAGTCGAGTTGTCTGGCATATCCGCTTATCTGACCGTGTGAGGTCTTTGAATTGTCTTTTTAAAAGACTTTACAAAAGATATCAGTTGATGTGATTTTTGAGGCATATAACAAAAGTCTTGTGGTTAGAAGATGGCAGGATGTTTCGTCAAACACGAAGAAAACCGCACGCCAGTCTGAAAAAAGGGTCTTTCCTAAATAAGAATTAGGTTCGGCTAAATTTAGACACTCATCCCCAAGCCCTTTATACCACTCAACATCATAGGAACTAGCTTCTATGGGCCGCTGGAAGCGAATGCAACTGTTTTCTAGGCTGAAAAGGCGAAAATCAACCAAATAAATCAACCGAAAAATAAGCTTTTTCATGCACAACGGCGTAAATCCAATTAATCTTCTGGCTAGTAAACAGGCAAATTTTCGAGATCCTTGAGCCAATGTTCTTATGTCTTGCTACAAGGCCGTGCCATGCAGGAAAAGTTGAGAATTTACAGCATTTGAGAGATAAGAACCAATAAACAAGAAAGGAAAATACAAGAGACAGTAGAAAAAGCAAGCATATTACGTAGAAAACACCAAATAGAGGGGCAGGCCAAGATCCACTGTGAATGCCAAAAATTGGAGGACAACAAGTGAGAAAACACGGGGTAATGTCTCGAGACCCGAACAGGGTGAATAATGTCAGGAAAAAAACTACAAAGTCGGGTGTTTTTCTGTACAGTCCCTAAATGCTGCTCGCTAAAAGATAATAAGCATAACGAGGCGAGTAAAAATACTGCTCGCTAAAAGATAATAAGCATAACGGGGCGAGTCTGAGTATTGCATAAGGCGAGTATATGGGGTTTCATTTTCAAGAGGAGGACTGATCAGACCTCGCAACTAGATTTTATGAGGCTCAGCCAGGATCACGTGGTCCGTATTTGAGGAGAGATTGAATGACTTCCACAAAAAACCTGTATAGCTTACGATAATCAGGAGTTGGTCGATTCAGATTTTCTGACTAAACTGACGAGCTCGTGTTGGCACGGCTTCTGGAAGTTACTATAAAGATAACTGATTTAATGGGCCGCATTTCACTATCTTGTTTCACTGTATAAACTAGCTCCTATTTCGCTCTCTCAATTGTTTGAAAAAATGTGAAAGTTCTTTCAAAACATTCACGTAGCGGAGTTGTTTGATAAACCCGTAAAGTACTACTCACAACACTTGCTATGGAAATTGTCAACCGAAAAATACTACACATTCGTGTAGCGAGTGTTCGATAACTACAAAAAATGCCGTCAACCTAGCCGTACTATCACTTTATCAAGATGTATTTACCAACGTTTAAAGGACGGAGCTCCAGTATACTACCTTTCCAACCAATCTACACACGAGTTCGCTCAGTCACTGGCAGTCTTGTAAATATACCACGTGGCTATCTACGTGATGATTAGTAGATCAACGTAATCACTTTGCTCTACCCAGTTCGTTACAGTCATTAATCATGTCTATGCTCTAGTCTATATACTGCCTCCCTTGATTACTCTACTAATCCGGTGATTATTAGTAGATTTCTCCAAAAACGCGGTACAGTACTAACAATGCTCTTTTGGAGCGATATCACTGCTACTTGCTCCAACTTTTAGTAAGCACCAGCCGCTCTTTGTAACTCTTAAGACAACTAAAAAGTCAAACATAATCACTGGGGTATCAGGTATAATAGATGGTTGCGATAGCTACACAATATCTGCACTTGAGAATCTGCCCATACAAGGTCTGGAGTCCCATTCCACATATCACTGAGCGAGAAGTAATTAAAAGCTTCAGCGAAGCGAGCAGAAGCTTGAACGAGACAGTACCATGAATCCATTTCACTTACAAAAGAGTAACACGACTAACATTGAGTCACTCTAATATACGCTACTAATAATCGTACATTACTATACATACTCCAATAGTCTTCAACAGAATATTGAGATCAGAATCAGAGCGGAGGACTTCGCTTCTCAGATTGAATTACAGAATCACAACACCATACCCTTACGTACACTGGTAGATACCTCCTAACGCTCACAGCGTGCTTCGCACACGGTTAGCAGCCACTGTAAAAACCCAAGATCTCAAAGCTGCTATTCGGCGTCGTTCTTGAAACACTGATTCGCTGAGCTATTCGAGAACTAGCCAGTGCGGAGTGATCCACTGCTCGAATACAACAGTCTATTAGATGACAAGGTCACGAGAACAACATCTAATGCCACAGTGCTCGCAAATTGATAGCCGTGAACATTAGACCTCAGTGCTTGTCTGTTCGATACCACTCAGTGGGATTGCCACTCCTCGACACTTTTTGGCATAGACTAGCTCACGCTGCTTCAACTATTCGTCAGAAAGCTCAGTGTGCGAAGCACTGATCGATTTTGACATAAGCTAGCTCACGGTGCTTACTATTCGATATTACTCAGGCAGTTCGCACTGTTCGATATAACACGGCAAGACTAGCTCACAGTGCGAAGCACTGTGAGATACTATTTGGCATGAGACAAGCATAAAGTGCTTCGCACTATTCGATCCATTCAGACTAGCTCAAGTGCTTCACATTATTCGATCCACTCAGAATAACTCATAGTGTGCTTCGCACACTATTCGACACTATTTGGGGTCAGACTACCTCAAGTGCTTCACACTATTCGACACTACTTGGGGTCAGACTAGCTCACAGCGCTTCGCACTGTGAGCTATTCTTCCAACTCCTCATCACTATCCTCAATCACCTCCCTCGACTTGGCCTTCCTCCTCCTCTTCCCCACCTTCTTTTCCTTTTCCTTTTCTTCCTTTTCCTCCTTTTCCTCCTCCTCCTCACTCTCCCCATCCTCCCTCTCCTTATCCCTTTTCCTCTTTTTAGGTTTTTCTTCCTCCTCATCTCTCTCCTCTGCCCACTCTCTAGCCTGGGCCTGCAAAAGGGCGCGCTGGGCAGCCAATTCGTCCTCGCGGGCCTTTTCGGCAGCGCGGCGGGCCTCTTCTTGACGGAGACGCTCCTCGTTTTCCTTTTCTCTGAGACGCATGGCCTCGTCCAAACGGGACGAGACGGAGGCCGCGTGGGCGCGGGACTCCTCCAAACACGTATCCAAACGGGCGAGAAGCGTGTCGCCCAAGGCTGCACGCGCATGGAGATCTGCTGGGGGGTAGGGCGGGTGCGGGTCGTTTGCCAAAGCGGCCAAAGTGGCCATACCTTCGCGGAGAGCGTCCGAGGCACGCACAATGGCGTCCTCTGTCCTCGCATGTAACGGCTGGCGCGAGACAAGCTCTGCAATCTGGAACTGGACGTAGGCTACGTTGAAGAGGTAGGCACCTTTGGAGCCCGCAGCCTTTTCTGCTGCCCTTGCGTGAGTCAAGGCAAGCTCGAGATGGGGGAGCAGGTTCTCTGCTGTGCCGCGAAGGAGCCACGCACGGGCGAGGAAGCCTAGGACACGGGGATCGTTGCCGTCTGTGAAGCGGCGGAGCGCTAGGTCGTAGCTCTCTGCGGCCTTTGCGTACTGGTGCAAGTCGCACAAGACGTGGCCTAGGTTGAGGTAGACCAGGACGTCACGGAGGGAGTCGCGGACCTTGCGGAGAATGTCCCAGCCTGCGTGGGCGTGGCCGTTTTCAATGTAGACAATGGCAAGGCCCTGGGCCGCGTAGGCATTGTGTGGGTCGCGCGAAAGAACCTTGACAAAGAGCTCTGCGGCACGGACATAGTACTTGGGGCGCTTTTCGTCGGAGCGCTTGCACTCGCGGGCCATGGCACAGTAGATGTTGCCCAACAGAACGAGCGCGTAGGCCTCGTGCGAGTCGTAGGCCACCAACGTCTCCTTCTGGTGGGCTGTGTCGACGTCCGGGCGCAAGCCCACACGGCGCCCAAAGTTGCGCACAAACCACCCGTAGAACGACCGCACCTCGAGGTTGGCGCCGTGGCTCCCAAGAAGCTGGTCCATCTGCTCCTTGACGGACTCAAGAGTTTCCTGGCTCGGGGTGTCGACGAGAGAGAGAAAGATGAGCCGGAGCCGCGCAGATATGTATGATGGGTGGGCCGAAACAAGCGACTTGTACATTTGGACGGACGTTTCCTTGTCGGAGAGTTCGGTCACGCGTGCAAGATTGTACAAGAGTGTAACCAGATCATCCTTCTCTTTGTTGTCTCTCTCCCAGCACTCTTTTGCCTTATCGTACTGCTCCTTCATAAAGTAGAAAACACCCATATTGTTGAGGGCCTCCTGGGACGGCTCGTTGATTTTCTGGAGACACGCGAGGGCCTGGCCTGTGTCCTTCTTTTCGTTTAGGAGCGACAAAAGGAGGTGGGCGTTGGTGGCAACGGGCTCTTTGCCACAGAGCTTGACGTAGCGCTCCAAGACCGCCACGGCAGCATCTTGCTTGCGCCGGCTCCGGCTCTGGGCATACACACGTCCCAACAGGTACTGGGCCTCGGCACAGGTCGGGTGGGCACGCACCACCAGCTCAAACGTCATGATGGCCTCCTCTACGGACCCCCGGAGAACCTGCGCCTGTCCGAGACCAAGCTGGGCCACGACGTTGCCCTCGTCGAGCTTGATGGCCCCTTGGAACGCCTTGGCGGCCCCAGTATAGTCGCCGCGAGAAAAGGCAATACGGCCGCGCCAGGTGGAGATTTGGGATTGGAGGCTTGGGCCGAGCGACAAGCCATTTCCTTCGATTCCATCGAGAACCTGTTCCACGCGCTCGAGCTCTCCGCGCGCAAACAAATGCGACGCCACAATGAGCTCCACAGAGCTCACCTTGTTGTCTGATCCGTCTCTCATTTCCTTTACACTCCGCATGCACTCGGTGTAGCTTTCGATAAACTCGTCGTCTGAGGCCGATTCCGTCATGGTTTGGTGGAGTTTTGCCAATAACAAGAGCACCTTGGCTTCTCGCAGCGGTTTCACCTCGTCGGCCCTCGTCCACGCAGCCACAGCCATCTCACGGTCCTTCAACATCCACAAACACATGCCAATGCCGATCCGAGGGTCTGGCTGCATCTCGGGATTGAGCACAAGCACTTGCTGGTACAATTTGAGGGCTGCCGAGTAGTTGCGCGTTTTTTTCACCACCACCTGCGCCTTGCCGAGCATGGCAAAGCAGTTGTGTGGGTCGATCCGCAAAAGCTTGTCGAATATGTCTCCGGCCTTGTCTTGGTGCCCGCTCAAGAGCTGGTACACGGCCTGGGCGAGAATCGTGCCTGTTCCACCGGAAAGTTGTGCCATGGCTTGGGAGGCTTTTGCAAGGCGTTGGTCGCGTTCACGGCCATCCTGGGCGTGATACAAGTCGAGCCATACGAGAAACTGTAAGAGGGCATCTTGGTCAGAACCATCAAAGTGCTTGTTTTGAACAGCGTGTTGGATGATGGTTTCGGCAGCGTGTGTTTTGTTGAGGTCCACATATGCCCGGGCGAGGATTATCCAGTACTTGCGGGGAATCGCCTCGCTCGAGAGAAAGGTGATGAGCTCTTGGGGGTTGGGGGGGAGCTCCTCGAGGAGGTTGATTGAGACGATTTCTCCGTTGGAGAGAGGGACGTCGAGGTGCATAAAAAAATCAAAAAATCAAAAAATCAACTGAGCGAAGCGAAGTTGATTTACTAAATCACTCCGAGCCACTCCGAGCGTAGCGAGGAGTGATTAATTGAGTAAAGTATCACTCCGAGCGTAGCGAGGAGTGATTAGGTAATTGATTAAAGTACCACTCCAGCGTAGCAAGAGGTGATTGAGATTTAGTAAAGTACCACTCCAGCGTAGGAGAAGTGAGTGATTTAGTAAAGTACCACTCCAGCGTAGGAGAAGTGATTGAGTGATTTAGTAAAATATACAGGGTAGAAGGTATCACTCCAGGGTAGCGAAGAGTGATTAGTTAACTGAGTTAAGTACCACTCCTCGCTACGCTCGGAGTGATTGAATTACATTAGATGTGTCCCAGTAAATTATGAGATCGCCGAGCTAGCGAGGTGATAAGAGTAGCACTCGCTCGGAGTGGTTAATATGACATTGTACAATCACTTCTAATAATATGACATTGTACAATCACTTCTAACGTAGAAGTATTGTGTGATTCGACCTCATGCCTCCTGAGGTGAGCTCCGGGTCTGACTATTCCAGACTCAGAAGGCTACTATTTATGCTGGATTTTCGGGCTTGCACTATCATCGACCCTGCCTTCTCAATAGTCTTACTTGAAATGTCTATTCGAACTTGTCATTGCGGCATGAGCCAGTCTTCATTCACTAACTATATACATACCACGTGATAGCTCATCTTTGCCTACACCAATCTAGGAGGTTTTGGGCTATTCTTTAGCAAGCTCTCGTGTTCAGCGTGTTCTGTTGATTATTTGAGTTCAATGAAGCGTAGGATTATTTGGAGTAGCGACCATTTAGGCTTGTTATCTGACGATGAGAGGAACATTTCCCCATAGAAGAAACATGTCCACACTACTTGTACTTTCAGTATCCATATCTATAAACAGAACAATCGAGCGGAATGAGGTCGATGATTATTGTATACTGAACAGCCGGGGAAGGATATACGTTGTGAGGACATTAGAATACACGTTGTGAGGACATTAGGATACATGTTGTTCGGACTGAACACCGAGATTGCTTGCTAAGTCGCCCACTTAACCAGAGCATTATCAGATCGGTCACACCTTTGGACGATATACTCGTTAAAGTACTGATGAACAACTCGTTTTGGCTGTTCAAAGGATATGTGGATGAACAGCTCGTTTCGGCTGTTCACGTTTTTACGCCTCCCTGTTCTAATCCCCACCCATCTTCTTTCCGCAACACAGCCCAGACCGGTCTGAATCTCTGGTCTCTGGTATATACTGAGTGTGCTTCTGCCAGAAAAAATCAGAGGCGTCGAGGGGCTGCGGGTCAAAGTGCTTGGGTAACCCCAGTTTGTCCTGCAGAAACTCTTGAAAGCCCTTGAACTGGAACTCTTTTCTGTCTGTTCCATGGAGTCCTTTGACGAACTCTCCTTGCATTTCTTGCTGTCTGGGAAATGACTGTAACGAAGGGTGTTTTGGCTCTGCCCTATGTGCTGGAATATGATTGTGTGGGGGAATATGATTGTGTGGGGGAATATGACTGTGTGTGGGGTGTGCGTTGGTATATATGTTGGGAATAGGCATGCTCTGCATGTTTTGCATGCTCTGTATGTTTTGTATGCTCTGTATATTGGGAATGTTTTGTATGTTTTGAATGTTTGGTATGTTTTGTATGTTTTGTATGTTTTGAATGTTTTGTATGTTCTGAGCACTCTGTAAATTCTGTACGCTCTGTACATTCTGAACACCCTTTAGCAGAGCAGCGCCCGTAAAAAGATCATCGAGCTTGAACCCATTGATAATCCCATGCTTTTCGCAGTTTGCACACTCGCAATTATCCAGACACACGCACTCTGGCGAGTCTGTGCTGGTTGTGAAGACAAGGTCCGAGTAGAGGCCATTTAGCGTGGCCGTTCCAAGCGTCGTGGACTCTGGGCCGTCTTTGGCGTTGCCGTGGACCACACATCCATCGCAAGTGCAATCGTCTCCACACCCACATGAGCCTGGGATGGAGCATGACGGAACACTCACCACGTCAAAGAGCGGAAAGAGAGGTTCCAGGAGACCGGGGGGTGCGGCGTGATCCTGTCGAAGAGGCAACATGTGCAAACCCTCTTTTTCCCATTCAAGGTCTTTTCCTTGATCATTTTCTTTTTCCCTCTTTTCATTCTTTTCCTTCTCTTTTTCCTTCTCGGTCATGCCAATCTTCTCCATTATGGCCCTCATTTTTGCGCTGCTCACCTTATCGTTTTTTTTTGCCCAGCGCTTCAAAATCTTGGCCTTGTTCACCTTCTTATTACAAGCACAGCCTGCGTCGTTGGTGCAACACACGGACGTGTTGACAAAACTGCCGTTATGTATCACAGGTCCTCCCACTTCCTCTCTGTAAGGCCCCACGATCTCGCCCGATACGAGATCGATCACCTGCTTGGCCGAGGCCTTGAGAATCACCACGGGCGCCTTTTTGCAGTCCTCCACCTCTTCTGCAAACACCGCCACACGGTGGTTGGGGTTTCCGTTGGCATACGTATTGGGACGTCCTTTGGACCTCACCTGGAGAAGCGGCCGCGTATGGTGCCGGCATCCTGTCGATCGGTGGCCTCGAATACACTCCACACACGAGTACTTGACATTGTCAATGAGAATCATAAAAAAAAAAAAAGTAAATTACTTCGACTAGCTCTACCTACACTTTGACTCTACCTAAACTACTTGACTCGACCTAAACCACTTTGAATCATAATCTACTCTGAGTCATACTCTTACTCTATATACAATCTTCTGTGGTACAGTCGTATCAGAATAGCCGTGCATCAAAAAATGTACTGATCTGTCTATCAATTATCTAGCCATCCATCCCCCAGAAATCATATCAAGATATTTGTCGTACAAGACCATAGAACTGATCTTGGTCTATTGGGCTGAATAGATCCTGGAAATGAGGTGATTCCACAAGAACGCTATGCTCGAAGCCATAAATCAGTATACTGGTCCAGTATTCGAAGACAAATCAGTATATGGAATCATGTATTCGAAGAGACAGTATATGGAATCCAGCATTCGAAGCCATAAGTAAGTAATCATCCAGCATTCGAATCTAGCCATATGAAAAAGCATTGATCTACTCGCACTGGCTATGCCAGTGCTAGTAGTTTTGTACCTATCAACCTCTAGTCAAGACAGCCTACGAGATAAATTCATACTCTCCATCGTTACCGTCAATCGTCTCGTAAGTGAGCGATCCTGCTCAACTAGATAATAACCAATCCAATCACTTATCCACCGTCATCTTATATAATTGCATCATACATGCTGTAGACATTTCAGTCTAGTTACCCATATGAAGCTCATACAGGAATGTCACCATATAATGCGAACAATGTTCTATCAATGTCTAGTAATGTTCTAGTATCTATATACTAATGTTCCGTATTTTATCGCTTTACCATGTTTAGTGGCTCGTAGCGCTCAGTCTTGCTGGCAGCCTAAATATGAGCGAGCAGTTTAAAGAACATATTCGCTGCTCATTATGTTTGGCATGGTCGAAAATAGTGTGAATCCTATGACTGTTAAACTGTGTTACTTTTAAACGTTACTTTAGGCAAAGAACATGTTCGCTTGGCTCGCATGTTCTCTTTTTCATTCTTGAGCCGAACATATTCGCTTCGCTCATATGTTTGCGCTCATATGTTCGCGCTCATAGTTTGTTTTCTCATCTCTTTTTATGCCCGTAAAGAACATCGACCATGACGGTCACACAGACAGCCCCCCAGACGGCCCCGCAGACGCTCACATCAACTACACCCACGCCATAGATTACTGGTCGCTGGTCCCCGCGAGTGTGGATGGTGTTTTGGGCGGTTTTGGTGAGCAGACCGCTGTTCCCAAGGCCGATATCGTGGGATCTCTGACGTTTCTCCGCAAACTTCTGCCGCGGATGGAGTGTCCCCAGGGCTACAGTCGCCTCACCATCGACATGGGTGCGGGAATTGGCCGTATCACCCGCGATCTCCTCTGGAAAGTGAGCGATACGTGCGACCTCCTCGAGCCAGTCAAACCGTTTGTGGCCCAAATGCCCCACGAGCTCCAGGGCGTCGCCGCAAGGGGCAAGTTGGGCCAAATATATGACGTGGGAATGCAAGAATGGGCCCCGGAGCCGGAAAAACGCGGCCGCTACTGGTTGGTATGGTGCCAGTGGTGTGTGGGGCAGTTGCCAGATGAAGAATTGGTCCGTTTCTGGCAGCGCTGCCGCGAGGCTTTGATGCCAAACGGTACGTTGATTGTAAAGGAGAATATTGCCCCGGTCGAGGACGTTTTTGACGAGACGGATTCTAGTGTCACAAGAACAGACGCAAAGTTTAGGGAGTTGTTTGTGAGAGCGGGGTTCAAGTTGATTGCTAGTGATGTGCAGAAGGGCTTGCCGAGGGAGTTGTTTCCGGTGAGGATGTATTGTTTGAAGTAGAGCACTGGCGAGAAACTGTGAGCGAAGCGAACAGTTTGATAAAAGAACTGTGGTAAAGATAACAGTTTGATAAGAGACTGTGGCAAAGATAACACTTTGATAAGAGACTGTGGCAAAGATAACTGTGAGCAAACTGTGAGCAGCGAAAGCTCAAATATGACTGAGTTGCAATCTCAAGGATACTACTCACGAGCCTTGAATTTAAATGCTGAGCAATACTGAAGAACAGTTGAAGATATTAAACCTTAGCTGGCGAAGCCAGTGAGTGGGATCATGCTAGCATTCTTGCGAAGCCAGTACGAGTGTGATTATTCGAGGTAAACTAGTGTATCAATGCCTAGTGTTCTAGTTCCAGATTGCTTAATGGATGAGTTGATCAATGGATATCAGTACCACATAGTGCCTGTATTCCATTACTTTCTAGACTCATATAGAGTCGGCATCTTCGCAAGTAATGTTTGAGTAAAACATTGACCAGACGAGCGCTACCCAACTATACAAGTGTGTTTACAATAGACTTCCTCAATGGTAAATGGATTTACATGGGACAGGTAAATAGGATGAGTAGAGAGATCTTAGTGAGTGATGTATGCTAAGCCTCGCAAATAATAGAACAAGAGCACAATAGTATTCTGATTCGTGTAAGGATAGAACTCCCGTCAATGCCGCCTGTTACTGGGTGTTTTCTTTCCCCTCCCTCATTTAGTCTACCAAAAAGTACAGTGAGTGTTTTACTAACAGTTGAGGTTGGCACCAGGTGTATCTCAGCTCTCGTAAATCTTCCCTCTGGTGATATTACCTTCTTTTATTATTCGTCCCTATATACCCACATTTTGAACACGAGTTGGTTATTTTCATCTCACTTCCAAAAATCCGAGTATCTTTATTCGAGGTGAGTTCACACGTATCGAGGTAGATCTCGTTTCATAGTATCTCCGGGTTGACTTGGGAAGGACAAATTGGAGTGATTTTTTCCGCCTGTGGGTTTATCTATTATGTCTCATCAAATGTGTGTGTTGGCACATATACGAACTTCATCTGCATCCCAGATTAAATACCAGAGTTATGGTATTTCATTGCTTGGGAAAATATATCCTTGAGGCATTTTTCTTTTGGTTGAGTTGGCTGCCACATTCCTAGCGCCATGCTTAGATGTTATATATTGGTGTAGCGGCTTCAATTAGGGCCTAAACGGAGTCTCCTTCCTTTCATCATTCATATCAAAACCAAATATCATGGCTTCGGCACCATGATGATGAGCAACAGTGGTGTAGAAAATGGCTTCAAAGGAGCAGACATTGATGAGAACTGCGTACCGATCAACAATCATATACCTCTTCCCCCCTATTCTCAACGGATCTATTCTCAAGGGATCTCTATCTGCTAGAGTCTATTGCGCATGAAGCGAGCTGTAGGTAAGGCCAAATGAAAGGCCAATATAACACTCCCGGATGAATACCTCATTATAGCCTATGAAGGATAATAAAACGGTGTGGTTGACTCGCTCAACAAAATCAGTCCAGTATATGTATGGCTCTGGTATATCTATAATCAAGGCCAGTTTTCTTGACCTTATCCGAAACTAGTATTCTAGTGAGCACCTTCCAAGGTGCCTACTAGAAGTACTAGTTTAATCGAGAGCCGATTGGGAGCTATTTGGAATGCTCAATAATGCTAGGCTCACCATGTTAAACCGAGTCGATACCCGTCTTTCAGTGTAGCACACGTGAACTGTCACTTATTGAGTGTACGATACGGAAAATCACAGGCCAGCTGTTTGACAATAAGCTCTGAGTATTATTCCTCGGGTATTCATAAAAGCTTTGAAAGTGCGTCCTATCTCGATTTGGTCTCCAACGAAAGCATCAATTTATTTGCTGGTCTACCAGGTACCTCAATTTTTCTGTCTAACCAGGTACCTCAAATTTTTGCTGGTCATTTCAAAGGTACCTCAATTTATTTGTTGGTCATTTCAAAGATACCTCAATCCATGCAATTCTCGCTTCGCTCGAATTGCTCGAATCATTCATTCATCCACTTTCTCATATTCTTTGTGCTGTTTGCAGTTTCCTTAAACAAGCGTTTCTCAAACTCATCCAAAGTGAACAAGAAATCCCCATTGACGTGCTTGTTTGTGTTATTAGCAAAGTTGTTTATTTCCATGGCGCGCTCGCGCAACATTTGTATGACCAGGTCTATGAGTTCGGGCTCCAGAAACATGGAGCCCCATTTCTGTACGAGTTTGTAGTAGTTTCCCATGAGAGCATGGAGATCCACGTGTGTCGAGCTTGTTTTCACGGCACTGAGAACCTTGGGGGATATGGCCTCGGGCTCAATCAAGTCTATGAACTTTTCCCCCGAGTTTTCTTTGCTCTCACACACAGATAGCACTTCTGCGATCCAGATGGGGAGGTCGAGTTTGGTCTGTTCTTTGATTGGTTTGCCAGGATTCCCTTCAAGGTACCCTAGGCCCGGGACTGTGAAGTTGAATCGGCAGGGTATTCTTTCTCCATCAGCAAGTATGTCATCGAGATCGTAGTAACTGGAGTGCATAACAAAAATTAGTAAAATTGGTTGAAAATTGGTTGAACGAAGTGAAACCAATTTTAGAATTATGGAGTAATGATAACTGATTGAACAAAGTTGTTGGTTGAACGAAACCATTTTAATAGAATTATGGAGAGAGATGATAATGGTATCACTCTGACATTTTTAGAGACCGTTGATAAATTGGTTGACTAAGTTAGATTGGTTTCATTTCGCTCAACCAATTTTAGTAGCTAATGGAGAGTAGAAAAGAAAATGATGGCCTGGAGAACGTCATTGAAATTTCGCTTCGTTTTTCCAATATTAATCAATAGTAATGGAGAATGTGTTGAGTTGGTCACTTCGTCTGAGGAATAGCTCCTTGATCATTGAATGTGTGGAGATTGTTCTGGACTATTCCGAGTTTACCGTCGATTCATTGTGTGGAGCCTTGATATACAGGTCGCCTATGAACCCCACTCCGCTTGCTAGTGTTTAGTGAGTTGTATGCCAGACTATAAGCTAACATCTATAGAGAGGTGCATGTAGGGTTTCGATGCATACTTGTTGATAGGCACTTGCCTGTAGTTGTGTAGCCTAGTCCAAAAAGAAATCACAAAAAAGCCTACACAGTATGTGTTGTTCCATTCATGGATATTCTATTCATTCACACTCATCTCAGTCAAATCTCACTTCGTTCGATTCTCGCTATTGAGTGGAAACTGATGTCCGTATCTCTTGATACAATTGGGAGAAAATTGTTTACTGCAGATGTTCTCTATTGTTACCTGGTCGGTTCGTTACCAAGACATTTTTGTAACGATTTCTGAAATACATATTTTGGGCTTTTTCGGCAAACCTGAAACGAGAATGATGGAGCCAGCAATATGACTGAGATGTAGATAACCCAACTGTTGATGCTCTTTATATGGGGGTGAGCTTGCACTCGAGCACCACAAGTGTAACTGGAGATCACTGCGATGCATTTCAGCTACCCCTGTATCACGTGCCACCCTATTTTTAGTATTTGTTTTCGTGAGAGATTTTTCAAAAATTACACCAACATGGCATCCTTCGTTAGATTCTCTGCTTTGATTGCTTTGGCCTCTGCTGTTGCAGCTGCGCCACCAGCCTGTCTCCTTGCGTGTGTTGCACAGGTCGAGAAGGCTTCCTCATGCTCCGGCCTCAACGATTTGTCGTGTGTGTGTGGTGACAACTCTGCTGCTGTTGAGAAGTGCTTGAACGACATTTGCCCCAACGGTGACGCCGATGCTGCCATTTCAGCCTTCAAGAGCTCATGTCTGGGCTACGCTTTGCAGTCGGCCAGCTCTTCTGCCCCAAGCAGCTCTGCTCCAAGCTCCGCCCCAAGCAGCTCCGCCCCAAGCAGCTCTGTTGAAGCTTCTTCCACCGAGTCCTCCGTGGCTTCTTCCACTGAGTCCTCTGTGACTTCCAAGACTGAGTCTTCCAAGACTGAGTCTTCCAAGACTGAGTCTTCCAAGACTGTCGAGACCTCTGAGACCTCTGTGGTTGAGACTACCTCTCACACCACCTCTGCTGAGACCAGCAAGGAGACCAGATCCGCGAGTGCCTCGCCAAGTTCCTCCCACGCTGTCACCACCGCGCCAGGTGCTGCGGCCAACGTGCAGTTGTCCTACGCTGCCGTTCTTGGTTTGGCTGGTATCGCTTTGTTGTAGATAGCGGGTTTATCGAGTAGAATGAAAGTACATGGTACAGATGTGTAAGAAAACACCGAACGAAGTGAGGTGTTTTAAGAAATCCCATATGATTCATGAATCATGATCCATTCAAACATAGTCATCATGATCAATGAATGATATCAATTAGATCTGTAGTCGCCGTCACGTTCATCTGGAGCAGGTGACCTCACACACATACTATTCAGCATACACATACGCACATACACATACGCACATACATACACACATACACACATATTATCAAGTACTACTCGCTAAACCTGTCACTGACTTTCCCTCTCTTGGTATACATTGCTTGAGCTCTGGTTTGCACTGCCTGATTATTCGTAAGATCAGTGGAAACATCTAGTTAGCATCTAAGTCTGGCAGTTTGGTCAGTGCTAAATATCTTTTTTGTCGCACAAGTGTGCTAATACATTCTAACTTTCGCAGAGCTCTAAATATTCTACTAGTTGCGCAAGTGTCTTTGAGTACTCACGCTCTGTGATGTGCTACTTTTGTGCCTCGGAGAGCCGGTTTTGGAAAAAAACACGGAGGACCGGCACACAAAAGCCAGCTGAATGGATGATGGCCTATCACATGCGGTATGTGTTGCGTTGCCATATTCCCATCATTCCGTTGGGGTGCGAATTTGGAGATTTTTTCTTATCTTTTGTTATCTCGGGATTTCCGCGGAGCAACTATATAAAGCCGCACATGATGCTGATTTGTATTTTGCACCCAACATGCCTACACTGCAACGAGCATTTACGGTCAGAGCAACAGCCCGAATCCCATACACACTCTACTACGGCACGTTTGTGGACACGCCTGTCTTGGGCGAGATGCGAATAGCACGCAACACGCTCGTAGGCGTGAATGGGGCTGGGGAGATTGATTTTCTCGAGCGCAATTATGATGAGCAAGAACACGGAATGTCTGCGCTCCAGTATTTTGCGACGAAACGGAGAGAGCATCAAGGTGTGTTGGAATTACAGGCCTCGTCGTCCTCTTACCCCAGGCACAGATATGGCTACAATTTTGATTTTGTGGACCACTCGGACGACCCATGCAAGTTTTTCTTTCCTGGTTTCGTGGACACCCACATCCACGCTTCCCAGTACCCCAATATCGGCATCGGATTGGATGTGCCATTATTGGACTGGCTCTCTGCGTACACTTTCCCCTTGGAGAAGCGCTTCACGGACGCTGAGGAAAAATTACACTTGGCCCACTTAATCTACACCAAGGTGATTAAAAAAACCCTTGCCAATGGTACCACATGTGCGCTGTATTTCACCACTACAGATGCAGACACCACCAACCTTTTTGGCGAGTTGCTCCTCGAACACGGCCAGCGTGGGTTTGTAGGTAAAGTGTGTATGGACCACAACGACACCTACCCAGACTACCAAGAGGACATTGTGTCGTGCAAAAAGGCCATGGCACATTTGGTGGAGCACATGGCGGAAATCAACCCGGACCAAGAGGTGCTTGTGCAGCCCATTGTGACTCCACGGTTTGCCCCGGTGTGTCTGGGCGAGCTCATGAGCTTTTTGGGAACGCTTGCGAAAAATCATCGTATTCCTGTACAGACCCATATTAGTGAGAATTTGAAGGAGATCGACTTGGTGCGTGAATTGTTTCCTGATAGCAAGAGCTACGCGGACGTCTACGATACGCACGGGCTCCTCACCGATCGAACCATCTTGGCCCATGCCATCCACTTGTCACCAAATGAGCGCGAGTTGGTTAAATCTCGCAAATGCTCCATTTCCCACTGCCCCACGTCCAACACCTTCATCTCCAGTGGCGAGGCCCCCGTGAGGCGTTATTTGTACGAAGATAGCATCAACGTGAGTCTCGGCACAGACGTTTCGGGCGGATTCGACGCCAGTATCTTGGGTGTGTTGAAAAGCTCCATTCTCGTGTCTCACCACCTCGCCATGAGAACAGGCTCCGACGCAGACAAGTTGGGCTTGGCAGATGGATTGTATATGGCTTCGATGGGCGGCGCGGCCGCAGTGGGCATGGCAGACACAATCGGCAGTTTTGACGTGGGCAAGCGTTTTGATGCCCAGTTGATTGACTTGGAGAGTGGGGGGAGCAATGTGGACGTGTTTGAGTGGCAGAAGAAGGATGTGGAGGGGTTGTTGGGTAAGTGGGTGTTTGGGGGAGATGATAGGAATTGTGTAAAGGTTTGGTGTAATGGGAGGGTGGTGGTTAATAAGGTGAGGGAGGATAGATGGGTGGTGGTGAGCGATTAGCGATTAATTGAGCGAAGCGAAATTAATCGCGAGTGTGATATCCCTGATCAATTGAGCGAAGCGAGATTGATCG
>JACFYR010000019.1:23907-207131 GCA_015708815.1 Kodamaea anthophila | reverse complement strand
CTGTTGAGCGAAGCAAATTAATCGAGATGTGATACCCTGTTGAGCGAAGCAAATTAATCGAGATGTGATACCCTGTTGAGCGAAGCAAATTAATCGCGAGTGTGATACCCTGATGAGCGAAGCAAATTAATGGTATCCCTGATCAATTGAGCTTGCTAATTATCAGGATCTTATGGGTAGTGATTAGCGAAATTATAGACTTGGAAGTGATAATTGACAAACGAAGTGCTCGGAGTATCATGGTTATTTATTAATTGAGCTTGCTCAATTAATCTTCGCTCAATTATCCCTCACATCGATATACCAGCAGTCTCTGTTTAATGGTGCAATATTTATGGGTGGCATTCGTTAGAGTATTTATTATATAAGGTAATGGTATGCTAGGTTAAGTATGGGATCATTATGATAGTAATGTTCATGAGTAATGGGAATTGGTGATAACAGCTCCTTGGTTTTACTCAGCAGGAGACAGGATGAGGATATGTGAGCTTTTGAGATGGTGATTGAATAGCAGAATATGAGGGACCAGAATAGTGATTGAGTATCAGAATATGAGGCACCAGAATAGTGGTTCAGAATAGTGACAGAGTACAAGAGTAGTGAGTAGTGGTGAGGGCCAGAATAGTGATAGTACTGACAGTGTTAATCCATCGCTGTTTATTTTTCATGGAAGCCGTATCCAAGAAGAGAGCACCTCCCACCGAGGCCGAGATCGAGGAGGCGCGGAAACGCAAGAAGCTCGAAGGCAATGTGATTCCCGAAGGTATGCTGAAGCTGGCGTGGAAGAAACAGCAGAAATTGGCCCGGTGGGAGGAGAGCAAGGCCGAGTACATCCAGATGAAGAAAGACAAGAAGAAGGCCGCGTTACAGAGAAAGAAGGAGGCTGTGAAGGAGCAGAAAGAGGCTGGAAACTACCACCAGGCCAAAAAACGCAGGCCCGTGGAGCAGAAACCCACTGGGGTGAAGATCATCATGGACTGTGAGTTCGACGACTTGATGAATGACAGAGAGATCGTATCGCTTTCCAATCAGATCACGCGTGCGTACTCCGCCCAGAGGCACTGCTCGTACGACATCCCGTTGACCATATCGTCCTTCAACAAGAACTTGAAGAAGCGCTTCGATAAGGCCGTGGGCAATTATCTCCACTGGAAAAACGTAACCTTGGTGGAAAACGACACATTGAAGGAGTTGTTGCCCCAAGACCTCAGCAAGCACGTGTACCTCACAGCAGACACCGACGAGGTGATTACCGAGTTGGAGCCTGGCCACACATATATCATTGGGGGAATCGTGGACAAGAACAGACACAAGAGGTTATGTGCCAATAAGGCCAAGGAGTTGGGCTTACGTGTGGGAAAGTTGCCCATTGGAAAATACATCGACGTCAATGGAAGACAGGTCTTGGCCACTTCCCACGTATATGAGTTGTGCTGTAAGTGGTTTGAGCACGACAAGTCGTGGGAAAAGGCCTTTAATGATGTTTTGCCTCCAAGAAAGGTGAAGGGAGTGAGAGAGAAGGAGGGGGAGAAGGAGAAAGAAGAGAAAGATGTGGAGGAGGAGAAAGGAGAGAAAGATGTGGAGGAGGAGGAGGAAAATGTGGATGTGGAGGGGGAGGTGGAAGATCTCTCAAGTGAGGAGGGAGAGGAGATAAAAGGGTAGAACCACCCAGCGTGGAGAGTGATTTATAGATAATGAATATAATATGAAGGATGAACGAGAGAAATTACCGCATTGGGAATAGGTACATACACATGAACAGACCCACATATTACACTCAAGTGCTTCACGCCGAGCACGAAAATGGAGGACGAATAGACTTAGAGAGTAGACTAATGGACTGAACAACTGGATGGACTGAACAATACTTAATAGAAGATGATGGTAGACTGAATAAAATAGGTGAAAGATGATGACAAGACTTGGACTCTAACAGAGTTCTGAGACATCTCACCTTCAGTATTTCTGGTGAGATCGCTGTTATACCGAGTTGGCCGATGAATCGTGCAGACGAACCATTCATCTTTGTGAGTGAACTCATTTCGCACAGTGAGCGAAGCGAACTGTGCGAAGTTTCACAGAGCTACTTTGATGGTTCGGCTAGACATATTTATATACCCAGATCCACGGAGAATCCACAATTTCTGTGATTTGGAATCTTCACATTTCTGAGTCTTCTCGATTTCTATCTTTCGATTTCTCTATCGATTTCTATCTTGCATTTCTATCTTTCGATTTCTATCTTTCGATTTCTCTTTCGATTTCTATCTTGCAATTCTGATTCTTTCATTCTTTTATTTACATCATTTTCATGTGTACATTCTACATGTGATACAATGTTGATTATGTATCTCGTATCGGTACCATCAATTGGCGGTTATGGGTGAGTAGGCGGAGGCTTTGTGTCTGGGATCGCTCACGTGCCCAGGGCCCCTGCATACTGTAGTGTCTTTACCATTTCAGTGACGCGCCGCACTTATCACTAGATGTTTGTGTGTCGCCACTGCCGGTTGCGATCTAGACGACAATAGGAAGAAAAAAAAGATATTGGGCACACATTCCACGGTGAGACAGCGTGGGTTAGTAGATGCGTAGGCAGCGCGATCTGAAACATGCGCGGGGCTATTTGTGGACGCATGGCAGGATCGGATCGCATCTAATCGGTTGCGTGATGGTTTGCATTCCTCCTTGTTTTTTTTGCTGCTTTTTTTTTGATTCGTGTTTAACTTTTTCATCCCCTACAATGGCTCCTCCCCCAGCAGAAATCCGCAGAAAGCTTGTGATTGTCGGAGATGGTGCGTGTGGTAAGACGTGTTTGTTGATTGTATTCTCCAAGGGCACGTTCCCCGAGGTATATGTGCCCACTGTGTTTGAGAACTACGTGGCTGACGTTGAGGTGGACGGCAGAAAGGTCGAGTTGGCGCTCTGGGATACCGCCGGCCAGGAAGACTACGACAGACTCAGACCTTTGTCCTACCCTGACTCCAACGTTATTTTGATTTGTTTCTCTGTGGACTCCCCTGACTCCTTGGACAATGTTCTCGAGAAGTGGATCTCTGAGGTGCTCCACTTTTGCCAGGGCGTGCCAATCATCCTCACGGGCTGCAAGACCGATCTTAGAAACGACCCCAACACCATCGAGCAGCTCAGACAGCAGCAGCAGCAGCCAGTGTCCACCGCAGAGGGCCAGGCCGTGGCCCAGAAGATTGGTGCCGCAGACTACCTCGAGTGCTCCGCCAGAACAGGTCAGGGTGTCAGAGAGGTCTTTGAGGCCGCCACAAGAGCTTCGTTGAAGACAAAGGAGAAGAAGGAGAAGAAGAAGAAGTGTGTTGTTTTGTAATCTGATAGAGCGTAGACACGGGCATGTCGTGACTAAGTCATATACGTTGTTTGTATGGAATGCAGATTAGCAGGACCCTTGTAATGTAAACACAGTTAAAAATAGAACACTAGACACTCGATGACTGAAATACACTCGAAACAACTCGATGTCTGAAATACACTCGAAAGGAAAACAAATGACTCAAGCCAACTCAACACACCTTGAAATATAAATGCTAGATCTTTACCAGATGCGACTCAGTAGACGTAGACTACTAAGAACGAACTTACTGCGAAGGAAGTGAGACTCGAACTGTAGAGCTACAGATGATAGCCATTCCAGCCGTGAGCGCGGCAACCCCCCGAGCTATACGAGTGGAAGAGTGGTGTCAAGTGATCGGGATGTCTTGGTGTCATCTCGCTTATCGTCTTGAAATTTGGTGTGCAGATAGACGTCCAAAAATATCAGGGGGTAACGATGAACTCGTGCGAGAGAAAGAAGGATTTTGAAACTGGTGAGAAATATATCGGAGGTACTGAGAACTGGTGAGAAAATACATAGGAGGTACTGAGAACTGGTGAGAAATATATAGGAGATACTGAGAACTGGTAGGAGAAATATATAGGAGTTACTATGAACTGGTGCGAGAGAATTCATAAGGAGGTACCAGGTGCAAGTATGGACTTGCAAAAGGGACGTCTCCATGCTTCTATAGATATGTAAGTCGATTCGTATTGGCTTGGAAATACATTGTGGCTGCAGTGCCATGAAACATAGGCTCGATTCTTGGGCCAGCGAGAGTAAGAATTTTGAGTAAACGGGCTATACTCTATTGAACAAACAATTGAGCGGAGCGAAATTGTTTACTTTGCTTTACTGGAGAATGAGGATGATCTGTTTAGGATACGTGCTGTTGTTTTTGAGCTTATGGTGATGTACTGTTTTCTTTTCTTTGACCTGATTTGTAAACTTTGTGAATGGATGAATGGGCCTGAATGGTAGGTCATCGATCACATTAGACTAAACAAAAGAGAACACCTCACCTTGTTGTGTGTGTGCTGGGTTGTCCACCAATAACAGGAGTGGAAAAAAACATTTTCAATCACCAAAATGATTCTGAGATCCTCGAGACCAGCCATCCGCGCGTTTGTGCGCTTCCAGAGCAACGTGGCCAAACCAAGCGCCACCGGCTTGACCAAAGAGGAGTTGAAGCAGAATGAATTCGCCAAACAGGCCCCAAATAGAGCAACCACCTGGTCGCAGACGCAGGCATCCAGATTGGATGTCATCGCCAAGCACCCAGTCAGATTCGTGCAAAGAGACTTGGAGCAGCAGCCCAGACCTTATGCTGCCATCGAATTAATTGCAAAGGAGCCTGTGAGATACCTTGCGGAAACCAACATCGCTGTCTGTGACGGCAACAAAGGTTCCACCCTCCAGGGCCATCCCAAGGTCTTTATCAATTTGGACCAGCCCAAGGCTGCCACGTGTGGGTACTGTGGTTTGAGGTACGCCAAGGAGGAGCACAGGGAGATCATTGAGGCTGAGAACTGATTGCATACATAGAGAAATAACGCGAATGATGAGGGTGTGTAAAGTGAATAGGGCATGTCTAGGTACTGGAAATGTAGATATCAAAGAGGAACAGATAGGTAGGCAGATATAGGACATATGGGAGTTATGACACTATATAGCGCAGACTATCAATGACACTCAATGTGATTCACTATGATTCAGTACTGATAAAAACACTCTTGTTCTCAGATAATGTTGAGAGGCATGTTCCTATAGGATTTCCTTTTGGTAATTTTCACAATATTTACGTGATATTTCAATAAATTGAGAATGTGGTTGACACATGAAACAGAATAAGGAATTGACCTCGAGATCTAGTAAAGCATTCAGAAAGAATGAGGCTAGGGTTTAAAAAACGTTTAATACAGCTAGACTTCGTTGTTGGTGATATTCATTATTGATTTGGCAAGTTGACATACGCCACATCTTTTCGTATATAGATGTGGTATTTTCCGAAAATAAGTATGATTGCGAAATTGAGGCCAGCCAGACTAAAGGTGCCACTAAACAGGCCTAGATACGCCAGGTTCACAACTTCCTCGGCCCAACCACGTCAGGGAAGATCAATTGTCGCACTAGGTGTTATTGGGCTCGCCACGACTCTCGGGTGGGTGGTGGGCAAGTCCGGTAAAGAGGAACCAATCCCCACACTTGGCAAAAAATCCACCACACCCTTGGAAACACTCCGCACCCCCCAGTATGCCACCAAGGAGGACTACGACAAGGGATTGGCGCGTATTACAGCATTGCTAGGCACCGACAACATTAGCTACGATAGCGACGTGATCAAAGCGGCCTCGGACTCGTTTTTCTCTACCCACCATCCACCGGACCCGGCCAACCAAAAGCCGTCTGCCGTGTTGTATCCCAGCACCACTGAACAGGTGAGTGAGATTGTGAAGATTGCAAACGAACACCGGATTCCAATCGTTGCCAACTCCGGATTGACGTCACTCGAGGGCCATGCCATGCACACGCGAGGACCGTACTCGCTCTCGTTGTCGTTTCAAAACATGAACAAGATTTTAGAGTTCCATCCAGACGACTTGGATGTGGTTGTGGAGCCTGGGGTCGAGTGGACGGAATTGGACGACTTTTTGCAAGACCGCGAAGACGGGAAACACTTGGTTTTTGGTCCTGATCCGGGAATTGGGGCATGCATTGGAGGAATGGTGGGCACCTCTGCCAGTGGGACAAACGCATACAGATACGGCACTATGAAGGAGAGTGTGGTGAATCTCACTGTTGTATTGGCTGATGGGACCGTGGTGAAAACACGTCAAAGACCCAGAAAACTGAGTGCAGGCTATGACCTCACACATCTCTTCATTGGGCTGGAGGGGACACTTGGAATTGTGACGGAAATCACACTCAAGTTGAATGTCCGCTCCAAAGAGGAGTTGGTGTGTGTTGCGTCCTTTCCGCAGATGCAGGATGCCGCTCGTACTGCCCAGGACATCATTTCTCGTAGTGGATTGCAGTTGAATGCCATTGAGATCCTCGACTCCACCATGATCTCCTTTGTGAATGCACTGAGGGAAGAGGGCGAGCCAAAAGTCCTTGAGAAACCAACATTGTTTCTAAAGGTTGGGGGAAGAAACAAGAAAGATGTCCTTGACCAGATGGATGTTCTCAATGCCATCTTTCGCCAAAACAACTTGATTTCCTCGCAAAACGCCAAGGATAAACATGAGTCCGCCATGTTGTGGTCTGCTCGAAGACAGGGCTTGTGGTCTACGTACGAACATGGCAAGCGCGTCTTGCCCAATAAGGAGGATGTGCAGGTATGGACAACCGACTTTGCGGTGCCAATTTCCAGAATGCTGCAGCTCATCCAGGAAACCAATGACGATTTGAACTCCAATGGCTTTGAAGGAAAGTTCTCCGTCATGGGCCACATTGGCGATGGAAACTGCCACTTTATCATTGTCTTCAACTCCCCAGACTACGGAAAAGTCATGAAGTTGGTTGATAGAATGGTGCTCAGGGCAATCAAATTAGAGGGTACTTGCACAGGAGAACATGGCGTTGGGGTGGGGAAAAGACAGTATGTGCTTGAAGAGGTGGGTGAAAATGGCGTCGCTTTGATGAGGCATTTAAAGTTGGCCTTGGACCCGAATAGAATCTTGAACCCTGACAAGGTGTTTAAGATTGATCCAAACGACGACTTGGATGAGTTGTTGCACAGGGGGGTCGTGCACGAGCATACGGGTGTACATGAACATTAACATACGATCCAGCTATGCGATCTTTGGGACATTCCCAGCATGTATAGCCAGAACATACCCGTAGACAGACATTAGAAAGATGTAGAATAAGAGGATTCACAGGGGCGGAGAGTGGATACAGAAATAAAAACAGGGGCTAGAAAGTTGCATGATGAATGCTTATGCAAGTTGATAGCTTAAATGTGCAAGAACAATTCAATTTCAAGAACAATTGAGGAAGCGAAATTGTTTGCAAATTGTTCTATACAGTAGCGGATTGTGATCACACAACCTAAAATAGATTGAATAGGTAGTTGAGTAGGTTCAGTTGAGTCTTGTTATCACACAACCTAAAACAGATTGAATAGGTAGTTGAGTCTTGCTGTAGGCTGAGCTACGCCCGCATCTAGGGAATGGTTTCTATTCCAAGACATTCCAGAATGGAATCGACATTCTTCCAGTTATTCAACATTTTTATGTAATTTCATCATGTTCGATGCATGTGGCTGCAATTTCCCTTTTAGGGATGCTTTCTGCTCACTGTTAAAACTTGCACGTGATACCATCAGCACGACCTGCACACAGTGGTGGGGCTTTTGATGCGTGAATGTGGAGTAGCGGTACTACAAGTGAAAAATCATGCCTAGTACAAGGTAAACCGTAGCAATAGCCGACGCACGATAAGACGCACGATATATATAGGTTGCCAGAGTACGCAGAAAATCAGATGTTGGATCAGCAAGATTAGGAATAAGCGGGATCAGCTGGAATGGGTGGACTGGTGTGGGATCAGCAAGATTAGCGGGGGAAGATGTCATGGGTTGCTTGGTGTGGGACCCCGTGGGGGTGTTTAAGAGAAAGCTGAGGGCGTAGACTTATATTGAGCTTGGAATGCTTAGAGCTCACATGTTGCGATAATCGGATGGGCCATGATTATGTGTGTGTATACGGCTGTGAATACACATGCTCCCCAACATTTTTTTCTCCCCTATAATTATATAACCGGGAAAATTTGCGATATCGGAGTACTGGTTGAAATGTCCAACTCGGATCTTGACGTGAATATTCTTGACGATGCGCTCACTGCACCCAATATCGACCTTGGCTTCCCATTGCCCACCGACAAGCAGCAGATACTGTTAGAAGGCAATGCGAAGACTGTCGGGGAGTCCTTCAGCATTCTTGCGCTTTACTTGCGGTGGTTCACCAGTGTGAATTACGACGAAATTTATGCCAACAACGAGTTCTACCATTCCATCAACAAGCATGACAAGGTGTTCCACGACAAGTTCAAGCGGTACATGAATGACAAGCTCGAGCGCCTGGACGAACGGTTGAATGAGATTGTTTACAACTTGATCAACCAGGAATTGAACATGAAATTGATTTCTGTGGACCAATTCAATGAGCGGTTCGCGGCAGTCAAGGAGTTTATGGTCAAGTACTACAAGGTGGAGAATGAAAAGAACTTGCCAACTTTCCACAGCAGACAGTTTCTTCGAATTTCCTACTTTACGGTAATGTCACTTTTCAAAAAGATGTTTCCCAGGGGAATCTGGTGTAAAAAACTGGACTTTGCGCAGTTGCACAAGCAGTACACGGCAAACCCCATGCTGATTGTATTCCTCCCCAACCACCAAAGTCACATTGACTACATTATCATGCACTTGCTCACTGTGCGTTTTAACTTTTCCACGCCCTCGGTGATTGCTGGCGAAAACCTCAATGTAGCCATATTCGGTACATTTCTCAAAAACCTCGGTGCGATTTTCATCAAGCGTTCTTTCAACAATGAGTTGTATACCGAGCGCAACCTCAACAATCTGATTGAATTTCTTCTCTTGAACTATGTGCATTTGGAAGTTTTCATTGAAGGAACAAGGTCACGGGACGGGAAGCTTCTTCTCCCCAAGTATGGGATTCTCAAGACTCTTAGCAATATATTTCTCAAGCAACGGTACGAGGACAAGAATGAAAAGTTTGACATGATTATGCAGCCTGTATCATTCACATACGAGCGTATTTACGAGACGGACGGCTACCTCAAGGAGTTGATTGGAAGTGACAAGAAGCAGGAGAGTTTCTTGAACATTATTAACAATGGAGTGAAAAACATGTTTGGGTCTTCTAGTGACGCTATAGTCTATGACAAGAAGGGGTTCAACGACAACCTGGAAAGAAAGTTGAATGGAAAGATTTTTATCCGGCTCGGTAACAATTTCAAGATGTCTGAGTTTTTGTTTGAGGAAGGTCTCGATGTAGAGGAGCCCATCAACCTCAAGTCGCTTGCGGAGCAGGTCAATCTCAAAAAGATGGGATTCAAGATTCTCCATGAAGTCAACAGAGTCAGCTACCTTCCCGAGGTTGCTGTGATTGGTCTTGCGATCCACTGCTATTCTGAGAACCATGGAAGCCCACGCAAAATAGACATTGACCGCCTCGTACCGTACATCCGCACCACTGCACTTGCATTGCGAGACGAAAACGAAAAGCACCCCACTAATTTGGGCGTAGCCAACATGCTCTTGGAGTGCTCGGACGAAGAGCTCAGCAAGAAGGTGATTGAGCAGATTATCCAATTTTTCCGTCTCATCAAGGTCAATAAGGAGACCAAAACCATAAAGGTTGAAAATCCCATCGAGCTTCTCTTTTACAAAAACTTGAGCATCCACCTCATTATCCAGAGATGCATGGTTTGTTTCATCTTTGACATGTTCCAGCCGCGCGCGCTGCTCGACTACAACAAGGTGAACCAGATTAATTACATCATGACAGGCCTCATGAAGAATGAGTTTTTGTTTGACTACAACTACAAGGAGCGCGATGAGTTGAGCTTCATTCTCAAGGACATGGTGGCCAAAAACCATTTGCGTCTAAACGGCGACAAGTACGAGGTTGCAGACCCCAGATTTGTCACGACCCTAGGCAACATTGTGCGGCCCTTCCTTCTGTCGTACATTCTCTTGATCAAGAGCTTGTTCCAGATGTGGGAGCAAAAGGCAGGGACCTTCCACAAGGAGTTGCAAAAGTTGCACCAAGCCCAAAAGAAGCTGAAGGCGGTCTTGGTGGACGAGGATGAGTTGCGGTACCCAACAACCAAGACTTTGCTCAAGTACACCATCTCCCAGAACATGCGCAAGGTCCGCCTGGTGGAGTCCATCAACAAACAGTATCTTCTTTCCGACTTGTACTACCTCGACAATCTTCGGTTGATCCAGATCTTTAAGAATAAGCAAAAGACAAAAGCGTTTGTGGGAAAAGGCTCGAGAAGCGACTTGAAGATCTTGTTGGAGTTTTTGAAGGCCTCGTTGGGCGAGGGTGACAAGAAGTTTCTCGAGGATGACACCAAGGTGAAGTATATTGTGGACGTGATTGACAAGAACGTGGACAGAACTGTCAAGTTGTAAACCCCCTCTTATGAACAAAGCAAAGCTACAGGATACTATACTCTTTCTCCCGATGGAATGACGAACATTCCCTCAGAAGACATTCACTTCTCTCCACTAGAATGGATGCACCAAAAATGGACATGGCATGCCCATAGCATTGAATGCACAGCATGGTGATTAATATGAAGAGTGATAGTACACTCAATACAAAAATAAGATAAGGAAGTGTAAATCTAGATACTCAATAAAATAGGTAGTGTAACTGAATAAGAGAAGACTTCGATACCAGATACCTCATCAGATCTGAAGAAGTCATAGAGTGACTGTGGGCGTTGCGAGATCTGGGAGGCAATGGGAAGAGAACCGTGCACCAAAACAACCACAATATGAAAATAGTTCACAGTGCCTACCAGATAGAAGGGCATAATCATGGGGGTACTATATTATACACAGACGGACCCTGCCACACTTCTCATGTCCATCGAAAGACCTACGAGGCACCACAAGAATACAAGCACTGTGTTGAGATAATCGTTATCGCAAGCATTTTGTTCGCTCACTTCTTTTCTTTTTCAAGGAAAAAAAGTCTGTTAGCGATGACATGGGCTATGACATCACATAAAAGCATAAATATAGATCCGGTAAGGGGTAGCCAGGAAGAGACACCGTCAGAATCCATGGAACATGTGGGGAAGTAGCAATGAGTAGGTCATGAGGTCATCAAACTTGACAGCAAGGTTGCTGGCTTGGCAGACCAACAAACGGATCATTCACCAGAGAGGGGCGCAAGCAGATTATCAGGATCAAAGAGGGGCGCAGAGAGTTTATACAAGGTTAGTTTCCAAGCAAGAGGCTTAAAGCATTGTTTCTTTTTTTCACATTTGGTCTACAAAATTGTTGGTATCAATGGATAAGCCACTTGTAGGGTGTGAAGAGTTCAAAGGACCAGTCATTCTGTACAGCCCACACGAGCCAGAAAGGGCGAGTCATTCGCTGCAACGCAGGGGAAAGTCACTCCGCTGTGGGATAGGCCATAGTGTGGTTGCATGACTCCTAACCAAAGGTGTCCCCATTGATGGAACTAACGAGGGCAGTTGGAGGTATTTACCGTCCCACGACTTTATTTTGTGCGCGTTTCTGCTATTGTTTACGTAGTGGAAAGCCGAGTGGAAATAGGGGAAGAGGGTCGTGGAGTGGGGGCCCAAAATAGCAAGCGCAGAGTGGGTGCGGAAAGAACAAGGCGCGGTAAAAGTAGTGACATCTGGGATTCACGTGAGCTTTTAGCTTACGGTAGCCATTTCACCCTGAGGACTCCTATTCCTGAAAAATATTAGCAATAACGGAAAAAAGAAACTGCCCCATAAATACTAGCAGGCAGCCAAAAAAAGTTATCACAGGTGATAAGGCAGACCAAGGTCCTCGTGAAGCCAGACCAAACAATAACAAACCCAAACGAAACCCAAATCAGTCCTAGAATAGCTAGAACTTGACCCGCAGTCAAGTAACCACACCACACACCAATACTCGGCAATAGACGACAATAGAGCGACAATACAGCACATTCAAAACTCCACATGAAGAAGGAACTCAAATACATCATTTGGGGCCATGTAGTGCTAGTGGTGTACCTTGTGTACCTCACGTTTGACCTCATCACGCTCCTCAATGACGACACCTTTACCGATGCATTACTCGACGTGGAGCTCAACCCAGCAGATGGAATTCTCGACAGACCCGCGATGATCCCCAAGATCATCCACCAGACATACAAAACCACGCTGATCCCAGAGGTGTGGCAGCCGGGCCAGCAGGCGTGCGTAGACCTCCACCCGGACTACCAGTACATCTTGTGGACCGATAACATGGCCCGTGAGTTTATTGCGGAGGAGTACCCGTGGTTCTTGCCCACGTGGGACAAGTACCCGTATCCGATCCAGCGTGCGGACGCCATACGGTACTTTGCATTGGTGCACTATGGAGGAGTGTACATTGACTTGGACGATGCGTGCGAGCGAAAATTGGACCCGTTGTTGACTGTGCCGGCGTTTGTGCGGAAAACCATCCCCACAGGCATTCTGAATGACGTTATGGGCGCGGTGCCTCGTCATCCATTCTTCTTGAAGGTCATTGATGACCTCAAAAAGTACCAGCGCAACTGGTTGGTGCCATATATCACCATCATGTTCAGCACAGGACCGTTATTCCTTTCGGTCATGTGGAAGCAGTACAAGCGCTGGGGTGTCCCTGAGGCCGGCAAGATCCGTATTCTTATGCCTGAGGACTACAAAACACACACGTACTCGTTTTTCGCCATAGCCCCGGGCCTGTCGTGGCACATGGACGACGCCAAGTTTGTCAAGGGAATGGCAGACCACTTGGTGTTGGCCGTTATTGGGGGCTTTTTGACTGCAGGCTTGATTTTGTACGTGGAGTACTTGTTTTACGTGTGGGTTTGCCTGGCACTGTTCAAGCGAGGAGTCAAGTCCATCACTAGTGGTGCAAAGGGCTTGGTTCAGCGCATGGCCTCTGTGATGCCATTCATAGGGCAGAAGCCTCGCGAAAAGGCCTACGAGCCTAGAAGGCTAAAGAGGCGGTCAAGAAAGGACTCCAACTTGCTGAGTGAAAAGTTTAGCGAGGTGGACGACAGCACAATTATTGAGGGTGTTCCTAGTTTATCGGATATTGGGGGGAGTCTGGATGAAATGGAGGCAGATGAGATGGTGTAACGCGACAACGACTGACAACGACTGAGCGAAGCGAAGTCGTTGGAAGTGACAAGAATTTACGGGAACTGAGCGAAGTCGTTGGCAGTGACAATGGGTAACGACGACAATTACGTAGTCGTTGGAATTGACAATGAGTAACAACTACTGAGCATCAACGACTTCACTTCGCTCAGTCGTTGGAATTGACAATGACACAACTACTGAGCGACAACGACTTCGCTTCGCTCAGTCGTTGGAATGACAAACGAGTAACGACTTGCTAGTCGTTCTGTTGAACACTTCGTAGTCGTTTCATGAACACAACAAAACGAACAAGACCATGTCTTGGAGTCTGGGACTTGCACCTGCAACTTTGCAGAAATGATGCCCGCCATAGAGGCGTTCCGGACAGCATGCGATGATATCGCGAGAGAGTATAGCATATAATGGTAATTACGACAGATATGTAGAGAGTACCACAGACCAGATAGATGAAGGAGCCAGAGGAAGCGTGTTGAACACGTGCTAAGCCTTGGGCTGGAAATCGCGAGTTTAGGGGGTGTGCTTACGATTGCGTAATTTACCAAAACACTGGGGCCATCAGAGCCGTACTCAGTAGGTGAAAAATGAGAATACGAAGATGAGTACGAGGATTACCGAGATGAATACGAGAGTATGAGGGAGGTATATTGACTTACACCTCTCACACTCCTACGAGCAAAGCGAGGAGGTGTGGTGATGGTCCGCTGCGCCCGCGGGATTAGTCAACTTGTGGTGTGCACTGCAATCAGCGAATCATGAGCCACTTGCTCAGCCTCGCTGTATACTGAGCAAAAAACTGGGATTCCAGAATGACGTAATGGAAAAAACGACCTGTGGGGTGTCGAAGTGTCTACTAAATAGGGGCGATCTAGTAGCCGTAGCAGACTGGGTTTCCGTGAAAGGTACCCCGCCCTGTTTCAGCTTCGTTTACCATTGTCCATGCATAATCGGTACGAACATTCACCGTTCAATTGATTGTCCCAAGTTGAGCAATCCCAAACTGAAACTGACCACAAAAAGGAAAGGCAGTGAGCAAAGGAAAGACAGTGAGCAAAGGAAAGAGCAGTGAGCAAAGGAAAGAGCAGTGAGCGAAGCGAACTGCGACCTAATTAAAAGAGCAGTGAGCACGAATTGCGACCTAATTGAAAGAGCAGCGATTGACATAGACAGTTCGCTACGCTTATTGTCTTCTAGTGTCTGATGTTCTTACAGACCGACCCCTTTACACACTGTATGATCGAGTCTAATGACTGTTCTTCTGTGAATAATATTTTTTGTACAGAGTTCCTCAGTCTGAGAACTAGCATCATTTTTGGTGAATTCTTATCACTGATTTTTTTAGGTACTTATTCCTATACAACTGACGATACCAGGTGAACAGTAACTGAACCATTGACAGCACCGGAGTTGCTAGAAATAGTGACAATAGCGCCGAATTTACTCCAGGGGGCATTCTTGTACTAGTATTAGCTGATGTTTGTCTAATGGATATACCGTAGATAAATCTCTACAGGCTTACCTTTTAATCTTCAGTGTCCTCTGCTTCATACTTCATTATGCACCTCTAGTCATTCCGATCCCAGGTTGGAAGGAACCTGGTACTATGAGCGTACTGGGACTGCTGATTGACACGACCAATTTATTCCTCTTATCTTCTGGTTCGCTTCTACTGCTTCATGGGTCTGCAACCTCCATCTACTACTTCTATTAGCGTTCCGTTCTATTTACCGAACCAGAGCAGAGGCAATACACGGGAGATTCTCCAAGTAAGGGTACTATGGTACCTCCAGAATTCTTTGGCAGCACAAACGAAACAAATCTTCCATTTACTTGCCGTTCACTGGTACCTCTTGATCCAGTTCAGTCTGCTTTATCCTTCTGTATTGTCAACTGTTTTTCAGCCTGGCAAGCTTACGCTTGATTATCGAACAACGATACCACGATATTAACATGAAAAACATCGAACAATACCTTTTCATCTCTTCTGCCCCACCTCCAACAAACCCAACCCCAATCTTTCATACCTCTCCTTCTCATCCTTCTTCAAAACCTCCTTCATGAGGTCTGTCAAAGAGTCGACTCTGGCCATGCACCCCATGGCCAACTGAACGACCTTGGAGGCATCCAAAGGAACCCCCCCATTTTTGCTCACCTGTATCAACTCTCTGTTTTTATTGAGGGTAATGACCATCAGGCCGTCTCTCACTAGCTCTTCTTTCAAAGTAGCATCCAACACGCACTGTACGAGGTCCGAGCTGGACTTGACACCCGTTTCCTTGTCCAGAAGGGCGTAGAAGGAGTATGTGAGGCAGATCGGCACGTGGAGGATACTCAACAGCACGGGCTGTCTGTCGTCCAAGCTGTGGATCACCACCTGCTCATCGATAATGCTAACGTCGGGCTTTTTGTAGTGCTGGAGAGCCAACATGACGGCAAAACAGCCCACATCGGTGAAGTTGCCGTCGAAATCGAGAAAGTTGACGTCTGCGGTAACGTTCCAGACCTTCTCACCGGCTACAATGCAGAGATTCTCCATGTCGAGGGCTCCGGAGCGCTTGATGGCCTTTTCGATGATACGGGCCACGATGACCTCGTCGTTGGAGTTCTTGTAGTTGTCAAACTTAGCGAGTGCCATCAGGCTGATCTCGCAGTTGATGGTGAATATGCCCTCGAATGGCCGGTCGTCGTACGGATGGTCGACCCACAGCAGAACCCGCACAGCGACTTTGGTCTTGCCCCACGTCACCTCCACATAGCCATATTCGTCGGGCGAAATGTAGATGGACGGCTCGCGAGTGCTATGGAAGTCTCGTCCATCGAGCCTCATGCCTTGCTTGAGCGACTCGAGGAGATACGTTCGTTCGTTTGTGCTGAGCTCCATGTCAAAAAAGTATTAGAAGAGCGAATATGTGAAAGAAATCACAATCAGATCGTGAAAAGAATACTAGAAAAAGAGAGTTAGTTTCGTGAGCATGAGCATGAACAAGATAGAAAAGAAGAACAAGATGGAAAAGAACAAGATGAAGCATGAACAAGATGGAAAAGAACAAGATGAAGCATGAACAAGATGGAAAAGAAGAACGAGATGAAGCATGAAGCATGAAGCGTGAGCATGAACCATGAAGAGTGAACATGAGATGCATATAAGGATCTAGACATATGACCATGCTGAATGTGATATAAAGTAGAAGGTAGAGAGGGAGAGGTGGAGAGGGAAGAGGTGGAGAGGGGGGGTGAAGAAAACAGATGAGTGAACAAGTTAAGAGTCAGCGATGAGTGAGTGCATGATTCACATACAGGGTACACGGATCTTGCCCACCAAGATACGCAGTATTGAACAGCAATAGACAGAATATCAAGAGATGAGAATATGATAAGAAGGATGAAAGATGGATGACAAGAAAGATTCAAGAGAAATGCAACAGGATGGAAGCACAGAAAAAACGATAAGGACAAGCAAAAGGACAGTAAAAAAGCATTGCAGTTACAGTAACAAACAACTTCTTTGCCTTCAATAGTCTTGTACTGTATTTTGCATACAGTCTAGCCTGTCCCCCTAGTCTTCTCAACAGTTTTTCCAGTCTTTTTCTTTCCATTTCGTTCCTCAGTCTTCCATTTTCCCTACAGTCCAATAGTCTTTTCTCATGGGTAGTGTGTTTTCAATGACAGTCCAACTATACCACTTGTCATGAGCATTTCCGTAGTCTATTTGATTGCTTGAGTTGAGAAGTTGTCTTTTATTTTTCCATGTTGAGACTCAGTCCACGGCCACTTTTGCGGCTCCCACGCCCCACACTTGTGAGAACTCTCAGCGATGTACCAAACAGCCTCTCATTCTTTCAGAAAGAGCCGCTTCCTGCCAACACGATTATCCGGTTTGTTCCACAGCAAACGGCGTGGATAGTGGAGCGGATGGGCAAGTTCCACCGGATCTTGGAGCCTGGATTGGCGTTTCTCGTCCCTGTTCTCGACAGAATTACGTACGTGCAGTCGCTCAAGGAGGCTGCGGTGGAGATTCCGTCGCAGAACGCCATTACATCCGACAATGTGAGCTTGGAGCTCGACGGTGTGCTCTATATCAAGGTCACAGACCCCTACAAGGCCAGCTACGGGGTGGAGGACGTGAAATTTGCCATCAGCCAATTAGCCCAGACCACGATGCGGTCGGAAATCGGCTCGCTTACCCTTGATAACGTTTTGAAGGAGAGACAGGCATTGAATGCCAACATCAACGCCGCCATTAACGAGGCCGCCAAAAACTGGGGCGTAGAGTGTTTACGGTACGAAATCAGAGATATCCACCCGCCTCAAAACGTCCTCGACGCCATGCACCGCCAGGTCAGTGCGGAGCGCTCCAAGAGAGCTGAGATCTTGGAATCCGAGGGAAGCAGGCAGAGCAAGATTAATATTTCCGAGGGAGAGAAGCAGAGCATCATCTTGGCATCCGAGGCCAACAAGCAGGAACAGATTAACCGCGCCAAGGGTGAGGCCGAGCTGATCTTGTTGAAGAGCGAGGCTACAGCAGAGGGCTTGAAGAGAATCGCAGCAGCCATCCAGGGAACAAAGGGTGGAGAGAGCGCGGTCAATTTGCAGGTGGCCCAGGAATACATCAAGCAGTTTGGAAAGTTGGCCAAGGAATCCAACACGGTGGTGATTCCATCCAATTTGGGCGACATGGGCAACTTCATGGCTTCAGGTTTGGGCATCTATAAGAGTTTGCAAAGTACAAACTCCCTGGGCGAAGCGAAGCTGGGTGAAAGTAAACAGAGCTAATTGCAAAGAACAATAGAAGGGTGTGTAGGCGCTAAAGGACCAGAGAACAAGAATGAAAATGTGTCTTGAAGTGTGAGGTGCCATGGTTCAGAAAGAAAAAATGAAAAGAGTGCAACCCCATCCCTTAAAAAGTTATGATGGATGTTGAAAGTCTGAATACATCTAGAGACAATACCTAGACGGAATTTCGTTCCGCTGATATTTTCCTTTACCAAACCTCATTCTTTTACCTTTTGGACTCTTAGATTTTCTTGGAAACATTCCCCTGTTACTTGGATCTCACGTTCTTATGTTCAGTGTATATAGTAATTAATGGCCACCATGAAACAATGCGTTTACGTAGAAGATGTATCTAGTCTTTACGGTTTTTGTTGACCGCCACCAATTAAGCCAACCATCCTGTCAGCTTCATGTCAGGTTCATTAATGTCGCTTTTTGTCGTCCTTTTGTCAGCTTTATGTTTTTGTCAGTTTTTTGTCGCTTCTTTTTTGTCTGTTTTGCACCCATTGCAAATAAAACAACTCAGTTGTGATAGCACAATAATCTCATACATTCTCTACAGTCCTTCGTGCCGAACCTTATCTATTACGAGACCCGCACCGCTCACCTGCAATCCACGGAATACCCTTAAAGGTATTTCAGTCCGTCCCAAAGGTCTTGTTTCGGCTTCAGTGGATTCGATGGGGTGGTATATCCTTTTGACTTCCACCAAGTCTAACGTCTGTGGATGTGATAAGGTGCCCACAAAAATCAAGTCTACCGTTGTAACTTGGATATCATATCAATCGTAACCAGCCCAAGTGAACTACAACCCATACTGAAAGTTACGATTGTCCATTCTAACTTTGCGTTATTTCTTCCAAGTTCAAAACGGTCATTTTCAGTAATCAAAGGGTCTCTTGCTTGGGGGCTTTTCTTTATATTTAGTTGTCATCTCTGTACACCAGTAGTAGCCATCTGTCTTCTCATCATCACCACCGCTAAAATGAATATGTCATCTCTTAAGTCTGCATAAATGCAAGATTTTCATGTATGAAACTGGGGTATTGTTACTCTTGTTTTATTGCTAATATGGCACGTAAGGGAGCATTTGCAGGATCATATATTGATCTTATCCTCGCGGTGGCTCCCCAATTGCTTCATAGATTTTGCAGGGAATACGCGGCTCCCGTAGCTAAACATTCCTAAAAGTCATATTCCCAACCCAGGAACAACTTGTCAGATTCCTCGTCTACACTAAGAAACCCCTACGTCGATACAATTAACCACACGCTATAGCCCAATAGCCACAAATGGCTATAGCCAAATAGCCATTTGTGGCTATTGGGTTGAAGGCTCGGTTTTACCGATACTAGCAACATGTGTTGTGGTTCGTCTTGGAGTGGGGTTGTCACTATCATGTTGCTTTTCATAATGGGTACATCATCATCTCTTTGGAGCCTTGTTTGGTAGATTGGTTTTCACTGCAACCGAATACTGTGCGACGACTCTGAGGACAAAAAGCTGCAAATGATAAGCGAACCTCTTTGTCTTCTTTTCACAGCCACAAAAATAAATAATATTTAACGAGACGGTAGTTCTGTAAGACTCTGATCATGAAAGTTTCTATGAATCGCTATATCCGTGACCAGCCAATCGAGCTGACAACACTCCAAAGTCATTTTGAGGAGTCAATGTGTGGGGTACTATTAAAAGCATAGACACAGGGAAGATTTTTTTTAGCCGGTGGTGCATGAGAGTGAGTAATAATTTAAGCTTTGACACGAGTGTAGAACAAGGTTTTTATGGTAACGTGTTATCTCTTTAACTTTTTACCAACTACTCTTGCTATTGTAAGCCTGGAAGCAAATTGAACGGCCATGACCTGCGATTTTGAAGAAGATAGTGATTACTATAACGAGGAGTACGCATCGCACGACGGAGATGGCGACTTGGAGGATGAATACGACGAAGAATCTCAGGATGATGAAAGCAGGTCTGAAGGAAGCGAGTTCGAACCTAGTGATTCCGATTCTGATGCTGAAAAGATAGAGATCATCCCTAATGACCCAAATAGCAAAGAGCCGCTTGTTGAGCCTGGAGAGGATGTTGCGCCATTGGATGTTAATGAATACGTGCTTGATGGGTATCATTTCACTTCACTCCAATATCCAAACGTAAGAGTGCTCAAAAGGAGGCGGATGGTGGAGGGTGATGAGCCACCAGATGATGTTATTGAGTGCGTGATGCATGGGGTTTTCCACTCATTCAAAAACGATGATTCCCCAAGATGGATCAAAAAAAGTGACATAATCAAGAGATACAAGGAGTTTGGATTGGATTTTGTTGAGGTGTCTCCTGATGATGAATCCGACTCTCAATCAGAAAGAAATGACGAGCCTCAACCAGGAAGAAATGACGAGCCTCAATCACAAAGAAGTGACGAGCCTCAACCAGGAAGAAATGACGAGCCTCAACCAGGAAGAAATGAGGAGCCTCAACCAGGAAGTGACATTGAATTAGATTCTGATGATGAAGATTACGTGCCTCAATCAAGTGATATGGCCGACTCTCAATCAGGAAGTGATATGGAATCCGGAACAGGAAGTGATTTTGAGCTTCATTCAGGAGATGTTCCCTTGCCTCCAGGGGTTAAAATCACATCAGATGACGAAGACGATGACGGAGGGTTAAACATACAGGAGATATTGGCGATGTCTCGGAGGTATGAAAGATTATATAATAGGCGATTGAAAAGTGAGTTTTTCCCGGACTCTTAGGTACTGGGAGTACTAGTAACCACACGTGATTGAATTTTTCCTTTTGTTCCCCTTGAAATTTTTGCGGCAACCATGCTTGTGTTGCCTAGCCGGCAGCTAGACTTCGTCAAGCTGCTGGCATAAATAATGTGTATGTTTTGTGATATTGAATAAAAAATCTAATCTATTTCCCCATCTAGTGAATTCCCAAATGGTCTTGTCACCTCAGAAACATTGCAAATCAGTACAACTCCTTGCAATAGCAATCTTACCACAGTTTCTTTCGTTCCTGTACATCTTGGCCATTTTTCGTTCACTCTTCATCTTGGTACATTTTTCGTTCACTCTTCATCTTGGTACATTTTTCGCTCACTGTAGTGTATTGTCTGTTTGGGAATAAAAATGAGAGACGTAAGCTCGTAATGCTCACTCCGATACGCGTCGTTCGTGCCTTGGCGTCTTCATTTTATATCTATATCCTTCTATACCCGAGACCTTGTATTTTGCTTCCAGTTTACATCTATTGGCATGAAAATTTCCAGGCTGCTGAAATCAGAATGTCCGGCAGATAGCATTAATGTATCGTAGTAAGCTTGAATCCTTATGCCCTCTTGAAGAAGCCATCTAATGCCCCCCTTCCCACAGCGACCTTCTTCTTTACTGGCGCCTTTTTCTTCACTGTGGTCTTCTTTTTGCCCAAATCGGCCATGTTTTCCTCCACGAAGCTCCTGCTTTTAGCCTCTTGTTTCAACTTTGCCTTGTGGGCCTCCAAGGCAGAGAAGTCGTACTCTTTCTCGAGCTGTTGACGGAGCAGCGGCGTGTAGGACCCACAAACAAAGTCCACAGCCGTGGACTTTACCGCTAGTTCGACCATATGGTCCTCGACCGAGTGTTTTGCCTTCATGTACAAGGTGGTCTTGTTAGTTTGCAAGTGGAGGGCCAATCGCAGGATTCGTTCCTTGACAAAGGCCACAGCCTTGGGCTCGGAAAAACGGTAGAATGGCTCATCCCCTGCTTTCTGTACGTCACACACAAGCTCCAACAGCTTGGCCACGGTGGTCTCGTCAAGCTTGTGTATCCATTCGGCCCCTATTTTGTCTGCAATGTCCTCTAGCGATGCAAACATTTGCAGGAACCCCAGGCCCATGAGCGAGATGAAGAGGTACGCAAGGTTGAACTTGGACGACACAACCATATGCGCAGACTGCAATATGGAGCCCTTGTCGCCTTCCACGATTATGGACCGCACAAAGTCCCCGGACTTGGTTTCGGGCGCATTGGACCACAGGGTCTTGGTGATTTCATTCAATTCGTAGACATCGCCATCACAAACAAGATATGGCTTGGATTTGGATGGGTCCCGGGGGATGGGCATGCTGAGGACATGGTAGGACGTGTGGTTTTTGGGTAGAAGAAGGATCTTTGACATGAAATAAAGATTATTATTACTGCTATTGATCGACCCGACTGCTACCATTACGTTACCGAGCATATATCACCAACGGTCAGCCCTTCTACTCAACTGTTTCGTGTAGACATCAGTCACAGACCTATGTATAACTACATTTTTCACCAGAGAAATTGTGAGGGTTGAAAGAGCTGATGGGTTTACGGAAAATGTGCACTAAATTTACCACTCAAAATTCAGTAGAATTATCACATTCATGGTTTGGTAATATTTTACTTGCTCTATTCTCTCTAATGTCGGCCCTACCGTGACATCCACTCGCTTGAATGAGATCGTGCTCGGATATTTTCGTGTTAAACAAGACCTTATACTGCACAGCAGTGGGAATGTTGGCACTCGTTTTGCAGCTTCTCCTCATCTGTAGTCTTCATTACCCAAGAGTCAGCTGACTGCCTCTATAATCCCGCCAATCCCTGTATAAGGTTGCGGATCGGCCCGATACTGGCCATTATAACCATGACGGTTCCAAAGACCAGGAAACTGATACTGCTCATACTGGCCGCACGAGGGTTCTTGTACAACAAGTCTGCGGTGGCCACGGCACCGCCGTTTATGCCCAAGGTCACTCCCCTGGTCACGTAGTCGTTTGCGGGGACCCTCAACAACTTGAAGAAGTAATCGCCCAACAATACCAACAAGATTCCACTCAATACCGTGCACACGGACGTTAGCAGCAAGTTGCCGTCCAACGCAATGATCAACGGGGTGCCCAAGGCAAGGGTAACGGAGCGGCCGATGAAACCGATGGCCCTTGTACCTGCGATTCCAATATTGTAGCACACAATGGGGTAGAGGAAAAAGGTGAGGCCTATGGACACGATGATGGGAGGCATCAAGATCCAAAAGTTTGCAATAAAGTCACGGCGGTGCGTGAACATGGGGAGCGACAAGGCCACAATCGACACGTCCATCATCGAGGTAAGAAAGTCGCCGCAGCCGGGCCATTTGGGGGTGGCCGTGTAGTTATCAGGCAGAATGATGGACTCTTTACCCCCATTCAAGAGTATCTTGCCGGAGAAGAGATTGAGGTAAGTCTTGCCCGTTTTGTAGAACTTCAAGTCCTCGAGGAAGCCCTTGGGGTGTCCGTGGTAAATGAGCGAGCCAATGAAGCATACAAAAAGCACCATGGCTGTCAGCACAAGGATGGGGTGCGCAAACTTCTTTGTCAGAGGCCACTTGACTGGGACGAGCAACGCGGCTCGGTACAGGAGCACGGTGAGTCCGAGATGGTACGGGAGGAACGTGTGTATCGAGCGCACATAGTAAAGAGGAAGCGACGCCACGAAAAGCGTGCCATAGAGGACCCAGTCCACGTAGTTGCTCACAAAGAGCGCAATGTGCTGTTGTTGCTGTGTGAGTCGGGGGTCTATATTTTCCTGGGGGGGCTCTTCCTGGTCAAATGTGAGCATTTCCACCTCATCGACGGACCCAGACCGAATCGATGGCGAGGGGAGGACCGTGGAGAATTTGTGGTATGCAGGTTCGGGGGGGGAAATTGTGAATGGATTAGGTACTGGGGAACTTCTCCCGGAGGTTCTCTCTGAATTTTCCTCAGAACTCGGCGAGTTTCTTCCATCAGTGGAGATTCGTCCATCTGTAGAGTTTCTTCCATCAGTGGAGTTTCTTCCATCTGTAGAGTTTCTTGCATCCTTCAGGTCCATCATTTCAATCATTTGCAAGTCTATGGTTGTTATATCGTTATCTACCGTCGTTGTGATGGCAGTAGGACTTACCTCGCCCACAGATTCCTCGTCGTCATCCTTCTTATCTTCCACAAACAAGCCGTAGCGAGCGAGGACCCACTTGAAAGCCACCATGAGATACACGTTGACAGCCATCAAGGCCAAAAGACCCACCGCAAAGACGGCCGCGATCTTGGCACACTCCACAAATGTGATATGCTCCAGGAGCGGAAGCATTATGAAGGCAGGCAAAAAGCACGTATTGATCCACACCAAGGTGAAGTTCATTGCCGGCTTAATGAGCCGGAGGTAATTGTTTAGGATCCATGAGGCATAAGCACGGACCTGTGAAGCCTTGACCAGCGTGAGAACCGACAAAACACATAGAAACACCAAGTTCACCAACATCCCAAGAACCAGCGCAGGGAACTTGACCTTGGCGATATCGGCCAATAGCACATTCAACCCGTAGAGAATACAGAGAATGCACAAAATGCCAAAAGGAATGACCACATACAGTCGAAAGAGGTACCCTTTTCCGTGCATGAGCCCATGGGCCACCGCCTGAAGGAATTGTAGTGTAGATAACATAAAGATGATTCTGATGCAAGAAATCTCTGGAATTCTCTCTAGTGTGATTGTAGTTGATACTGGACCCGCGCTGAGTGTATTCTGAGTATATTCCGCTGTAGTAGCTGCTTGGAGGTGCCCAGTGGTGGTGCGTGCGTATTTATATGTTGGCCGATACGGCTATAGAAGCTTTGTACTTTTCCGCGGAGTCAAAAAGATAAGAGCGATCCGCAAGCCCGGCAGGTAAAAAGGGTATTATGGGAGAAACCTCAAGGATCATGGATTATGATTACTGAGAACACAAGGATCATGACGGAGAACACAAGGATCATAAGGATCACGAATAATGACTTCGGAGAAAGAATCGCACATTACTCCACAGGTTCGGCTGAGCATACACACGGCTAACACGAAAAGGCAGAAAGCATGAAAGGTAGTGAAAGGCAATGAACAAAATGAACAGGATGAACAGGATGAACAGTATGAACAGGATGAACAGGATGAACAGTATGAACAGTATGAACAGGATGAACAGGATGAACAGGATGAAGGCATGAAAAGCCAATGAACGGCATGAAAAATCAATGAAAAGGTTAAAGATGGCCAGTATAAGATCTCCTATAAGCCTTCACCTTCCCCGTCACCTAGATCCATTGTAGTTAATATTGTGTTGGGGCTTGAAAAGTAAGCTGCTATTCCGAGGATCTAAAATTCCGGAGATCCGAGGTATAGCCCACAGAAGACGAGCGAGGAAGACCGGGCGAAGACACGAGCAGACAAGAGAAGGCACAGCAGACACGAGCGAAGCGAGTGCATTGGATCAATAAGCCGCTTCTCATAACAGGACACTCACAGCAGACACGAGCGAAGCGAGTGCATTGGATTAATAAGTCGCTTCTCAGTATACTCTCACAGGACACACAGTACAGTATACCGTACTTTCACAGTATACTCAGTACACTCTCACAGCACGATACACTTACAGTATAGTACACTCACGCTAGGCTCACTCTTACCTCAGCTCTTCAAGGTCATTTTTCTCTCATCACAGCCTCATCATTCTCTAGACACGTTGAATACATTGCGAATTGGACAATCGTTTGCGAACAATTTGTCCTTCTCTCGGTAAACACTGAAAATACTGTACGCTAATACACCAACACTCGCTAATTTTTAGTACGCTAATAATATACCCCCTAATACCACACACTAATACTCAGTACCATAAGTACCCTAATTGGTATACCAATAATTAGGACACTGTAATCATACTCTATGATCAAGACTTTATTCACGTACTCTGTACGCAATACTCAATACACTACACTCAATACACTATACTCAATATACTATACTCAATACACTTGCTTCGCAAATGTATTTGGCTCGCAAGTGTATTTGGCTCGCAAGTGTATTTGTATTGGCGTTCGCTTTGATCTAGAAATATTACGCTATTTTTGCACCATCTCACATGACCACCCCCATATAAACATGAAACATCCCCCAAAACCGCATGTCCACCGCTAGCGCCTTACCGACCCATTCGATCCTCAAGGCCAACCCGTTCGGTATTCTTACCGACCCCGCTGGACTCGCATCCACCACCACCACCAGCCCCCAGACGGTCATCTCCCAGACCGTGTACTCCATCTCCAGCAAGGTATTCAGCTACGAGACGCCGCTTTCCGGGGACCTTTTGGATGCCAACCTTGGCCTTTGGGAGCACTACCAGCGCCCGAACGCCTTTGGCGTGGTTCCAGTGCTCCACAGGCTCCAGGTGCGCCTGGGCGCAAGTAACACTGTTCTTGGGTACTACTCCAAAAAAGGCACTCACGGACAGCCCTTGACGATTTTGGCGGGCGCAGGGGCTGTGGGATACATGCAGCCGCAACTCGCGGGCTCGCAACACGCGGATCTCCCCTTGGCGCTCCATGTCAGTGCGGTAGACTACGACGGGGCTGTTCACTCCAACTACGGGACGCCGTTGCGGGTCGCACGTGATCTTGGGTATCCTGTTGTTTCGCCTGTGCGTGGTGCAGGCCGCGAGCTCCAGGACATGGCTGTATTGGCTCAGTATGTGGCTGCTGCAACGGGCCAGCCGTGTGTACACTTGTATGAAGGGCCTGGATTTTTGCAGACATTTACACGGATGAGCGGTTTGAGGAGCTCACAAGAGGTGGGCGCGCTTTACGAGGAGTTGCTTCGGACCCCAGCCGATTCCGTAGCGGCTGCTCTTGCCCAGTTTAACCGTGTGGCAAGTACCAGCTATGCTGCGTATGAGTATGCTGGTCCCCGGGCCCCCGAAACTGTTTTTGTGGCCTACGGTGCTGTCGAGTGCCTGCTGCTTGTTGAGACTGCTGGTGCAGTTTCCGGATCGGCTGGTGTTGTATCCATCCGTATTGCGCTTCCGTTCGACGTGGAGGCGTTTTCCCGCGCCATCCCTACAAGCACCAAGCGTGTTGTTGTTTTGGCCAGCGAGGCGCACGTCTCGTTGCGTGGCGACGTCACGGCAGCTCTATTTGCCGCGGGACGCTATCACGACGTTGCTGTGGACGAGTACACCTACCCCAAGGATTTTGCATGGACTCCAATCACCACCGCCAAAGTATTGGCCGAGTTTGTAGGCGTTGACTTGGACAAGTTGTATAAACCTGAGGCGGCCCCTGTGACTCCTTCTGTCGCCACCTGGGCACCCACAGGGAAGTATTCCTTCTGGGGTCCTGACGCAGGCGTTCTTGTCCAAAATACGGATCGTATTGCCCGCGCATTATCGCTTGACTCCGACAAGGACGTCTCCACTCAGACCCGCTACGATAACGGCACAGCCGGTGGCGTTTTCCACACACAAGTCAGTACCCAGGGAGGTCTTGCTGTGGACGCCGCGGACGTGGTGGTGGTGGAAGGGTCCTTTTTCGAGGCATACGACGTGCTTGCAACCGCCAAACCAGGCGCAAATGTGGTGTACGTGGCCAAGGGCCCGCGCGAGGAGCTTGTGGCCAAACTCCCCTCACTTTTCCGCCGCACGCTTGTGGAGAACCACAACACATTGACTCTCGTGGACTTGGGCGTTCTCGGTGATATTGAGGCCGATGTCGGTGACTTGGGTCCCGATTTCCTCGTCCAGTTGGCTTTCTGGAAAGTGGCCGTGCCGTCTGCTGACAATGGCTACTATGTGAGCAAGCTCCTCCAGGCCAACGGAAACGACTTTGAGCTTTTGGGTGCGGTCCTCGAGAAGTTTGTCGAGGGCGCAGAAAAAGCTTACTCAAGGGTAGCAAGAAGTGAGTTGGAAAGAGGGGAGGAGAAGGATAAGGAAAGTGAAAAGGTAGAGGAGAAGGGTGAAAAGGGCGAGCAAAGTGAGGAAAGTGATAGTGAAATCCTCCCCTTCATCAAACATACATCCTTCTTTGCAAATCCCAGGAACCCCGTTGAGACGGCTGAAGAAACGGTCCATTCCAAAGCTCAAGATGCGGCCATCAAGTTGGCGTTCCCCGAGGCATACGCACTCAAGAAGGAGCTCCGGCCCGATCTTCCTGTGCAAAACTTTGTTGTGCGCGTCCAGGAAAACAAGCGCTTGACGCCAGCCGAGTACTCGAGAAACATCTTCCACATTGAGTTTGACACCACAGGAACTGGCTTAAAGTACGAGATTGGCGAAGCTTTGGGTATCCACGGAAGGAACCCTGCCGACGCCGTCAACGACTTTCTTGCCTTTTATGGCGTCGATGCCAACTCACTTGTCCATGTCACGAACCGTGACGACCCGACGCTCGTGGAGCTCCGCACTGCCTCCCAGGCGCTCACGGAAAACGTGGACTTCCTCGGCAAGCCGCCCAAGCGTTTTTACGAGGCATTGGCTACGTACGCCACAGACGAGAAACAGGCCGCGCAGTTGCTGCGTTTGGGCGGCGCAGAGGGTGCTGCCGATCTCAAGAAGCGCCAGGACGTGGACTTTGACTCGTACTTTGACGTGTTGGCCGAGTTTGACTCCGCACGGCCTCCCTTTGAGGAATTGGTGGGCTCCATCATTGCGCCGCTCAAGAGAAGAGAGTACTCCATCGCCTCCTCTCAAAAACTCCACCCGAACGCTGTCCACCTCTTGGTGGTGGTGGTTGACTGGGTCGATCCTCGTGGCAGAACTCGCTACGGTCATTGCTCCAAGTACCTCCTGGACCTAGCCATCGGCTCCGAGCTCGTGGTTAGCGTCAAGCCTTCTGTCATGAAGTTGCCCCCTCTTTCCACTCAGCCCATTGTCATGTCGGGTCTTGGAACTGGTCTCGCGCCCTTCAAGGCGTTTGTCGAGGAAAAGATTTGGCAGAAGCAACAGGGCTTGGAGATTGGCGAGGTGTTCCTCTACCTCGGCTCCAGGCACAAGAAGGAGGAGTACCTCTATGGTGAATTGTGGGAGGCTTACAAGGACGCAGGCATCTTGACCCATATTGGCGCAGCCTTCTCCAGAGACCAGCCGGAAAAGATCTACATCCAGGACAAGATCAGAGAAAGTATCCAAGAGTTGACTGATGCCATCATCAAAAAGAATGGTAGCTTCTACTTGTGTGGGCCAACATGGCCCGTGCCAGATATCACCGCCTGTTTGGAGGACATTGTCAGGAACGGCGGAGAGGTGAAGGATGCCCTGAAGGTCGTAGAGGATATGAAGGAGGAGGGAAGGTACGTGTTGGAGGTTTATTAGACTAGAACATAACTAGACCATGGAATACAGAATTAGCTAGCCCATAGAGAATTTCAGCTAGACCATGGAATACACCTTAGATTTAGACCACATGTAGACGAGCGACAAAACTGTACAGGTTTTTGAACATAAATAGACCAGAAAGACAAGGAAAGGAACCTGATGAAGAGTTGGGGTATATCGGGATTGGCTCAAAGATGATAATGGTACTTTAATTCGTAGACAATAATTGAACAGGACACGAGCAAAGGGAGTGTCCTGTTTCAATACAAACAAGAAAACGAGCAAATAAGACCCGCTCGTATTCTGTCTCAACAGAAGATGAGCAAATAAGAACACTCGCTCGTATTCTGTTTCAATAAAGCAAACAGAAAATGAGCAAATTAGGACGCGCTCGTGTCAATACAAGCAAACAGAAAATGAGAGACACGAGCATTTGAAGAATATCAAATCTGAGACGATGGAATGTGAATAAACGGATGAATGAAAATTCAGTCAGAATTGTGTAGAATAGAGCATGCGGGCAATCATTATACTACAGTGCTTTCTACCACAAGAAGTATAATCTTTAAGCTATTCGTTTTAGATGCACAAAATGTGTAATCAACATTGTGGTCTGTGCCCCGCATTTCTAGTAAGCCGAAACAAACACAAGCTTATTGGCCCAGCCGTTGCTTGTTGTGAGCTCCGGACTTATCGGGGGACGCTTGAAGACAATGCAACATTCTTCACACCCTCGAAGACTTGCATTTCCTTATTTTGCCCACCCCAAGGCTGCTTTCAATTACACAATGAGCTTTTCCGTTGTTTCAAAGAGTGTTTGTTGGTAGTATTGATGTCCTATTTGAGATATAGAGAGAGTGATTTTTGTTTTGCCATGCTTTAGCCCCGTATGGCTTGGGCCCAATAGCCATGAGCACTTTTGTGTTCGGTTTCGATTATAATTCGGAAACAATCGTCTTGTCAAGTGCACGTGCAATTAGCGTGACCATTTGAGAGTGGGTGTAAGTTACTGGCTCGCATAATACCGGCTGCTCTTTCCCTCCATAAACAATAACATTGCGTTCCGAGGTTGCGAACTAAGCTGTGTCTAAAGCCCGAATGAGCCCCTGGAGGTAAAAAGTTGAAAGAGCCAAGTTAGGAAGAGCACAAGTTAGAAAGAGCACAAGTTAGAAGGAGCACAAGTTAGAGTAGAAAGAGCCGAAAGTTAGAGGAGATTAAGTTTAGAAGGGTTTATGTTCCTGGCTGATGAGGCACAGGAGCTATGCAGACGATGACCGGAGCCGATTAGGAGTCATTGCATCACAACTTGGGTGTTTTCGGCCCGATCTGGCGATTTCCGCAGTACCTTTGCCTAATTGCATTCTCGCCGATTGGGTATCAAACGGCGAATTTCGGCGCGTGGAATCATTGGAGGATAAGACGAAAGAATAGCGCCACCCGAATATCTTGGGTTCCATGCGTTTTAAGGTTCGTACGTTTCGCAGCGTCACCAGGTAATCATGTAGTATTCTGGCCCGGGGCACGGGGCGGAAATGACGCAAAATGTCGCCACAAGAATCAGCGCATGCAATATCAAAGCTTATTTGGGTTACATAATGGCGATACTGCGGTCTATGCTATGGTGATATGCTATAGTGTTGTGCTATTCTAGGGTATGGCTATTCTATGATGTCATCACACCCACCGATAAGTCCGTCCAGGGGTCTCAAATACAAAATTACGTAGTCATGTGCACTGTTGACAATGACATGATAATGCCCGTGTTGTGAGGCACAATCGAGCTCGATGATTGAGTTTCCCGACTTGGTAATGCAGTTGTGGAGCTCTTGCACAAGGCCCTCGGAGAGTTCCTGGCCCGTGTGGATGTTGGCACTCCCCACGAGACGGAGCTGCTGGTCAAACACCACCACGCTGTCGAACTGCACGCCCTTGTAGTGCTGTGTGGCGTCCCTAATGACCAGTATGGAGCTCAGTGGCAACATGAAAAAATCTAAATAATCTAGACAATCGAATCTGGTTGCGTGTGCAACCAATGGAATATATAAGAGATGAAAAGTACAGAAGATACAACACTAGTGAATATAAAAAACAGCCAACAAAAGATCAGTACAAAATCAGAGTACCACAGCTCCACTTGAATTGATCATCAACTACAAATTGGGATAAAAAACGCTCAATAAAGAAGTGACCACAAGCACAAATAAAGTGATCACAAGCACAAAGATTGTACAATACAGAAGCAGTCTGCCAGGAATACTAGGGTGGCAATTGGCATTTTTGTGACTTGTGACTATTGTTGCTTCAATAAACCAGTTGCTTCTTGAGACCATTTGGGACTATTTGGAGTTATCGGGTTGTTTTGTGTCAGGTATTGTTTAGTGTGCATATAACTATTTGTGCACCACTTACAAATTAACGTTGGAACGTTGCGAGTGAAATTCGTGACTAATTAGTCATTCGCGTGGCATTGTGCGGAAAAGAAATACGTGACAATAAAACAACGCGACGAATAAGATCACAATAGACACCATCATTGATTGCTGGTTGACGTGTGTGTTTTTTCACATTTCTTTTGCTCTCCGTGACCCTCCCCCAAGTGAAAAATTCCCGTAAACAAAAAAAATGTCTACCTATTACAACCCCATACACGACATCATGATGGCTGGCAGGTACTACTACCCTGAGAACAAGCCCGGCAGCGTGGCCACCATTCCCGCCCCGCCAAAGGTATCGGAGAATACAGTTTACACACGCAAGGCCCCCACAAACTCAAACACAAACACAAACCCCCACACAACACAAACCACATATACCGGCTACACTTCCACAACCAACAACGCCACCAATGTCAACTCCACAACTACTGCGGCCACACATGGTGGCGTGCCCCACGACTTATCACCCAAAAAGAAGCTTCTTTCCACGAGTTCTCCCGAGGGAATCCAGGTCGCGTCCAAAATCACCCCCACACGTCTTGCCAATCTCCTTATCCGCAAGGGCCCGCTTCCCATACGCCACATCACGTCGCAGTTGGCGATCGAGGTGCCCAGCTTCGACTTGTTATCGCTCTCCAAGCAGCGGCGTTTAATCATGGCGGCCATGGAACAGACTGACACACACAACAATGTGGTTTTCGAAAAGATTGGATGGGGCCAATGGGCCGTGCGTAAGGTGGACAGTGACTACATCGTGACAGAAGGCACCGAGCAGGAAACACCAAGCGCCAGCAGCGACCGCATGGTGGAAATCAACGTCCACGACCTTCGCAACCAAACCAACCTCAAGCTTGGCTGGACCAAGAAACAGCCCCGCAGGCGAGAGAGTATCAGTAGCAAGGCCAATCTTCACAACACACGGCTCCCTAACGAACAACAGGAGCACAAGATGGAGGACCTGGTGGCCATTGCCAGTGACAGTAGTGATGACGAATTATCCGACCCCATGGAGCACGACAATGAAGACGAACCCATGTTTGACTTTGAAGAGGACAAGAAGAGCCCGCCCATCACGTTTGCAAAGCGAGTGCCTCTCAAGTTGAGCCCCCCTCCTGGAGAACGGGCCAGGCGCAGGTCGTCCTCCAGCAACCCCAATTCCATCAACAAGAACAACTACAGACAGATCTTCAACCGCTCGCGCTTGAATCTGTTGGATAATCTCGACGGGTATATCCGCTCCTCGGCCAAAAACCTGTCCATCCTGGTCACGAGCAAGTCGCCCAACATCCTGCTGGTTTTGAGCGTGCTGCCCCCGTTGGGCAACAACTACGTACACTCCAACACTGAGAACAGACGCAAGTCGCTGTTTAACGAGCTGCACTTGCGCTCCACTTTATCTTCGTCCTTGCCAAAGCAGTCCACCCATATGAGCATTACGAACTTGTTGAATAAGGACGTCCGTGAGGAGAAAGAGGACAAAGATGGCGATACAGATGAGGAGGACTGGGCTAGTATTGGTGCGGAGAGTTTGAGGAGGAAGGAAAAGGAGGTGGAGGAGGAAAGGGAGGCGGCCACGGCTTTGGTTGATTTGAGGTCGGTATGACGAACCTCGAACCTGAGCGAGACGAACCCCGAACCTGAGCGAAGCGAAGGTGAGGACAAAGTGACAGTTAAGTCTGTTTACCCAGACATTCCTCAAACAGTGCCACGCACCATCCTGAGTGCTAAGACATTTTTGAAGTAATGAATGATCACTGTATGTGAATGAGTGGTGAAGCTTAATGTTCGCACCTGTGCAGAATCCTGGCAACCATCGCTACTTGGTAATACCGGTGGCTTATATGAGTATGATCCTCAAGGACGGATGTCATTTGCGGGGCAAGTGACGAAAAAGTCTGACGACGTTCCCGGCGAGTGTCGAGTATGTAACTATGTAGAATAAAGGCCTGCGGGAGTATAGTAGACCCCAGCAATAAAGGGTGGATAACTGTAAGAGTAGTGACGAGCCACCAACAGTTCCAGGCAGACGTCAAGGTATGTGAAGACTCATGTCATACTAGGTGAATACAAGGAATTCCTAGATGTGGTATGCATTAATCATCTAAGGTATACAAGGAGGACGTCGGGTGGGATGAGCAATAACGATGAATGTACACGTACTATGTGGGCATAATATCATAAAGTTCAAGCTTGAGTCATACTATGTTCAAAGGTTGGAGAGAGGTTTCAACGAGTCTATGACCACTATGTTAACATGGCTTTATGTGGGAATGGAATCAAGAACGAGAGGTCACTACTGATCATTTCAATTTCACTTACACCAGAGGCTCACGAAAATAGAGGTTTACTGATATGTGACTCTGGATAGACTATAGGGTACTAGTCTACTGTTAAGGGTTGGGTATAGGTATTAGACACGGGACTTTCATACAGTTGGCATGCACATATGCTTTAAGAAGTCTTCACAAATGCTGAGTCTAATTGTAGACCCTACATCAATCAATTCAATCAAAATTGAGCCCATTGAACCTCTCAAACAAACTGGATTTTTTATATTGAGTCGTCCATCAGACACGACTTTCTGCTTCATAAGTTCTCAAGTATGCTTTTATTTCTGTTCTCGTTCGTCATACACTACCTTGTGGTTTGTTGTCTTGTCTTGAGTCTTGTAATATGACACGTGACCTCCAAGTTCTGACGGACTTTCGCTCGAAATTGCAGTCCTATTGTGGTACTACTATTGTATTCTCTGTGCCCAATAATCCACCTTCCACTTGCTTCTCTTCGCTCATTTGCTAATTCTCTTCAGGTCTTTGGCATGTGAGCGAAGGACTCCTTATACTCCCTGTGTTATCCTCTCTTTATCCTACCATCCTATCTCTCTTTCTAGTGTTGGACTCAATTTCCTCGCCCCCTCCAGTACTGATATTCCTCTCTACAAACGCGTGTGACGAAATAGGAAAAAAGATGCAAATTAGCCAGCACAAGTGGTCCACAATCAAAAAAGGTTTTTGGTGGAGTCTGTCCAGTAGGCTGACTAAGTGGCAGGCCTAAGTGGCAGGCTCACTAAGTGGTACTGAGTACCTGAATATTCCAGAATTTGGCAGTAATCTAAGAGGACATGATAAATCCTACTCAATCAGGAAAAGGAAAGGTGCTACAAGACAAAACAAATCAATTCACGGTACATCTCAATACACGTAGCAGTAGAGAGAAAATAGTGAGTCTTCTAATTAGCTCATACTCTGTTGTTTTTCGCTAGTGTTAGTTTAACCGAACATGAGCGAAGAGTGTTCTATTGCTAATATTTAACAGAACACCCGCTTCGCGAGTGTCCTGATTACTTGTGTTAAACAAAACACCCGCTTCGCGAGTGTCCTGATTTCTTCTCGCTTCACTCATGTTCTGATTGTTCGAACAGAACACTCGCTTCGCTCATGTTCTGTTTCTCTGTTCTGTTCTGTTTTTTTTATCATGACATCCATCCTACCCACAATCCAACTCGACGTCAACTACAACGAGATCAAAACCACTGTGGCGGACTTTCTCTCGAGTTTCAAGACGTCGGAAGGGCACAAGTACCTTGAGCTTCTCCAGGCGGTGGCGAACCGGGAGGTGTCGACGATATACATTGAGCTCGACGACCTCAAGGCGTATCTGGAGAACGCGTTTGACAACAAGCTCGTGTCGCATGTTCTCCGCAACACACACCACTACATTGAGTTGTTTTCCGAAGTGGTGGATCTGTTGATGCCTGCGCCCACCAAGGAGGTTTCATACAAGGACGACGTGATTGACGTGATTTTGAACCACCGTCGGCTCAAAAACATACGGCTTAGGCAAGAGAACAGCAAGGAATACAATAGTCTTCGGGACGGGTTCAGCCAGGCCAACGAGGGCGAATCCTCGGCGCCCATTGACGAGCACACGTTCCCAGCCAAACTCACCCGGCGGTACTGCCTCTATTTCAAGCCGCTCAGCAGCGCTACCAAGTGCTTTTCGGTGCGCCAGATCAAGGGGAGCCATGTAGGCCACTACATCACGGTCAGGGGCATTGTCACACGTGTATCGGACGTTAAACCCAGTGTGGTGGTTAATGCGTACACTTGCGACACGTGCGGGTTCGAGGTGTTCCAAGAGGTGAATTCCAAGGTATTCACGCCGCTCGCCGAGTGCCCGCTGCCTGCGTGCAAAGCGAATGGCAACAAGTCGCATTTGAATGCGTCCACCAGGGCTTCCAAGTTTTCATCGTTCCAGGAGGTCAAGATCCAGGAGATGTCGAGCCAGGTGCCCGTGGGGCACATTCCCCGTACATTGACGGTCCACGTGAATGGAGACTTGGTCAGGAGCATGAACCCAGGCGATACCGTGGATGTTTCCGGGATCTTTATGCCATCGCCATACACGGGATTCCGGGCGTTGAAGGCCGGCTTGTTGACGGAAACATACCTCGAAGCTGAGCACGTGGTGCAGCACAAGAAGCAGTATGACCAGGCAGAGATTCTGGCAGAGGTACAGGCACGGATCGACGAGCTCAGCAATGAAGGCGGTGTGTACGATAAGTTGGCACGGAGCATTGCCCCAGAGATTTACGGCCATGTGGACATCAAAAAGATCCTTCTCCTCTTGCTCTGCGGTGGTGTCACCAAGGAAATCGGAGACGGACTCAAGATCCGTGGAGACATCAACGTGTGTCTTATGGGCGATCCAGGTGTGGCCAAGTCGCAGCTCCTCAAGGCCATCGGAAAGATTGCGCCGCGGAGCGTGTACACTAACGGACGTGGGTCTTCCGGAGTGGGGTTGACGGCGGCCGTGATGCGCGACCCCATCACCGACGAGATGGTTCTCGAGGGCGGAGCCTTGGTTCTCGCCGATAATGGTATCTGCTGCATCGATGAGTTTGACAAGATGGACGAGAGCGACCGGACAGCCATCCACGAGGTGATGGAGCAGCAGACCATCAGTATCTCCAAGGCCGGTATCACCACCACGTTGAATGCACGGACGTCCATCTTGGCGGCCGCAAACCCCATCTACGGCCGCTACAACCCGCGCTTATCGCCGCACGAGAATATCAACCTCCCGGCCGCGCTTCTCTCGCGGTTTGACATCATGTTCCTCATCCTCGACCAGCCGTCCCGTGAAAAGGACGAGCGCTTGGCCCAGCACGTGGCTTACGTCCACATGCACAACACCCAGCCCGCCATGGACTTTGTGCCCTTGGACGCAGCAACCATCCGCGGCTACATCTCCAGGGCCCGCCAGTACAGACCCAATGTCCCCAAGGACGTGGGCGACTACGTGGTGCAGCAGTACATCAACATGCGCAAGGAGTCCCTCCGCAACGAGGGCTCCATCAAGAAGTTTGCCCACATCACCCCTCGTACCCTTTTGGGTATTCTCCGTCTCGCCCAGGCCATGGCCCGTCTCCGTTTCGACAATGCCGTCTCTTTGCAGGACGTGGACGAGGCCTTGCGCTTGATCCAGGTGTCCAAGGCTTCCTTGGAGGCATCGCAAGAAGTGGAAGATGACGTTTCGCCCGTGAGTAGAATCTACCAGATCATCAGGAAGGCCGCCATAGGTGACGGCCAGACTATGCGCAAGTCGTTGCGCTACTCAGAGTTGCGCGACTTGGTCATCGCAAGAGGTTACACATTGCAGCAGTTTGAGGAGTGCGTGAGGGAGTATGATGCAATTAACGTGTGGCAGTTGATTGACGGCGGTGAGAGGTTGATGTTTGTCGACAATCAAATGCAAACATAGAAGGAAGAGAAAAGAGAGAAGGAAGAAGAAAAGAGATAAGGAAAGAACACCACCAGATAATGCATTCTGTTAATCTGTCAGCCTTTCTTTTGTGATATACGGCCATGGCATCAGAGGACTCAATGGTTGCCTATCGACCCTAATGTCGGAGTATGTATTTTAGTTCGCAAATGTATTATTGTTAGAGATGCAAAATGGGTGTGTACATAAACCATTAGCTAGGGTATCAAGGAAAAACACTGGCTAAAGGTGAGTAGAGTGACAAACTTGCAAAAACAGATTTCTCACATCATTAAGATGGCATCGTCAGTCATTATCAAGATTAAGTCCATTGAGAGTATTCTTCATCTACAAGAACCATGGTCAGTTGTTTGTAACAGCGGACTATCTTACACTGAGCAATAACTGCGGAGATAATATGTGATGCACAACATTGAATCGTACACATTGCGGTATTATTAACGGTTGAAAAACCGAACGAGTCAGGGTTTGTTGCTGAGGATCGTAACAATTAGTGGTCAAAGATGATGAGATTATTGGGACCGTTATCGAAAAATACAGGCCAACGGTGGCTACAGTTTTCTTTACGTTGAACTGCACATTGCCTTCTGACTGTGAGGCAACTATTGGCGTAAGTGAGCCACAGAGGCGCACTGAGTGATGGAATAAAGGTGTAGTATTACTGAGCATGCTACTGTGAAGCAAAGACATTTACTGAGATACGTAGAAGAAAACTGCTTCCTAATAAGACACTTTTAATGAGATTGTAGCAGACATTTGTTAATGAGATACAGTAGCAGAGACTGCTACTGTAAGAGAATTGAGCAAACATTTTCTTATTATAATAGAATCATTTACTGAGAAACTGTAGGAAAAACGCTACTGAGATCCTGTCGCATACATTTTCTTATAATAGCACCTTTATGCTCGGGTCGGTTGAGCTCGAAAATAAAGGCTCGGTCGCACGAGACCATATGGCCAACGAGCGGACAGTGCTCAGCTGGATCCGAACCGCGGTCACGCTAGCCACCTTCTCTGTGGGTTTTCTCCTGTTCTACCACATGGAGCAGCGGGCGATGGGGTCCAACACAATCACACAAGACATTGCACGACTCCAGTCCATGCTGAAGTTTGTCAAAGGCCTTGCCGTGGCCTGTGCGGGGGTGGCGGTGGTTACGTTAGGCGCAGGCGCCTGGCGATACCTCCTGGTGCAGCACTCCATGATGGAGGGCAACTACCCCGTGGCACGAAAAATGGTGCTTTTGTTGGTGGGTGGAACAGGAGGACTACTAGTGGGTTTAGTGGTGATGAATTGTTTGTTAGTATAGGAGTATCAGTGAGTCACTGAATTATGATTATGATTGGAGCATCAGTTATTGTGTAGATACAGTGTATTAGTATTTAGAAGTGTAATAGTTTGCTAGTCGTAGTTGCTTCAGTACGTGTTGCCTCTTTTTTTGTTTTTATTCACGCGTATGACCGACTACTCCACACAGACTGTGGCCCAATTGAAGGAGCTCTTGAAGTCCCGGGGCCTTTCCACAGAAGGCAAGAAGGCCGACTTAGTGCAACGGCTCACAGAGGCCGATGTCCCTGACGCTGGCGCCGTTTCTGGCGCGGGTGATGAGGCGGAGCCCAAGGCGGACATTGTCGACGCCACTGAAAAACCAGCCGAGTCCACGACCGAGACTGCTGAGCCGGCCGAGAAAGAGGAGCCCAAGGCCGAGGTCAAGGCTTTGAGTGCCGATGACTTGAAGCGTTTGGCCAGCGAGTTGTTGGAAAAGAAAATCGCCCGTGCAGACAAGTTTGGCGATGAAGAGGCCGCCAATGCTGCCCGCAAGGACTTGCAGAGAGTCTCCAAGTTTGGTGTGCAGCCAGGAACCGCTCTTGCAAAGGAAATTGGCCTCGTCGACACCGCGTTGGGGAAGGGAAAGAAGAATAGAGTGCATAAGAGAAGGTGGAGAAAGTAGCTTGAAGATTCAGCTTCAAACAACTCAGCCCTCGTGCTGACTATGAACACTACAGTGGTACCGTATGTCGTTGGTAACTGGTGAGGACAGTGAGATGGACCACAATGTACCATAAGTGTAAAATTAAGATGCAGTATAAAATGTATGTCCAGGAGAAGTAGACGTCAACATAGATATAGATAAGGTAGATGAATGAAGAGAGAGAGAGATACTCAGATACATTCAAAAAGGATCGAGCGCCAACGTCGGCAGGACTCCAAATGGTTCTAGTGCTCATCCATTCTAACTGAATCTCGCAATGAAGAGCTTTGAATACTCGAATTCTCGAGTGAACAGCTCTATTAAGCATGTAATCAGGCTCTCTATCAAGCATTTCTGACGTTACTACTCTTCACTTTGGCTGAACAACAGACCACTAGCCTGAATGGTATGGAGACTTTATCAGTAACAGATAGCCGTACCAACCACTGTATCATTGTAATACATATACGAAGCGTCAGGTTGCTTCTCTACTAAAACGGTGGGTTTAGTGTATGATAGTTTGAGAATTTAGGAAGTGGTATACGATAGTGTTTGTGGCATATGAAGTTTGACAGTATTTATGAGTAACGTTGTATGAAGGTTTTGATAGTATCGGATTATGAAGTGTACGAATATTTGCGTAGATCGAAGAGTGTGGGTAGATTGAATATTATGTAGGACTGTCAGTTGATTTGGGTCAATGAATTGTATACGTGATAATCTAATCCTGTGACTATCACTCGTACTCGTCATTTGTCATTCTCACTCATACTCGTACTCGTCATTTGCCACTCTCATACTGGTTACTCGTACTGTGATTTTTTCATGCCCTACTACAAAGCACTTCCCACCACCCTATCTCCCCTCCACTACGATGTGTCAATCTACAACATCGACTTCAATTCCAACACCTTCTCCGGGACGGTAAAGATACTCCTTCGCATCAACTCCACCACGGATGAGCTCCACTTGAACATTCGGGACCTCATCGTGACGAGTGAAGGATTTTCTGCGCAAACCCCCAACGGAACCATTGGGGCCATTTCCGCAGAGGTCCACAAGGAGGTTGTAATCTTCAAGTTTGACCGTGAGGTTAGCCCCGAAGAGAAAACGCTCGAGGCCACCATCAAGTACGATGCCATTCTCCAGACCAACATGGCGGGCTTCTACAAGAGTACCTACACGGAGAATGGACAGGAGAAGTGCATGGCTTCGACCCAGTTTGAGGCCACGGATGCTCGGCGTGCATTCCCCTGTTTGGATGAGCCTGCGCTCAAGGCAACTTTCCAGGTTAGTCTTACGTTGGACAAACACCTTACGGCATTGGGGAACACCCCCGTTGAGAAGGAAACCACTTCAGATGCATTGAAGACGGTTACTTTCGAGAAAACGCCTGTCATGTCCACCTATCTCGTGGCATGGGCCGTGGGCGAGTTTGAGTATGTGGAGAGTTTCACCGAGGACTTGTATGGGGGTAAAAAGATGCCTGTGAGGGTTTACACCACGCCCGGGTACGTTGACCAGGCGCAGTTTGCGGTGGAGATTGCGCCACGCGTGGTGGACTACTTCTCACGGGTGTTTGAGGTGCAGTACCCCTTGCCCAAGTTGGATCTTCTTGCGGTGCATGCCTTTTCGCACAATGCCATGGAGAATTGGGGACTCATCACGTACCGTAGCACTGCCGTGTTGTTTCTGGAGGAAAAGAGCGACCCGGCCTACAAGCAAAAGGTTGCGTACGTGGTTGCACACGAACTCGCCCATCAGTGGTTTGGTAACCTCGTGACAATGCAATGGTGGGACGAGTTGTGGTTGAATGAAGGTTTTGCCACATGGGTGGGTTTTTATGCCGTGGACTACTTGTTCCCCGAATGGGACGTATTCCTGGGCTTTGTCTCCGATAGTGTGCAGGGCGCTCTCAACTTGGACGGGTTGCGCAACTCACACCCTGTGCTGGTGCCTGTGGAGGATGCGCTTGACATTGACCAGTTGTTTGATGCCATTCTGTACTTGAAGGGGGCCTCAGCCATCTTGATGCTTCTGACTCATTTGGGCACAGAACCTTTCCTCAAGGGAGTGGCCTTGTACCTCCAGCGCAACCAGTACTCGAACGCAACCTCCGCCGACCTCTGGGACGCGGTTGCAGAGGTTTGTGGGGTCCCTGTCAAGGACCTCATGCACAACTGGATCACAAAGGTGGGTTTCCCGGTTGTGGATGTGGAACGCCACGATACCAAGTTGAAATTGACCCAGCGCCGTTTCCTCAGCTCTGGAGATGTCAAGGATAATGAAGACTCCACCATTTGGTGGGTGCCATTGAACCAGGATGGGAGCGACGACTCTCTCTTTGAAAAGAGTATCACTATTCCTTCCCCCACCGCGTACTTTAAGCTCAACAAGGACTCTCTGGCCCCCTACCGTGTCAACTACTCGCCCGAGATTTTGTCTGTCCACGTTCTTCCGTACATTACTCAGATGAGCAACAAGGACCGCGTGGGTCTTGTGGCCGATGTGGCTGCGCTTGCGGCGGCTGGAGCATGTCCAACCACAGAGCTCCTCAAGTTGGCCACTTCCATTGCCAACGCTCCAGAGTTGGACAATGACTACGTTACTTGGTTGGAGCTCGGTAAAAGAATCGACCACTTGCGCGTGGCCTTTAGTGGCACCGGTTTAACCGACCTCATAAGCAAACTCCGCCTGTTTGCCCGTGCCATCTACGAGCCGAAAGCCTGCAAAATCATCGACAATGTCGATGCCAAGGTCGACTTTGTCCAGGGCAAGTTGCGTGCCAATATCCTTGACCACGCGGCCACGCTCGGTATTGAGCGCGTGGATGCCTACGCCTTGGATCTCTTTGACAAGTGGTGCGCAGGGACCCCGTTGCCTCCATCATTGAAGGCCTTTGTCTTCAAGTGTGTGGCGGCCCAGGACTCCTTCACAAACACGCAGTACGAGGCCATTTTCCGCGAGGTCTCGGCGCCTTCATCGGTCGACTCGCGTGAAATAGCCTTGGGTGCCTTGGGCGCGGCCTCAAACTCTCAAATCATCGACCGTTTGTTGAATGCCTTGGCCCGTCCAGATGTGGTGCCCACTATGGACGCTCACTACCTCGCTGTGGCGCTCTCAGCAAACGCAAACAAGACCTTTGTGGACTTTCTCTTCACAAACTACGACGCCTTGTACTCCCACATGAGCACAAACATGGTGGTCTTTGAGCGCTTCTTGAAAACAACCTTGTGCAACTGTCTGACCAGAGAAGTCTACGACCGCATCAGGCAGTTCTTCTCTTCCAAGGACTTGAGCGGTTTCCAGATGGGCTACGAGCAGGCCATGGACAAGGTGAAGATAAATGTGGCCTGGCACGAAAGAGAAAAGACAAGTGTGGAGAAGTACTTGGAAACTGATCAAAAATAGATCATGACAGAAAATGCTAGATGACTAGTGCAAGGTGTGGCTATCCAATTTGCTAAGCTGGAGTGTATCTTTATCGCTCTACATGATTTGCATATGAACAACGTTTGCTATCCGTGTTCCTGTGACAAGACAACTGATCTAAGTTAATAGCTAGTTCAAGGTGTAGGAGTCCACTAAGATCATGTCCCTGGACAACAAAGTGAATGGTACCTTCAGTTATCTGTGACCTGTATATATGTGGGCCTCCCATACCAAGCAATATAGAATTCTCCATCGAATACGAAGACTGTAGCGAAGAATGAGCTCCTTGGACGTGTCATGCTATGGATTCCATCGAACTTGTGATGATTCCATATCACACTAATCCAACTGGGCATCAAGCTTGTTGTGGCAAAGTTCCGGCATGCAGGATGATGGGTTCATACTAATACTAATCATTGCTACGCAGATGCGAAATATATGCAAGAATCAACTCATTTGCGTAGCAAATGAGTTGTCCTTTGCATTCACATGACTCGCACTTCACCCTCTCTTTACTACATATCTAAACTTGTCAATACTGCATCTGCAGGTTTCTATTCCCTACTCTATCTCACACCATCAACTAGATGTCAACACTCATACAACTCAAGAACATGATATCTCTAGACAACACTTGCATTGCAACGTTCACTTCGTTTACGTTGCTTGGTTACTCGACCTTGTGCTCGTGTGTGGTGGCATACCTCCCCGAAGGATCAGCATGACAACCCCACTCAGCCTTTGGCACCCATCTCATGACTGTGCTTGCGGCAGCCTTTCCCTTGAACAAAGCATCAAACTTGCATCTGTACCAGTAGGCCTCCTTTGTGGTGGGCACATCATCACCCCACTCCTTCTTTGGGTTAGCCAACTCCTCGTCGGAGACGGCAGCTTCTGCGGCGTCCTTCAAGCCGTCGATCCACGAGTAGCCCACACCGTCGGAGAACTGCTCCTTCTGTCTCCAGAGAATTTCATCTGGGAGGTACGGCACAAGAGAGGGGTCGTGCTTTGTGTCGAAGGCCTTTCTCAAGGCGTACTTCTCAATGTGTTCCTTTGTGATGAGCTTGTCCTCTGGGTTGATGTTCATGCACACCTCCAAGAACTGTTTGTCGAGGAAAGGCACACGGGCCTCCACACCCCAGGCCATGGTTGACTTGTTGGCACGCAAACAGTCTGCATAGTGGAGGTTCTTGACACGCTGCACGCACTCTGCGTGGAAGTCCTTTGCGCTGGGGGCGTTGGCAAAGTAGAGGTATCCGCCAAAGATCTCGTCGGAGCCCTCACCGGAGAGCACCATCTTGACACCCTGGGCCTTGATCTTGCGCGAAAGAAGGTACATTGGGGTGGACGCGCGGATGGTGGTGACGTCGTATGTCTCGAGGTGGAGGATCACATCGTCCAATGCATCCAAGCCCTCGTCGAGCGTGAAGGTGTGCGAGTGGTGCACAGTGCCAATGAACTTGGCCACCTTCTCGGCCGCAATCAAGTCTGGGGCGCCTGGCAACCCAATGGCGAACGAGTGGAGCTGGTTCCATCCGCTGGCATGGAGCGAGCCACTGGCATCCACACCAGCAAGCTCCTTAGAGGCGTCCAAACCACCCTCGGTGGCCTGTGCAGCCTTGCGGGTCTCACGAGCAGCAATGGAGGCAATCAAGGACGAGTCCAAGCCACCAGAAAGAAGCACACCATAGGGAACCTCAGCCATGAGACGCTTTCTCACCGCCATCTCGAGTGTCTCGCGGATCTGCGTGTAGTCAGCATGCTTCTCAGGCACCTTCTCGCCATCCCACCACGAGGGAGTAAAGTAACGAGTCAACTGGTCGGTGTTGGAGTCGTACACGTGACCTGGCGGGAAGGCAACGATTTCGTCGCACTCATCCACCAAACACTTCAACTCGCTCGCAAAGTAGCGAGTTTGAGGCGCTGCAGACGACTTGCCCATGTAGAGCGTGGTGATACCGATCGGGTCGCGGGCAGCAACAATGCGGTCGTTCTTCTTATCATAAAGCACCCACGCAAACATACCGTCAAGGTGTTTGGGGGCATCCACATCAAACTTCTCAAACACCGGGATGATGGCCTCACAGTCACTCAAGGACTTGTAGGCGTAGTCGCTGAACTCACTGCGCAACTGGATGTGGTTGTAGATCTCTCCGTTGACCGCGAGAACGTAGTTGCCATCCACAGACGTGATGGGCTGCGCACCAGCATCAAGACCTACGATCGCAAGCCGTTCGTGGCAGAGAATCGTGCTGTTGGCAACAATGTTGCCGCTCCAGTCGGGGCCACGGTGGCGGATACGCTTGGCGTTCTGGAGAGCTTTGCCTTTGAAGGCTTCGACGTCGTTTTGTCTGTAGGCTGCAAAAATTCCACACATGAACTAACTCAAAGATTTTGCTTCTTTTTATGTGAAAAATGAGTCAGAAAAAATCACAAAAACTCGCATGATTGAGCATTCGAGCGTAGCGAGAGATACGAGCGAAGTGAGTAAGGGATTGAAACGAGTGTTACGAGTATTACGAGCGAAGTGAGTAATGCGAGTACTGTATTAGAGCGAGTATTGTAGAGCGAGTATTGTTGAGCGAGTATTAGGGCGAGTATTGTTGAGCGAGCATACTCGCTTCGCTCGTAATGGAGAACCCTAGAAAGTTCCTAATCACCACGAAGAAAACATGTACACACATACACATATAGATATAATAACGACAAGTGTACCCGGAGGATAGTACACTTCTAGACAACTATCATTTTTCAACACGATACGCAAAGCGTCACCACTGAGTCATATTCGTTCAAATGAAGAAAACTGAGGCGAGGCGGAAAAGCACAGTTGGCTCTGTTTCAGACGCCCCACCAGACTGTAGAGAATCTCAAGGCACATGTTCATTCAGAGTGGAATATCTGCGAATCAGACGCAACTCGCTAATCGTCGCTCTGTACTACCAGATCGGGACATCACAAAGCAGACTTAGACTACGAATAAAATGAAAAAAGGCTTGGAAAGCGCAAACCAAACGAGCGAAGCGAGGAGAGATTGCCAGATTGCCTAGGTTGGTACACAAGTAGTGTATGTGACCACAAGTGGACATTATATGATTTTTCAGCGAACCAAACTGACTTTATGTGTTATCTTTCAGTGGTTTGAGTATCTTATATGGTTTGTTAGATGGTCCCTGTGTTTTGTCGATGCTCAATTTCTCTTGAGTCACATCTGTGTTCGTGTTTGATATATAGCATTATTTACGAGAGCTGACTTTTACCATGACTCCCGTCAGCTTGTTGACTGCATCGACGATAGCCTACTTTGGCTGCTCTTTGGGTCTTCTCTTGGTCACCGCCCGACCCTTGAACATGCTAGTTCTCCATGGGAAGAGCCATACCCAAGACACCTCCCCCTTGGCACTCGTGAGATTCGTCCACTCTCTCACAGTCCCGAAGCTGTGGTTTCTGCACTTTTACGTGTTGCTCTGTGCGGGCATGCTTGTGTGCGAGGCTGTGGACTACAACTACAACGGGGAAGGGTCTGTTTCCAGCTACAAAAGCATCCGTCTCGTCCATTTGCTTGTGAGTATCCAAGCGGTACGACGCGCATACGAGTCCTTTTGGGTAACCCGGTTTCTGCTGGGGTCTAAGATCAACGTGTTGCACTATGTCATGGGCATGGGCCATTATTTACTCCTCAGCGTAGTCACAGGCCTCCTGTTGGCTTCACAAACGCGTTTTCCGTTTGCCCAGTGGGTGCGCGAGGTTTCCTTGAGAGACTACACAATGGTGGCTGTGTTTTTGTACGCATCGGCCGACCAGTACCAGAACCACCTCCATCTCGCCTCGTTGAAGAAGTACAGTCTCCCAGCGTTTTCCGATGTGGCACTGCCGCATTACACAAACGAGGTGGTGTTGTACTCGGTGCTTTTTGTGGTGTCGATGGGGGCCCCGCGCAGAATCGCCGCAAATTACTTGGCCATAATGGTCTTTGTGGCCACAAACTTGAGCATTAGTAGTGTGCAGACGTTGCGGTATTATAGAGAGAAGTATAAGGAGGAGTGCAGGTTCAAGTGGGCCATTTTCAGGGGAATACTATAGAGAAAAAGTTCCGAACGAGCGAAGCGGTATCTATAATTGAGATAATTCGAACTAGCGAAGTGAGTGAGGGTGTCTATAGATAGTTCCGAACTAGCGAAGCGAGTGAGATGTCTATAAATGGAATCATAAGGGGGAATCATAAGGATCATAGGTCTGGATCATATGGTCTGGGATAAGGTCTAGAATGAGGTATGGATAAGGTCTAGGATAGACCTGGGATAAGGCCTGTCATGGCGGCACACAAATTGGGCTGAAGGTAATTATTGATGTAACATTTTGAGGGTTGTGGGAAACAAGAGCGAAACAGATATAGGCTTGGTATTAGAATAGGATGTAAACGGATTACACTGGGAAACCTTTGTAGCGATTTGAGAATATGTTGCGTAGGGAGCTTCTGTACCATTTTTGTAGGGAGCTACCAAAATTTGCATTAGCTTGACGATCAGTATTGAGTCAGTAAGTCTGTGTGACAGCACAAAAATACCAGACGTACCCATTGAGGTCGTTAAAAGGATCCCGCAATTTTCAGAGTCTGGGTAGTATCTATGCCGAAGACAATGATGTAAAGTCAATGTGTTACTAATCGCACAAAACGACATCGGAGCGGGTGATCTTACATCCTTCAAAGAAGCTACATTTTGTCGACTTGCTGATTCTTAATAGGGCATGTGTGTTAGGGATTCCACTACTGAGTTGGGGATGTGAACTAACTGACTTACTTTATTTGAAGGACATAGGTACGTATTTAAGCAAACCAGCCTCCTCTGGAAGTGCGGAGGCGTTGTAGGTGGAGCGGGGTCCACTTGCAGCAATAGGGGTGCTATAGATCATATTGACCTACACATCTTCTGAAGGAGTCGAGATGTGTAATGCACGATAAGCGGGGTATGAATCCCGGGGCTTCGGGAGGGATTCTTAACTCCTTGGACAACATTTCTTACATGCAATAGTAGCTTACATGTAGTACGGTAGTATTACCTTCCAATGTGGCCTGCAAATTAATATTACCCCGGGTTTGCAAGTACACACTCTATTGAGTTCTAATCAAGGTCCATTAAGTCTATGACTCATAACTGGCCTGGGGTTCATCACACCCACTCACTGCTCACTGCGTTCCTGGATTTATGTGTGACGCTACGGGTTCGTGTTGGTTCAATCACAGCGAACAATTGAGCGTAGCGAAATTGTTCGTACATGTGATGTGGAGTAACTGTCAGCAACATTTCTGTGCTCAATTGTTCGATGTCGTTTCATGCCATTTCTCTGTAGTGTTTACGCACATATCTCATGAAATTATGAACATCAACCTCCGAGTTTCGAACCGCAGCATTGTCCGCGGGTGTCCGGGGGTCCCACGGAGCATTGTACGTTCGTCCCATCATCCACACTAACCCAGCCACGTCTTGACACTGTTGTCGAACTACGATCGCCTGGCACCAAGCCATTTCAGGTGAGAAGTGTACTGGTTGAGCTTCGCACCACACAAAAGGTGAGTGTGCCATCCAAGCTCGGTGCGGCTGCGAAAATCGCCGCCAACATTGCCTCACGCGACTACGTCATCTACCTGAATCCCTACGCGTACAGGCCCCCACACAATGAGTTCCACCAGACGTTACTAGGACTCGATGTTCCAGTGGTAATTCCTCTTCCGCGCGGAATCATTCCCAGCGGGCAGTTTTTGCTGTGGGACGCACTGACAGTGCATCGGCTCTACGTGAGCGTGAGCTGCGGCCCCTCGGTGGACCGTGAGGTGACATTTGTAGAGTCCTTCCCTGTGGCCATCAAGGTGTACGATACGCTTCCTCTTTACCGGCAGTTTAACGAGCCTGTGGTAGAGACACGAACGTCGCCAAATCAGCAGGTGGTGGTGGAAACGACAGTGCCTGTGTCACTGGTGGGCCCGCGGGACCCGTTTCGTGTGGGAGTCAAGGTTCTGACCAACCCACAACACAATCGAGTCAAGAAGAATATGCGTTTGGACCGGCTCACGCTTCAGATCAAGGAGGTTCTCGAAACACACGAGGGCGGCCTTCCGCCCTTGCGCGAGAATAAAATCTTCACCAAGTCTGTAGCCTACGATGGGTGCAAACTCACCTCCCAGGGCTTGTCACACGAGTTTATGCTTGACTTTCCCTTTGAAAATGACTACTTGCAAATGTACGAGAACAACCCCACCGACAGCGTGGGCAATGTGGCTGACACGCTGGATGTGCTGATCCAACAGGTGAATATCTCTCGCAACCGGTTTGTGGATGAGCTCGACGAGGGCATCCCGCCCACCCACTCGCAGGGCTTTACGTCACCGGGGCGCCTCTTTTCCATCCGTTACGATGCCGTCGTCAAGATCAAGATGTCTCACGCAAAGGACTTGGAGTTCAGGCTACCATTCACCGTTCTGCCGTATAACAGACCAAGCAGCGAATACTTGTTGCCATGGATCGTGGGCGAGTGCGAGGGGGCCAGGGACAGGTTTGGGAGGGATATGGTCAATAGAATAGCAGAGGCTAGGTATGAAGACGTGGTGGGTGTCATGGCGAGGTTTACTCCGCCCCCGATTGTGTATAGAGATAACAGGGGGGATAGAGAGAGGTTGGGGTATGGGGATATTATTGACTGAAACAATACCGGACCAGGCAAAATAGAGGTACAAGCATGGAAACCAAGACTCCAAAGGAGATTGGACAGCGGGAATCTCGCTAAAGAGAAGGAGCACCTACTCGCTTATCTGAAAGAGGCAGTGGTCATAATGAGCATCAAGTATGTTGAAAAGTATAATGAAGCATGAAGTATGTTTTTGTGACTGGAAGATTGGAAATCCCAACTTCTTCAATTCACTAAGACTTTGAGGAGAAGTCGCAATGATGAAAGCACCCACCACTGCAGTGGAAGTGAACAGTGCGCGTTTGAGGCGTAATGAAATGACTAGTAGAAATGGCTATAAATGATGGGGCATCCTCATCTGTGTCCATTGACAGTATTGTTGTCTTTTCTGACATATGAGAAGCCTCTCATTGCTGTTTCTATTCCGCGCTTGCCAAAATGACATGATAATCTCGTTCAGAGTCCAATAAAAGCAAATAGACAGGACTCATAAGCAAATAGATTGAGCTCATAGAGTAATAAACAAACGTAAAGAGCACTTCATGGACAGGTAAGGAGCAGTGATACGCATTTCCACAAAGGGTAGTACTGTATGAGAATAGTTATTAAGGGGCAGTGCTGAGAGCACTGACCAGAACAACCAACTATAAGACTAGAGAATAAAAGTTGGAAGCAGATCTCCAACGTCGTTTATATAGTACTACAGCAGTGAGGGCTGGGCTTGTTGATTCATTCGGTTGCCATCCACCGTTGTATGTACCATTCGGTATGTCTTTTAGAGAAGATAAGAATGCCTGTGCATGAAGCGACACTACTGCTATTTTGCCCAGCTTACTTAGTTTGGCGAAAATAGGCTATCTCTTATCAATGGGCCGGAGAAAAGATAATCCAGGCTAGCTGAGGTAGTCGCTTATAGATCTGCCCACAGTCAGTTGATGCTTGTGGTTTCAGTACACCTGGTTTGGACTCTGCAATAGCATAACACAAGGCGAAACAGAGCTACCGTAAGTATGATCATCGGTTCCAGCATCTCTTTCGAGAATACATTACCCCCTCATTTCCACTATGTTTCTGTACCTCACACACGCCATATATTGCATAGTCAATTTGCACGAGTCTTACCGTATGGTTGATCCAAGTAGCATGGCCTTTCTATATATTTAATATCCGTCGTGGTAACGACCATCTTCGTTCTATTGAATGTCAGATCTGCTTTTTCTCCATATCCACGTTTATAGATAAGCGTTGACGGATCCTGCATAGAACAACACGCAGGGCTGTGTTGACACATGATACCCGCACCTCAAGTATGTCAAAAAGTTTGGGCACCTCATGAATGGCAAAATCACCCCTTTACCACCGGGCTCCATCCTACCAATAGATGTGATTGCATTTCATATACCCCGCGTCCCTTTCTCTTTAAAGTTTGCCTAACCACGTCAAAAGCCGCTCCCGTTTTGTGTCACGATATGTTGATAAGATAATAAGATGATAAGACCTGTTAGGGAAGTCGAGGCGGTAAGGGAACATGAGACTATTCCTATATATAAGCGCACGTCATTACCATGTAAATGTGCTTAATATGCTGTACGATACTGATGTACCTGGCACAGTGCTCTTGATTGACCTTGAAGGTAAATTGCACGTCAAGCATGGATCACACAATACTGTGCTTGTTCCACAACCGAGTTCCGATATCAACGACCCGTTGCGGTGGTCGCAAAGAAAAAAGCGGTGGCAGTTCGGACTACTCTGGATGTGGGCATTTCTTCTTGCCGTTTCCGTCAACTTTATGGGCCCGCTATTTTCAGAGTGGACCAAGGTTTTCGACACCACTTTCGGGCACCTTAACATCAGCATTGCGCTCACCATGTGCTTTTTGGGTATAGGCGTTGTTTTGTTGCAGCCCACTGCACTCAAGCTAGGCCGGCGCTTTGTTTATCTCATATGCACTGTTCTCGTTATTATAGCCATGATTGTGGGCTCCCAGGCCCACATGGTGGGGTCAGTATTTGCGGCCAATGCTATTTCTGGGTTTGCAGCCGCACCTGTGGATTCACTAGTGGAAATCTCGGCCACAGACGTGTTTTTCATCCACGAACGGTCCACCGTTTTCTCCTTCTTTGTCTTGTCATTATATATGGGAAGTAATTTGGGGAGTCTTGTGTCGGGCTTTATAAGCGCATCCATGGGCTGGCGTTGGTGCTACTATTTGCAAATCATCTTCTTTGCCGTTTTGCTTGTGATTTGCTTGTTTTGCTTGGAGGATACCTCCTTTAGAAGAGACTATCAAGAGATTGAGGGTGTAGCTCCTCTGTCCGAATCATTCACTAGTCCTGAAAAGCTGGACTCCGAAAAACCCTCAGGGCCTGCCCAAAACAAAAAGACTACTGTTGCAGTCGATGTGGCTTCTGTCGACGAAGAGAGCTTATCCACCACATTGAAGCCGTATTCCCAGCGTATGAAGTTGATACACAGGGACCAGAATGACCCGCGGCTGTGGATCACCCTAGTCTACCGGCCGTTTTTGCTCATTTCTTTCCCAGCAGTGGTATGGGGGGGCATTGTCTATGGTGCCCAAATGATGTGGCTTTCGCTCATCTCATCTTCACAGTCGCTACTCTTTAGTGCGCCTCCATATAATTTCAGTGTCCAGGCCGTTGGCCTCACCAATCTCTCGCCATGCATTGGTTCCATTCTTGGAATGTTCTATGGAGGCAAGTTTGTAGACTGGTTAACAGTGTGGTGTGCCAAACGCAATAATGGGTATATGGAGCCGGAATTTAGACTCTGGGCAATGGTATTGCCCCTCATCATGAACGCAGCAGGAATTCTTGGTTGGGGGTTGGGTGGAGGGTATGCAGCCCCATGGCCCATTTTGACCGTAACAGGGCTGGCTTTGTTGGGGTTTGCAATGAGCTCCTCGGCTCCGATCTGTATGACCTACGTGGTGGATTCGTACGAGAAAATGGGCCCCGAATGTTTGGTGCTCATGCTTTTTATCCGCAACATGATTGGTATGGGCTTTACGTTTGCAATTCTGCCATGGATGGAGAAGTGTGGCTTAAAGTTGACCACCTGGCTCATGTTTATGCTTTCGCTTGTTATCAATGGAGGGTTTGTGGTGTTTTTGGTGTGGGGCAAGAGGCTTAGGAAGATGACAAAGGACCGTTTCGAGACATATGCTGATCCCTCTTTTAGGTTCTTTGGAAAGTATTAGCTGTGATCTAAATCCCAATTTTAATTTCTCTAGATTTGAACAATAAATGAAAAAATTTGCAACCGTCCCAAAGAGGAAGGTATAGATGTTGGTATCAAAAAGCAAAATTGAGTCACCAGAGCGCGGGACTTGTTACAGTTTATATAAAGATATTATCCATACCTCATTATACAGATATGTTTAGCAGCCAGGTGTCCCATAAATTAGCGGCTCTTGGAAAGGGGGCACCTCTAAGAAATGTCTAACACATCCTAGCTCTTTACCTCCAGCACTTTCAATTGAACGTAATGCAAAGCTCTTCCGGCTACTGAAAGGTGGCTGTTACTTGAAACAAAGCTTATCACAGATAGATTTTCTCCTATATCTCGCTACTGAACCAGTTCTTTGCGAAGTATTTTTGTTTCCGGATCTCATTGTTTGGAGTACATTCAGGAAGTTCATAGTTTTCTATATCCTCTGCTAAAGCATCGAATGTTTGCTTTGGTCAGATGAGTACACTTTTTTATCAGATATACTTTATTGGGTGTTTTATCTATTATCTACGCAACTATTTTCTGCTTGTCTTTTATGTATTCATATGCTCCCACATCCACGACCTCATACACCCCCAGCACCAATCTATCGGAGGTGAATATACCGTCTCTTGTCGCAGATGTGGCGCACAAGACAGCCTACAACGCTCTAGCAGAGATCAACTCAATTTTACCAGCCTTGGAGATGGTGGAAAATGCCTTTCTCAAAGACTTTATTACCGACAAAAACAAGTACACATCCACTGCATACCGCCTCATAAGCCAGCATGACATACTCATGAAGACCCTTAGAGGGGACGAGACGTGCTTTCCGGTGCTCTCGCGTCTTCTTGGGCCCAAATTGGCCCCTGATTTATCAAACTTGCTCGAACTTTTCGTGGACAAGTTCCATATTCTGTGTCCCTTGGCCGTGAAACGCATTGAACAGGGCATTCCAACCACAGCTGAACAGGATAGCGAGGTCTCCGCCAACCCACGGCTTGTGGCAGAGATCACGGGCAATTTCATTACATGTATGGATGCACTTAAACTCAACTACAAGCTGAAGGAGCAATTGCACCCGTTGTTGAGCGACTTGGTGATTAACTTGAACACTCTCAACGAAAACAATGAGACAAACGGTCAAGCAGGGGTGGAATTTGCAGGGAAAAGCAAGTTGGTGAACTGGTTGATTCGCGTGAATAATATGACAGAGGATTTGGGGGGTGACGATGTCAACACATTCTTGCTGGACTTGGAAGTGGCATACAAGGGTTTTTACAGCCTGTTGAAATAGACAAACATGCACTAATATAGGACCCTGCAGAGGCGTCCGAGAATCATAAGAATATAGAACAGATAGAGGAAGACCAAAGCTGTCTTCCAAAACACCCTATTACAGTACTCTTGTAGTTCTACAGTACTAATGGCTCAAACTTGACTATTATTATGAATGAGTTGGGAAATAAGCTTATGTCAAGGGAATGACATCACTCTTGCGATATGCTACGTTACCTTTTACCTTCGCTTTCACCGAGGGTGCGAAATAGCAAAATCTATTGGAATATAGTATACCCAGTAATCATGATTACCGACTATCAAAAGGTACAATCTTTTCTCCTTCCATAGCTGTCTTTATTTGTCGTTCAAATCAGTCTTGTCTACACTGCGTGGCTACTCTAATTCTTGTTCACGTCTTTGGTAAACAAGTTGCTTATTGTTACTTTTGCCGGTGAAACCATCAATGTATTTTCGAAAGGCTCGGTTGTGGAAACTTGGACGGGCGGAGCGTTGATGCCGAGCATCCAAATGAAAAAGCTTGATGAGTTGAAGATATCCAATGATGATTTGTGGAGAATTCTATTCATCCATAGAATCCATCATATGGATCGGGACAATCATCTTTCTAAACAATCAGTTCGATCTGATCAGCATAATTCAAGACATTCCTCAACAAACTGCCGCTGTCTGAAGCGGACAAATCAGTTTCCTGGACAGGAAAGTGGATTACGCCATTTTCCACCTTACAGACCACGCCAAGGTCCGTCTGCAAGACCTTCAAGAAGTGCTCGTCCGAGTCCTCCTGCGGAATGTACAACAAGTTCTTGCAGTTGCTCACAGGAATGCTTTCATATGTTTTTTCGAGCGAGCGGGCAATCTCGGAGCGGAGAGCACCAATAAGGGTATGTATAAAGTGTGAGTACTCCATGCATGGCAACAGCTTGTCATCTTTGAGGAGTTTCCAGATCTTGATGTAATTGCCCTCCATGAGGTTGCGCTCGAGGTGGATGGGGAAAATAAGGTACTTGTCGCCCTCAATGTCGTACTGACTGTTGTAGATGTCCTCCAATTCGACATGGAACCTGGCCACGAGTCCCTGGGACAAGAGGTACAAGAGATACAAGGAGACGATTTTCGTTCTGTCGGTGTTACGGACCTTTTCGCCATTGAGCGTTTTGTTCGCGTAGAAGGGGCGTAACTGGGCAAAGTAATTCTCAAAGACTTGGTATTCGTTGCTGAGCAACAGAGAAAGCGCGCCGATCTCCAATATGCGCTGCGAAACCTTCAAGTCGCTGATCTGGTCTGTGGTGTGGGTGTTGCTGGCAGTTGGCACGAGCAAGTTGTGCTTGATCAACTCGATTTTGATGGGGACGAGGAGCTTCTGGCACTGTGCGTAGTTTTGTTGTTCAAAGAGCGAGTACAACTCGACGGTAAGGGTTTGCAATGACATGGTTGAATGGATGATTATATTGTGATTTTGCCACAGAAAAGTAGTGCGTGAACCGCCATACACACGACATGACACACATACTCTACAAACAAACCTACATACTACAACAACCCTACAAACCCTCCAAACAAACCCCCACCCATTCAAACAAACCATATTCATTAAAATAACTCCTCATCACGACAGAAGTGTATGTAACGTCAGAATATCGTGACTTGCTTCAAACTACTGCCTAGAAGTAGTGCTATTAGTGAATAGTAGGCAGAAGAGACAAACAGGTGTATACAGCACAGATGTATGCAGCACTTCAATTGTGTGTCTATTATGTTCTGTATTCAGTGCACCTTTTTTGTCATTTACCTCATCAGTCTTTTTTCATGAAGTTCCTCACCTCCAACTTCGTTAGATGCCCTATCAAAGGGTGCCAGACCTCGACCGATGCGTTCCCGCTCAAGTTTGAAGAGTGCCAGCTTGCACAGGAAGAAATCGACTACAACCCAGAGTTCATTACGCACATGTTGGAGAGATTGGACTGGGAGGCCATCTTGGCTGTTGCACATGACTTAGGCAACGACTCTTTGCCGCCAAGAAAGCCAGAGGACTTGGATCCCATCATGGAGGATGCCCAGCCCGTATTGAGAGACTTGCACACCTTGTTGATGGAGACCCAGATCATGGAGGGAAAGATGGTGTGTAGAAGCTGCGGGCACATTTACCACATAAAGAACCTGATTCCAAACTTTCTCTTGCCACCTCATTTGGTGTAATCATAAGCATGAGACATGAAATGAATGAAACTGAATGTTCAGCATTGGATCGCCAAAGTACGCAAGAAAAAATGCAAAGGACATGATACGAGTCGATGACACTGAACAGACTGCCGAAGGAAAGCTGTCTTATCAACAATCAACTCTTTTAATATAGAATAGACTAAGACAAGAAGTGAGTGACTTATTTGACGTAAAGACGAACTAAGCGAAGTGAGTTACTCAAAGTGTGGAGAATCCTAGCTTAATGCGCTATTAGTGGTTGCGTTACAATTGCAGCTTAAATGTTCTAGACTGTTCCCAGATGAGGTGTCCAAGAGCGCAAGCGTTTCTGCAATTTTTAGCATAGACGTCCAGGTGTAATTCTGACTAAGGAACAGAAAGTAATAGAATGGAGACAACTTATATTGAATAGCCTTCGTGATGGATGGCACAGGTAGATCAGAGACCGGAGGTATTACCCCATTAGCCTATAAGCGAGAAAACTCAAGCATTATATAGTAGAGTGTATGAGTTTATTGACAAAAACTTGTACAATTCAGACGCAGCTTCGTATACATTCCAAGCATACACATGGAACTCGCAACAGTCTCCTTGCTGTGGGAACTTGGTTCTTCCAAATGGGTGTCTGCATATCTCATAAGAACCTATAATTTAGGTGCTGGACGACTGCTACTGCATGTAACCCCACGGAATTGCGCTCTGCCGTTTGATTTCTAAATTGCGCTTTGACTTTCTGCCCTTTCGTGGCGGCGTCTTGCGTCGCTAAGCCGGTAGCTAGGTCTAGTCCTAGCCCCTTGCTTCGTTTAAATACTTGTGTTTCGATTAATGAATAAATCTTGGTTTAATCCCCAACTAAAGTCTCGATAATCTAACTCATAAGATATATTAAAACTAACTCGAAGCTAAAGTAGCTGACGCATAAGAAATCATTCGCGTACAGGAAATGCAAACTCCAAGGCTATTTTAGTGAGCATTGGTGGACACGCCACGCCCCCAGTGAAGTAACATATTAATTAGTGCACGACCGTTCCCCAGAGAATCTAATCCTCAAAATCACCACTCGCGAATCTCATGGCATTTAGCTCAATGCAGTAGAATGTAAAAGAGAAGAAAATTCACTTCATTTAGTATCACTCGATTCTGTATACATTGTTTAGTAATCAATGAGAAAATCCCTCAAGAACTGTAGGTACCCTAGACCATCATGACTCAAGTGAGTCGGTTGCCATGCTTTTATATCTTTTTGTGTCCTGCAGATTCCTTTGTCCACACCATTCGCTGCATTACCCCAGGCATGTATTTGTGGAGCAAACCAGAAAGGGAAGCATTAGATAAGGCACCAAGTGTGGATTTATTGGATGATTTGTTTGGTTCTTGTGGTAGATTTGGTTCTTCGTATCTAGGGTGTTCATTTAGACTTGGGGTATTTGAGTTCATGCGCATGTATATAGGAGTTCAAGTAGTTCATTCTGATTTTTGGTGTATGACTAGCTACTATTACTTCAAGAGTCTTCTATGTCCACCCGGAAGTTCCATTTCGTTTGTCTTTTGTGATATCGCTGCATTTCACGACACCCCAGATGAATTAATCGTTGACTAATGGCTGCGTAATGATTCCGTATGGGATGGCATGCGAATGAGCGTACAAAAGAATGCGAATGAGCGTACAAAAGAATGCGAATGAGCATACAAAAAGGATAAGAATGTGACTCGAGGGGTTTTGATACAGGATAAGGTTAAAGGCGAATAAGGTTGTGAGTGGTTGCGTCACATGACCAGCCATTTTTTGTTATGCAGCTTTAGCTTTAGCATTTTTCATCGTCAATATGGTGAATCTCTACAACGCCATCTTCCACACGCCCAACAGTGGGCAAATGGAGGAACACAGCGGGAATGCGACGCCCCCGACCTCGCTGAGCCAGGAAATAGACCTGGTGAACCTCAATCCGCCTGTTTGGCGGGTAGAAGAAAGCCCCGGTCCGGTGCGCCGACAGCGGTCAATATCAATATCGCGCTTTTTCCATCAGGATGAGAACAAGAACGACGCGCCGTTGTCCAAGTTGAAGGGCTTTTTTCGCATAGGGGGGGAGGATGATGATAAGGAAGATAAGGAGGGTGATAAAGAGGACGATAAGGACAACGATCAAGCTTTCAAAAAGTTGGGCTTCATGAAGATGGATTATAAGGACAGAAAGGAGAAGGCAAATGAGCATATGAAGGAAACTGACCAGAATACAGAGGAGAAGGAATATGATCAGAATGCAGAGGAGAAGGAATATGAACAGAATGCAGAGGAGAAGGAATATGAACAGAATGCGGAGCAGAAGGACAATATGGAGGAGAAAGAGTTGGACATGAAGCAACATGCAAATGGTGAGCTGGATAACCAAGTTCAAGCATCACCTTCGTTTGGGGCCAAGTATGAAAAAGACAACGTGGATTCATTTGAGTCGCCCGATGAACCCAGCTTTAACGACGAGCCAAAAGAGCCCTTAAGGCATAAGAAGTCCCAGGAGATATTGGACATGTTCCGCAGAAAGAAGAAGGAAAAAGACAAAGCGAGCGAAAATGGGCTCAAGAAGGAAAAACATCAAGATGGCACGCACGATAAGCAACTAGATGAACAGCAAATCATGCAAAAGGAGCAAGAGAAGGAAAAGGATAAAGATGGTTTTGAATCTCTGGCGTCTTCACTAGCTACTTCGCCCATCATTGGGCACACCGAGGAGAGGTCTTTTTCGCCAATCTTTCAGCTCAAAGAGCAGTTTCGCACACGCAGGGCGTCCAAGTCTCGGAGCAGTCCCAACCCCGATAAAAGCTCCGGGGAGCCTATGCCGGAAACCGAGGAGAAAACACCGCTCGTGAAACGGCTTCTCGGACGTAAACGGTCGCAGTCGAGTCCTATTGTGTCACGGGAACCCAAGAAGGAGGCTGACAAGTCGCCATTGCGGCTCCAGACAAGCCCCCAGAGCGAAATCGATGGTCCCACAAGCCCTGTCATCGCGTCCAGCTTGTACTTTGCGCACCAAGGACTCCCTGAGCACACGGGGGAGGAGCAGGATGATGCGGACATGACAGTGCTGTTGCGGCACAACGACTCGGTATTTTTCGGAAACGATAGGGCGAAAGACAATACGGCTAAGTCGGCAGCCGCAAAGTCGGCAGCAAAGTCGGGGTATCTCTCGGAAGGCAGCATTTCGGAGGGTCTGTCAGGAAAGACCTACTCGCGTCCGCCGAGACAGTCGGACGACCTCTCGGACCCCGATTACATTCTCCGGCCTCCTCAGGCCCACGCCAGGCACGAAAACAAAGGGTATTTAACCCCAGGAGGGTCCCCGAGTAAGCAAAAGCTGTACCTGAATGAGAAGCTATACCCAAGTGATAAGCTCACTCTGAATGATGCATATTCGAATGATTCTGGGTCTGCCAAAGGAGGAGATCTTTTGTCCGCGTTCCCAGAGGTGAAACCGCAGAAGGCAGAACAACCCAAGTTTCTATTGCCTCCCTCGTCGCCGTTCCAACGGACGCTTCGACGTGTGGCTTCAGCACCGCTTGTCCATAGGCTCCTTAACGAAAAGAGTGAAAAGCCAGAGACCAGTGACGGTGTTTTCGACGTCAACAAGCACATTGGCGAGGTGACCATTACAGGCCGGCCGCGAACGTACACTCAGGAGCGCATGTATTCGAGTGCGGCAACAAAAATCATGGATGTTCAAGTTGGCCCAGACTGTTTCACCAAGATCCGGCTCCTTGGCAAGGGTGACGTGGGTAAGGTGTACCTTGTACGGGAGAATGTGAGCAACAAGCTCTATGCGATGAAGATTTTGAATAAGCGTGAAATGATTGAGCGAAACAAGATCAAGCGCGCGCTTGCCGAGCAGGAGATTCTAGCCACCAGCAACCACCCCTTCATCGTGACGCTCTACCACCTGTTCCAGAGCAACGACTACCTCTACTTGTGCATGGAGTACTGTATGGGGGGCGAGTTCTTCCGGGCATTGCAAACGCGAGAAACCAAGTCAATTCCCGAGGATGACGCACGCTTCTATGCCGCAGAGGTGACTGCGGCCCTCGAATACCTCCACTTGATGGGCTTCATCTACCGTGACCTCAAACCGGAAAACATTCTTCTCCACCAGTCGGGCCACATCATGTTGAGTGACTTTGACCTCCTGAAACAGAGCGAGAGCGCAAAGAACCCCGCCATTCTCTTGGCCAAGGGCTTGGACCACAGCGCGCCGACACTCGACACAAAGGCCTGTATCGATGGCTTCCGCACAAACTCGTTTGTAGGCACAGAGGAGTACATTGCGCCCGAGGTGATTCGTGGGAAAGGCCACACCAGTGCCGTGGACTGGTGGACCTTGGGCATCTTCATCTACGAGATGTTGTATGGAACCACTCCATTCAAGGGAACGGATCGCAAGCGAACCTTTGCCAACGTCTTGAAGAAGGATGTGCGTTTCTTGGACACACAACTGGTGAGCAGCAATTGCAAGAGTCTCATCAAAAAACTTCTTGTCAAAGACGAGGCAAAGCGTTTAGGCTCACGCACAGGTGCCCTGGACATCAAGAAGCACGTCTTTTTCAAAAACACCCAGTGGGCCTTGTTGCGGCACCAGAAGCCCCCCATGATCCCTGTCTTGACTAAGGCAAAGAAAATGAGCGGCAAGGTCGTGGATAGTATGGACATGAGCGGGTCAGGCGATGCCAATCCGACCACAGAGGACCCTTTCAAGAATTTCAGCAGTGTCACGTTGCATTACGGGGGCGAGGAGGGTGGCGGATATGAGGGAATGGCTTATACTAGTGTACAGTATACCATGACAAAAAAGTAACCCAAGAAGACAGAAAGAGTTGAAAACAGAGAAGATAAAGAAAAGAAACCTAGGAGAAAACAGAAAAGATAAAGAAGAGAAAACAAGGAGAAACAGAAGATGTAAGTAACAGAGCCCATAAAACTGCTGCAAAGAGTACTGATATCATTTGACTGCATAGAATAAAGAACATAGTGATTGGTGTAGAATAGAAAGACTGTATGATCACGACAATTGATGGATACAGAAAAGGCCGAATGTAGAATGAATGGACTGACGAATGAAGACAATTGCTGTTAAATGACTAGTAGTATGGCTTGGTCTCAAAATGAGGATCGTTTAATTAACTGGAAGCTACGTTAAATATGGGCTGTTGCTACGCCGACCTACTCCAGTAATTTCAATCTAAGGCACCCTTTGTGTAAGGGTCTGGGCCTATCAGGTGACCTGATTCTAGTACTGCATAGAATACTACCCTTTTCGGTAATAACACGCTGGCTAACTAAGTATTTAAGTAGGTGTATATTTCCCGAGATATTAAGTAAGAGATAAGTTTGCGTCTGAACTGAAGTGTACGAATCCTGACACTTTGGTAGATCTGCATACAAAAGAAGTTCATTCTCCAGAGCATCCAGAAGAGCATCAAGAAATCGTCTCACTGTAGTCTAGTGCGATACGCAGGAGATGGGTAAACTTGCAGTGAAAAGAGTGTAGTGGGTTATTGAGCGCAGCGTTCGATGTGAATCGCTCAGTGAGGATCGCACTAGTACACTGCGAAATAAGCTCGAAAAGTTGAGGGTCGCAATTGGTATGCCATATAAAGACGTGATAACTTCACACGGATCACTTGGTGCTGTTCTTTTAATATGTTCGTTCTCGATTTTGGAACCACTAGACTAGAATCCATCAATTTAAAACCACATCCAATTAAGAGTCACTATTTTAACGTTTAGTAAACTCAGAAGTAACCTAATACACAAGTAATCACTCTACGATCGTTCGTAATAACATATTGATGAACTAGTATACAAGAAATAAAGCAACGATGACATAAACACTCGAGACTCAAGACTCAAGACTCAAGACTCACTCAACACTCAACCAAGTCAATGATGGACAACTTCACGGGCGAGCACTGGGCAGCCACGTTCTGGTCGTACAAGTTGAAGAAGTCGCCAGAGGCACACTGGTAAAAAGTGTCCTCATCACCCAAAGCCAAGTAACCGTCCTTAGTGACAGACCATCCAGCAGCGTAGATAGAACCAGCCTGTGGTGGTGGGCCGTCAAACTGGAACTGTCTGTTGGCAACAATGGCACCGATTCTGCCATGAGCATCAGTCAACACAGACCCCTTTAAGGTCATAGTCAACGAGTTCTCAGTGGCACAGGCCTTGGCAATGGCCGAGTTGTCGTTAGAAGCAGCACCAGTGGCCTGGACCTGACCGTCGCTGATCTGAGAGGCTCCAGAGGCAGTGGAAGTGGTTTGATGCTGGATCTGACCATCACCGATCTGGTTCACGGCAGAAGCTGTGGAAGTGGTCTTTGTGGTTTGGTGCTGAATCTGACCGTCACCAATCTGGTTCACGGCAGAGGCTGTGGTGGCAGTTTTGGTGGTCTGGTGCTGGATCTGACCATCGCCAATTTGGTTAATGACCGAGGCAGCAGAGGCGGTGGTCTGATGCTGAATTTGACCGTCACCGATCTGGTTGATCACCTTAGCGGCAGAAGCAGTGGTCTGGTGCTGGATCTGACCATCACCGATCTGGTTGATCACCTTAGCGGCGGAAGCAGTGGTCTGGTGCTGGATCTGGCCATCGCCGATCTGGTTAATGACAGAAGCAGCAGTTGGAGTTGGAGTCGAAAGGGTAATCGAGGTCTGCTTCTGGATCTGACCGTCACCAATTTGCTGAACACCGTCTCTCTTAGCTTTGGAAGTCGGAGTGGCACTGGAACTAGCTGAAACAGTCTCAATCTGGATACCAAACTTGGCAGTGTAGTCGGTCAGTGCACCGGATGGAGCAGACGCAGCTGGAGTTAAGGTGGACCATGGCTCACTGGGAACATAGGCAGCATAAGTGGAGGAAAGCAAGGTAGCAGCAAGGAAAGCGTACTTCATTTTGATGAGGGATAAGACTGGGACATGGTTGGATATTTATATGATTCTGAAGGCTTGCGCCGACGTCATTGATGGGGGTGACACTGATTTGCTGGCCCATTCCGTGCACAAAATCAACACATTGGACAAAAATAGCTATGATGCAATCAATTATTCGGAATGGGTATTGTAATGAGACGGCCTACACAATAGCCAGTGACCCAAAGCCAGTTCCTTTCGACCCAGAGTGTGCCCCTTTTGACCCATCTTCTTCCTGTTTCTCTCAGATCTCCTTCACATCATGACATGCCGATGCCAAGCCGTCAGATCATCACCTTGTCGATGGTTCCTTGCCATCGCAATCGATCTCTGCTGGTTGAGAGGGCTGGTTTTTTTTTTTCGCAGCCAGCACTTGCATGCAGGTTTGTTCTATGATTCTAAAAATAGGTTTCTGGCCTATTTTTTGCGTGGTTGGACTGTATTCAACGCTGGGTACTCAATGCTAACAAGAACACAAACCGAAATTCTGCTAAATATTAACATCGAAAACTGGACACACCCCTGATTAATTTAGAAATGATCCCTGCCGCTGGTATTTGCATAAGCCTCTTTTGGTCTGCCCGCATCACGTTTGCTTTGCCAAGTCACATCCTGGGGCTATGTTACACCATGAGCTACATGGAATTCCAGGTATGAGGCAATAGTGCAGCTATTCGCACAGCCATTTGTAGCCATTTGTGCAGTCCATTTGTGCAGTCATTTGTGTAGCCATTTGTGCAGTCCATTTTACCGTTGTCTAAACACCTGAACCACGTCACATGAGTAATCACGTGAGAAGGTGACTGTTTAATATGAAATGATGTCCTTCGAGTAGTGAGGAAGAAGGATAAGAATATAGATGGACAGGTATCATCGATGAGTGAGTAAACTAGGAGAGGAAAGGTGCAAGTGTAAAGAATCAATAGGTGTCATAGAGATGGCAGGCTCAGTTGAAAATGATTGTAGCTTTGATCTTGATTTTACAGAGCAATTGACAACACTTGGAAAAGGAATAAGCGGGAACATTTGAGAACGTGGGGGACTTTATCGATATTCCTAAAAGATAGTGAACTGCACCACTGTTGAATTCAGCAGAAGTCAAGGGAATCAAATTCTCCACCAGGCTTTCCGTAATTGTACACTTTAGTTCAGACTCATGTCCTACTTAAATATACGCAACTAATACAATATGGTAGTTACCAAAGGGGGAACCCTTGTAAATACCGAAAAGGGTATTATTTATGTAGTAATAGACTCAAATCACCTGATATGGCCAGTCCAGGTTGCAATTTTAAGAAATTTGTATCAAGGTTGATGTCGAATTTGGAGAGCAATTTTCTGGAGAGCAAGAGTGATCATGATAATTTGCGCCCATCAACAAGGAACTGCGACATATAAACATGTACCCATGATGAATTCACAGGTTACAAATAGTTCTATGAGTCAAAGGCTTAATAAAAGAGGTACCTCAAAGCGCGGCATTAACTATAGGTGATAACGCCGTTCCATTGAACTGATCATATTCTACTATAGGGATCACATTCTATGGTGATCACGTTTTTGATCGTGTTCATATCTCCGAAAACATCGATAAGAATAATAGTGGGGCATAATCAGGCTTTGTATCCTTAGCAATAAAGTAGACAGTATCACATAACCGCATGGAATATAGACTAGATAGTGGCACAAAAGAAAGTTGTGCTAACTTGACGTGCATGTATACACAGAAACAACTATAGTAGATTGGCAGCTATGATAAGCCTTGATCATATCAGGTGCGGGAAGCGCTTGTTCTGCATGTAGCTCCATGTGATCAAGGTTTCCTTTTGGTTCGATGGCTCCCTACAAATGTGTGCGTATTAAAGCAGTGTGGATAGTATTAAAGCAGTGTGGATACACACACAACATTTAATATCTGGTAGCACAAACTATATAGATTGGCCAGATAGAAGCATCTACATAGTAGTACAAACTGTCAGGAATTGAGTGAGTTAGAAGACCCAGTACTGCATGGAACTACAACCCATTTCGGTAACTCTTATCAGCCGCGCTAAACGCCGGCAGGGGGTCGTACCTAAAAGCGGCCTCGGTTAGCGTGTAGCCTCGGTACGGAAATTTAAGTGAGTTTGTTATTTTCATGTATGTTAAGTTAGAGGTACGTTTACGTTCAATCTAAAGTGTACTAACCCTAACACAAACTACATCCATACATTTTTTTTTGGCAAGCACAAACTTGATAGAAGGCAAAAGCCTCATGAGATCCACATAGACTAGATAGTAGCGGAGAACGTAGATTAATGGCCTATCCGATTAATGTCATCATTTGTGCACTTCTAGATCACAATGGTTAGCTTCCACCCCATTGTATCTAAGACTCTATCATTTTGTCAGATGCTCTCGAAACAGCGCTGCATTCTATTGTTAAGGCTCACAACCCTCTTTCGCTTCCCTAACAAGCGTGAGATATGAGTGATTCCGTTACGTGGTTTTGCGCGTCCTTCCACAAAACTGGGCCGCTATCCGAAGAAAGGCGCCACACTTGAGTAGTATCTTCACGTGCCCTGACTGAGTTTGCTTTGGGAGTCAAATGCTTGAGGCACTGACAAATGTCATGTTATAGATGGCAATTATAACTTCAGGTCTGCCCCCCCGAATGCCCCGCTAGTACAGCCCCTTTTCCAACTAACGTAGAGTAGATTATACTACAGCACCTATTGTCCACGTTGGCTATTTTGCGCGCAAAAAACACAATTTCTACTCCCAATGTTGGCATAAATGAAGATGAACAATGCCCTATCGGGCATAGCCCGGAACGATTCCGTTCTTATTTTTTTTGCATAGCTCGCTCAATGCTTCATTTTTAACACACCGTGCTGGTTTTTATTGTTCGCTAGCTAGTTTCATGGTAATCGGGGAGACATCATATTGGGCTCGGCCACAAAAGTCTGGAAATTACCTGATGGACAGTTGTTTTGGTGCTTTTATCAATTTCATTTTATGGGTTGATGACAAGATTGTTTCGGGGAAAAAGCTTCCCCGATCCCGGCAATTCAAGCCTATGTTTCTCTTTCTAGAAGTGAGATTTTTCCGCGTCTGGCCACGGATTTTTGCGTCCAATTTTTATGAAAATAAGGGTAAATACTCTTGCCTAACTAGCGAGCCTAATTGTTCTCAGTCAAATACAATGGACAAGCCGTAAAAAAGGTACGCCCGTGCTTCGCATGGTTTTTTTGTAGACACCAGGAGATCTGACACACATTGTTCTCTTCTATCGTGGACGTTTGCTGTAACAAATGTCATTGTTCCGAGTAGTTTCTAAACACGATCAATCGAAGACTATTCAATGCTTAGCTTAATTTGCGTCTCCAAAAAAGAGAGGCACAGCAGTATGTACAGGACAGCTCTGCTAAAACACATTGTTTAGGACTGATGTAATGAAAATTTTTTTTTGACATCTGAACGCATTAGATAGATGATGCATTTTCCGGAACAACGTCGGGCTCCTCAAACGAAGTGAGGCGTGGCGGGGAAATAATGAGACTATTGGTGGTAATGTAAACCTGTGATGAGCTAGAGACATGTGTTTATCGAATGTACGGAAAATTCAAAGGCTGTCCGGAAATGCTCCTTCCAGACCAAAGTGCTTCAACTGCAATGTTACGGCATGATCTGCTATCTTGTACTGTCCCGCGTTGTAAATGCGGGGGTATTTGAGTTCGGTTATGTTCCCTTCGAGCAGAGATCAGTTGCCGTTGCGCGCGGCTTCTGCCTCGTATTGTGTTGAAGACAATCACAAAATGTACATCAAGTCAATAACTTGATGTCAGTGGCCAGTATTTTATTTCACAATATTAGCTCGTGATGGATATTATTTATGGATTTTCACCTAACCATACACACCAACAGTTATAGCAAGATAAAAAATGCTTTACGAATATATGATATAACTGTAGTGATTCCCCCTTGTTGTTTGGTATACCTGGCTACATGTTTCGCAACGCAGACCACAACGAAAGATTTTTCCGCATGGAAAACACCCCTACTATGTACAACCTTCACCATATGAACAATCCAGTTATATCTAAAACGTTAAACTTTCAGGCCAATTGTGATCAAACAGGGGCCCACCAGATGGGAGGCCAGATGGGAGACTACTCTGAATTAAACACAAGCTTCATTGGGGACCTCATGGATGTTAAGCAGGGTTTTGAGACAAACAATTTCGGTGCACAGATTGACATGTACTTGGGCATATCATTAAACCAAATGAATTCTTTTGAAAACGATGTCTTATGGGAACAATCCATTTTGGACCACGGCGAATCGTTACCAGAGAGACCATACCTACCCAACTTCAACTACCCTGCGGCACCACACTCAGCTCCACCTAGCTCCAATTCAGGCCAACACAAATTGTTTTGCGAAATACCACGAAGGGAATATACGCCTTCTGTTCCTGAATCAGCACAAGAATGCCCCAGTCGCTTAGGCACTCCGGGTATCCCCAATCTTAACACCAAGACTTATTCACCGGAAATCTCTCGAATTGTTGATGTATTTGATCATGGTTCCGAGCACCAATACTTTAACGATGGTGTCAAGGTAGTGTCCCCGTGTGCTAAAAACCAGTGTCTGATTTGTGGGAAGCAGTTCAAGAGAATTTCATCCTTGAAAACACACTACCATTCCCACACGGGCGAAAAGAAGCATCAATGTCCTTGGAAAAATTGCGGCAAGCGTTTCAACGTAAAGAGCAATATGACAAGGCACTACAAATTGCATCTACGCTAGTAGTGGAGAGAAATAATGATGATGTACAAGGGCTTATGGTGTAATATAGAAAAAAAGGACTAAATCTAAAGGTAATACTATGCATTGTAACCAATTGCTGTCTATCAAGTAGCATCACCTCTTGTGGATAATTTCATCTACTCCAGATATTCTTTTTCCTTAATCTGTTTTTTGTGACCGTCTTCTCGTCATAAGGCATTTGTATGCACACCACAGAGGCATTTTACTGAATAGTACATCGTGCATCCTATTCGTATTTTAGATTGCCTTGGAGGGAGGGGAATAGTTTAACGCGACCCCCTATCAAGTCCTTGAGTAACAAGAAGAAAGAGAATATGGAATCTCCCCAAAAAGGGCTTTTCGAAATTTTTAGGGGCTTTTCGAAATTTTGCGAAAAAGGCCTGTGATACAAAGTCAGCATGCAATCATGGTAGCATGCTTCACCACAGGTGAGAGCAAAAACAACTGGAGGCTTTTAGACTTATTTTTCAGTATCAGCAATTTCAAGAAGGAAGGCTATGATTATTTTGCTACCGATTCCAGTTTCGGGCGTTTTGTGGAAACGGGTCCTCTACGGCTGACAACACAACATTTTCTTTGTGTTCGGCGATTTCACCAGACAATTCCGGTGGGGCACACAAAGCAATGCGTTTCTGGATTTTGAATATATGCCGCAGAGACTCAGCAGACTCAAAACCATCTCTCTTTTCCGATCTTTTGTCTACCGCTAGTTTTGTATGTGACCGTTATCCTTCATTTTACCACCACAAAAGATAAAAGACAAGTATACCCGGGGGGATAAGCATTCAGATTTCTTTGACAGAATGATCAAACTAAATGGAATGGTTCATGGCATACTCGATACATGACGCACGGCTATTTCGGCATTGTACAATGTGTTGTGAAAGAATGCCAGGAATCGACCAAATGCCGTATAGAAACACTCACGTGACATGCACCATCTTCAGCCTTTATTGGTTCACGTGACACGGATAACGTGCATTTTCCTCGACCAACCAAATACTTTACAAAAAAAATCTCAACCAACAACATCATGGCTGCACACCACGCCATTAAATACCTCCGTCACGCAGCGGCACCTCACCCACACGTTCCGTTCCACCTCAAGTGGGCCTCCAAGGCTTTGGGTGCTTCCATGTGGTTCTACATTTTCTACAGAATCAAGGAGGATGGCCCCGTTATGTTTGGTCAGAAATTGCCTTTTGAGCACCACTAAACAGCATATACAGATAGAATACAAAACGTTTGCATCAACTGTAGGAATGGTTTCTCATCATCGAAAAGTTTTATCAAAAGGATGGAAAAGAAAGTTACAAATAGTGGTACTTGCATATAGGCTGGGTTGAACGGCGATTTTCTTCATTTTTGCACCACTTGTCTATTGCGAAAAATATTCACTATTAAAGGATTTGCGATGGCGTGGGGAAAGCTGGTGAGAAAGCGCGCGGGGTCACTTGCCCTTGGCCAGCACGAAAAAGTGTGTGGGCTTTAATTTGGTTCCACCTGGGAATTGTTACATTATTCCGAGGACAATAAAACCATTTTCTCCGCTTCATGAGAGTACAAACACCTCAAAGCCCCGCTAATCAACAATTTAAACAATACAAACCCGTGTGCAAAATTTATTGGCCAACAGATTATTTTATAGCACTCCTCATCTCGATTTTCCAAATAAGTTTGCCGAGGCCGGCATGAGGAAGTCTTCTTCACTATTCTGTTGCTTTTTCCGAACCTTTCCATTCCCGTGAATCGCATTTATTTCAGCATACTACTCCGGAACAACTCTTGCATAAAGCCCCTGGCGTGCATCACAAATATACACTTCTCAAGATATCAATGTCTTGATATCTTTTGACCTTTGAAAAGCTTGACACCTCTGAATGACACATTTGGAACCCCTCTGAAAGACAACTTCAAGAATGGTGTACCTACATGTTACCTACGCTGTCTACCGCGTGAATTGTTTTCCTGCATACTCTGTACGGAAATGTTTGATGATGGAAGAGATAAAAATACACTGCTTCGGATAACATGTTTTGGTATTACTCCGGATGAGGCATATTTGTTGCCTACAGCATTAGGGTGTTCTATTTTTAGCACGTTTGAGCTCCCCGCTTATTATGCTCTTCCCCGACCTCGTGAGCTGGGTTTGCCCTTTATGGAGCCTCTGCCTCTTCCTTCGCCTTTGCCTCTTCCAGGTCCTCTGGACCGGAAACTTCCTCTTTTCCCACGGGTAGGTTTTCTTGCATTCTTTCCTCTTGCGCGTTTTTTGGCATCTGAGTCTTCGTCGTCTTCAGCATCACCGTTATATTCGTCGTATTCCTCGGAGTCCTTCTTGAAGCCGAAATTGAAGCCCTGGCTTGTTGCGTGGTCGAGTTTAAAGTTACCACTGTCATCCAAGCGGAATATCATTATATTCTTTTCTGTTCCGGAACAGTCACAAAGGTTGAAATGCCACAAATTGAAGTATGCCTGAAAATAATAGTCGTTAATTCTCTTGAGCATTGCCCTGCTTGTTTCGGACTCGGTGCTGGGCTCGAAAAGCGTCAAAGGGACGATTTTGTCCACAAAATCGGTCTGTATTACGGGTATTTTGTCAAAGAGACTTAAACCGAGCTCCAATGCGTTGATGAGATCATTCCTGCGTTGTTCTTTGCCCTTGTCTTTTAGCAAATTCTCAATCTCGCCTCTTACTGCACGCCACAACTCACCCAATATCATCCTCAAGCGCGAGAATTTAAACTTGTAGTTCTCGACGTAGCCCAGCGACCCCCCCATAGAGTCGACAAAACTCATTCCATTGCCCATGACGGGATACCGAAAGTGCAAGCCCAGGCTTATGGTGAAGTCTGCCTTCGTTATTATGGCCAAGTGTTCTAGAACGGGGCTTTTGATGACCGGTGAGTGGCATACAAAGAGATTGATGGAGCTTTCTGTGGCTTCGGAAGCAATATGCGAGTACATCTCGGCTATTTGGGTCAAGGTTATCCAGAGGTCGCCTGGACGTCCACTGAGTCCGGAATACGGGGAGCTGGCATTATCAAAAAGACTCTGGATACTCATTGAGCCGCCAAGACCATACAAACGGATGTCGGGTTGTTCCTCTGGGGTGTTAACAGTATGGACCTTGGTATGATCTATTAAAAATAGATTTGGGATGACCAAAGCTCCTTTCTGGATCATGTCGACGATTCTGGGGTCATCAAGGGGGCCAAAGACGGTGTATACTGGGCACGGGAAGGATTTTCGCCTGCTCAAGTACTCAGAAAACTGGCTCAATGGGGAAGATTTGAGCATTTGGCGGAGCTGGAGCGAAAACGCATCCTTGGAGCAAAATGAGTTGAACTGCGTAAAGTCACTATGATCGTCGTACGTGTCCTTGCGTTCCTTGTTGAAGGCAGAAAGCTCGTTGTCGATTTGGCTCAAGTTAATGGAAAGTTCGTCATCAATCTCCTCATGGATGGAATCATTCTTGTCACTCTTTTCGCGTTTCTCAATCAAGCTTAGGTCGTTCAACAGTCGCGCTAATTCGGGCTCAAGGGCTTCCAGAAATGCTACAATCTGCTTCAAATAAGCCAGTTCTTCTTCTAACGTTCGTTCGTCCCAGAACCCAAAGTTTCCTGTATGTATTATAAAGTCCACGGGTTTTCCTTTGGCATGCTCCGCATAGTAAAGCTCAGAAAAAACGTCCAAGTTACCTTGAGCATCTGCAATCGTCAATATTCGTGTCATGGTGTAGTTCTCCTTTGTATCAAAGCCTTGTTACGTGCTCTCTGAATGAGAGACAGTAGTATCTGTAATCTTCTATATGGGCGTCTCCTTGCGATAGCCCCTTGTCGATAACCTATTCTCTCTTAGGTTTTCTCGGATGTTGTGGTCTTTCGTTGTCCATGAACACTCTATTCTTGTGTAAAGAACGTCTCCCTAGTCTCCTCAACGTCCCTGGAGTCTCTGGAGTAATGGAAACAGATTTGTGTATTCTTGGTTGAATCAAATCTGGGCGAATTCTATTGTCGCTTATTGGGTCAACGTCAACTGGGTGTGATTTTTTGTCTTTGTCCCCATACTTTTTTCACGAATACTATAAAAGGTGAGACTCAAGAAACCCCTGCTCGAAGCTGCACCCTGCTGAAGCTGTTTGAACGGTAGTCTAACGTGACAATTGCCGAAATGAAAAATGGATTTCTGGGCGCTAACTCAATCTGCACTGCCAGATATGACGAGCGAAATCTATCTTCCAGATGGCTAGCTAAATTCTACCAGTCCTCTAGTATTGTGAGCCCATTCTTGACATTCAGGTATATACAGAATACTTCCGAGGAGTCAGTAGGCATTGGTGGGAAATTCCAACTAGGGGATCGGTCTATGGTGAAATACTCTCGCATATGTGGGGTCAAAAGGTTCCCCAAAATAGCTCATGATTATCTGAAAATAAATCATGTATACGTATACGTGGATGGAGCTATTCCAAAGAGTTCTTTTCTGATTGTACTGGTCTTGATTTTTTACTTTGATTCTTTATTCTGATTCTTTATTCTGATTCTTGTATTCATTCTTTACTGCTCCTTCTATTATAGTTTTGATTCTTTTTCTTTGTATTCTGGTATTGATTCTTTGGACCGATTCTTGTATTTAATGATACGATCCTGTGAGTTCTCTAAAGGCTGTATTTTTTCTCGTGCGTCCCTGTAATTCCCCAGGCAGAAAAACCATTTTGGTAAGGAAAGGTAATCATATGCTACCGCCTTCCGCACGCCTCCGGAACGCGATTATCCAAGGAAACCTCCCTATAACTGCGCGGCTCCTTCTGCGGTTCCCCTCGCTATGGCTCAATGTGGATCCGAACGCCGACGGGTGGTCCAATCTCCATTACGCGTCTTACCACGGACACTACCTCATATGCTTCCATCTCGTGCTGTTTCTAAACCAGATGGGCACCTTTGAGGACCAGTACAGTCACCTAGACCTCGTTGCGTTCGACAATACGCTGGTTCTCCACGTTTCAGCCTCACATCACCATGCACAGACCCTCCACTACCTTCTCCAGGAATTTCCCGGGCGCATTTGGCGTGACTCCCCCGGGGGCAAACACTCACGAACCCCGCTCCATACCTGTTGTGCCGAGGGTTTCACCGAAGGGGTCAAGTTGTTGCTAGAATTCGGTGCGGACTGGTTAAAAGTCGACAAGAACGGGCACAACTGCCTCCATATCGCGTTTGAGTACGGGCATTTTTCATGCGTGGAGGTGATTGTGGGCTACATTGCTGGAGGCTGTGACCTGGCAGACGAGTTTGAGACGAAAATCGCGGCTTTGGACGCCATGCACAGTAACGACGGCTATGTTCCTGCTGATTACGCTGTGAGCTTCCTCATGGCTAAAATGTACCGCGATTTGAAGCGGACCGCGTGGAAGGGCCGTAAACAAAGCATACGTGATAAACACGATACAATTCAATCTTCTGATAACAATGCAGCCAATGTGGAAGTCCTGCGAAACGTTTTGGCAAGTCCTATTGTGCTGGTCACACCCGAGGTCCAAGGCCGAAAACATTCACAGTCGCTTCCCACAGAAGTGCGACCTTCAGCGACACGGAAACGCAGTAATACCTCCTACAACAAGCCACCGCCATTGGGGGCTCTGCCGCGTGTGCGGACCCCGTCATTGAAATCGGTGACAATCTCGCCGTCTTCAAAGAGGGACGACGAGGACCGCTCCCACAGAGCTGTGTTTAGGCGCGTGACACCTGATGGCGTGATAACCCCAAGTGAGCTGGTGGCTTCCTCGCCCCAAAAGGAACTCACAGGAATGAACTACACAAACGTGAACGTGAAGGAGAGCGAAAAGAAGCAACAGAGAGAGAAAGCGGGGAGAGAGGTTGAAAAAACGGATGAAATAGATACCCCTCCAGATAGACCCGATGACAGGCACGGAAATAGGGCAGACAGAAAAGACAGAACGGAAAAAGAACGGTTTGTCTCTTCAAAACTCCCTTCTCTTCCTGAAACCTCCAAGAGCGGCGAAGAATGGCCTCATATGTCCCCGGCTTCTACGCGAGTCCCCTCGCTGACATCCTCGCCCGTGAAGAAGAGCGTTCGTGTCCCCGATGATGCGGTGCGGCTGCGTAGATCGTCGCTGGCCCTGTCGATAGTGCGTAACGTGGTGTTCAGCAGCAGCCGAACGTCCCTAGCCAACTTGGAGTCCCCCAGCAGACGCAGGCCGTCCTTGCTGAATTGGCTGCCAGGTGGAAGCGAGGAGTTGTCACCTACATTGAGGAAAACACAGTCATCTACTACGTTGCAGAGTCCGGGGCGGAGCCCGTTTGGGTTTAGTAATGACTCCACAGATAGCTTAAAGAGGTACAACGTCAATAGTGTGAGTTTCAATCGGTTGAGATAGAGACAACAGTAAGATAAGCCACGGTTGAGATAGAGACAACAGTTAGTAAGATAAGCTACGGTTGAGATAGAGACAACAGTAAGTAAGATAAGCCACGTGATGAAGAATGAGATAAACTGTAATGTTTCATCGAAAATAGAAGATGATTCTGAAGGAAAAAAAACGTTTTGATAAAGTGTCGTGTATAGTTGGCACTCCTATGGCAGCCTTATTAGTTTTCATCTCTGTACTCTCAAAAAACATTTTTGCAACCAACTCTTTTTTCGCAGCCATTCACAGCCCGTTACATGGAAAAGAATGCGCGGTGCTATGAGCGGTCTTTACAGATGCAGTGAAAGAACAGCTTGATGGATTTTAAAACACGAGGAAAAGAAAGGGAAATGCTGGTACCTTGTAGAGTCAATCATGTCATCGAATGTAAAATGAGACAAGATTATGGAACCTACATATTCCTGTTTCGACAAGATTCGGTCATCTCCAGGATTGATGAGATGGGTCAACTTTTATTAATCAAAAAGCAGCGTATCTCTGGAGAGTATTCACTATTGCTTGATGCGTTATTTCATAGCCTTGCTTCGTGATTACTGCGTTATGGGCTCCCCATTTCAGAAGTAGTAAGCTTTTCTAGATTTCAGGTTGGTTGACTCAGCTTCCTACAGGATGCTCGTTAAAACTGAGTGATAGATAAGCAGTTATTCGTAAAGTGATTCAATTATGATATTGTAAAGTGATCAATAGACTTGGTAGAAGGTAATATCGCATGTTTCAAGAGTTATGCACGCTGCAAGCTGTATGGTAAATCGATTTGAAGATAAAAGCACATAATGGTTGCCCAAGTGTTACTCAAGAATTGCCTCACCTCAAGTGTTCGTAGGTATATTTGTCAAAAGTGACCCTTGGTTGATAGAAGTTACGCTTCCACCCGCCAGACACAGAGTCTCATCATCTAGACAAATTTCCCATCTGACCCTTATTCCCCTTGAGACCCAATTTCAATGTAAATCCGCTTAACACGAATATTTATCATACCTGTGAGCGCATACTGAGGTCTATAAAGAGCAATGTTTGATATGCTAGACATTATTGAGCCACTTCTATTAGTCGATCATGTTACATACAGTAACATATTTGTAGGCCAGATTTAGGCGAATCATCCATTCTATTCTGAACAGTTTTTTCCCTTCTTCAGCTATCCTACTCAACAGGTGGTTTTAGTCAATATTTATAGTATCAAGATCGTGTCGCGTCTGAAAAATTACATAATCATGAAGCAGCCCTCCATCAGTCACTTCTTCAAGTCGGCAAAGAAAGGCCCTAGTGAACCCGCTAAGGACTCGACAGTCAACGGGGGGTCTACCAGAGACAAGGACGCGTCTGCTTTACCACAGAGCGGCCCAGATAGTAACGACACGGAAAAGAACAGACCAATTGATCACCAGCGACAGAGCGCTGGTAAACAGCAGAATGGACTACCAAAGGACAATGAGCAACACATATTGCCGGAACATGATAATTTAGAGAATCCGATTGAGCCAGAATGTGATTTGAGGGTCTCTGAGGTCAAACAGGTCAAACGGTTAAGCGTGGATCCACTGGGCAGCAAGATTAAAAGGAGCAAAGAGAGCAAAGAAAGTAGCAGTGGCAGTGTAAGGACGAGCTGTGAAGGAAACGAAGAGCTTGACGACGCTAAAGAAACCAAAAGAAAACTGAGTGAAAGCTCACGTAGCAGCTCTTTGCTGTCTAAGACCAGCCTGAAACCGGTTAAACGAAAGAATTTAACCCCGTTGGAGCGCCAAATCCAGGATCTTCGTGAAAAGCACAAGGATAAGCTTCTTCTCTGGCAGATTGGATACAAGTACAAGGCATTTGGGGAAGACGCGCGGATATGTGCGCAGCTTCTCGATATCATGTTTATCGAGGGGGGTGACGGGGGAGAAAGATCTGGAGAATTCTCGTACTGCTCGTTTCCCGACTTTAAACTCCACATCAACTTGATGCGGATTCTCGAACGCGGCCACAAAGTGGCTATCGTCAAACAAGTCGAATCCTCAGTGGTCATGGCCGGTGAAAAAGAGCTTGGGAAGGCACACAAGTCCAAGGCGGTCATGGAACGGGATGTGGTGGCAGTCTACACCAAAGGAACATACTTGGGGGACGAACTGGACAAGATGGTGAATGAAAACGACGGTAGCTACATCGTGTGTTTATGTGGAAATACCATTGTGGCTGTACAGCCATCCACAGGCGAGGTTGTCTACGATACTGAACAGGATCTTGAAACCCGTCTAATGTACTTGCATCCAAGTGAGGTTATCATATTGAAGAAAGCAAAAGATACAAGAAAAGTCTCCAAAACCATCCGTCTCATCAACCCCAATGCATTGGTGATGGAGAAAACTCAAGAGGTGGATCTCACGCCTGTCGAGGATATCCCGTTTTTATCTCTGTTTGATGGCCTGGTCAAGGAATGTATAGCTGTGCTCATGGCGTACCTTGAGGAGTTCCGCCTCAGTAGTATTTTTACGATCCAGGCCAACTACAGGGCCTTCTCTACCAAAACACAGATGGTGCTTCCCGGAAATGCGCTCCATGCGCTTGATATCTTTGCAAATCTGAGCGACGGGACAACGCGCGGGTCACTTGTGTGGCTCTTGGACCACACGCGAACCAAGTTTGGGCAACGCCAACTCCACAAGTGGATCTCCCAGCCACTCATCTGTAAAGAAAAGATTGAGGAGCGCCACGAAGCAATCGAAGCGATTATTTCCTCGTTCCATCCAGTTGTGGATGCCTTCAAGGGCGTTTTGGATAAGATTGGTAAACAGGATCTCGAACAGATGCTCATCAAGATCCACTATTCAGTGGGAAGCGGCACCCCCAAGATTTCCCGAGGAGACGTGTATCACCTATTGGAATGTTTCCAGGGCATCATCAAGCTTTCACGAGACTTTGCGCAGTCCATTGCCAAGTTTGGCTGCGAAAACAAGTCGGTTCTTCTCACCACCTTATTTAGCGAGCTTAGTGATCTCGCCTCGGCAGATATCGTGGCCAATTTCATGCGTATGGTGGACCTTTCGTATATAATCGACAGCAAGAAGCTGCCTGAGGAACAAAAGACTCTGTTCTTTGATCTCTCCCAGCGCGACTGGCCCAAAGTATCTGCCCAAAAGCATGCCATAGAGGACATTGAGCGGCAGCTAGATGAAGAACTAGCAAACATTCGTACAATACTCAATCGTCCGGGCCTCACCTACATCACAAATAACAAGGAGCCATACCTAGTGGAAGTGCGGAACGGAAAGGCAGTGGATGCGCTTCCCTCGGACTGGCACCGCATCAATGGGACCCAGCTGGTGCTGCGGTTCAGAACAGCCACTGCTGCACGCTTATACAAGCTTCTTCAATACCACCAGGAGCTTCTTTTAGTCGAGTGCGACTCAGCATTCCACCAGTTTCTCGCCGAGATGGATGAAAACTACGACTACTTTTGTCGTATAGTACGCAACTTGGCCTCGCTAGACTGTCTTCTTTCACTAGCAGCCGCTGCCTCCGTGAGTCCCTCGGCAAAGCCGCTTCTTGTGGACCACCAATGTATCGAAGTGGTACAGGGCCGCAATCCCATTGCAGAACACCTCACAGGGCATTATGTCCCCAACGATGTGCATATGGGTAAAACGCTGCGCGCACATATCATCACAGGCCCGAATATGGGTGGTAAGTCGCTGTATGTCAAGCAAATCACGCTCTTGGTGATCATGAACCAAATTGGGTGCTTCTTGCCGTGCTCTTCCGCTAAATTGGGCATATTCGACTCTGTATTTGTCCGTATGGGCGCAAGCGATGACATTCTACGGGGTATGTCCACCTTTATGACGGAGATGCTTGAGTGCGCCAATATTGTCAATGCAGCCTCTCCACGTTCCTTGATTGTCTTGGACGAGATTGGAAGAGGAACAGGCACCACAGACGGAATCGCATTGGCCTATTCCATTCTCGACTATTTGGTGCTGTCTTCGTGTAACCCATTGGTCTTGTTCATCACCCACTACCCATCGCTCAGTGTTTTGGCCGACAAGTATCCCGAGGTGAGAAACTACCACATGGGCTTTGAAATGGAGGGCGATGCAGTGGTGTTTTTGTACAGTGTGGTACACGGTGTGGCAGATAACCTGTATGGTTTAAATGTGGCCAGGATGGCAGGTATTCCAGAGAGCGTGATAGAAGTAGCAAAGACAAGAGGTGAGGAGATGAGACAGACCACAAATCATTACTGATCAAGAGAATTACATTGATGGACAAGACAACTGTATGAAAGAACACATTATAATGATTCGTGACTAGAATAGATATGAGACCATTTATATCATTCATCTAACTACACATGTATTGGTCGTCGCCAAACTAAATTTAATGTGGCGGAATGCAAAGCGTCCCACAATTTTAATAGATGCTCGTCAGGCCCACGTTGCCTCCAGACAAACTCAAATAGAATCCTTATATAGCCCAAAATAAGCGAAAGAATACCCTTGATTTTGAACCGAAACTAAAAGGAGAGATTCTCATCATTTGAACAAAGAATACTTATTCGTCACCTCTCACCATTTCCAATGACAATCTTCACATTATCATTATTTGTGACATTCATCAATACCACCAGTTTTTGATAATTTCGCTCCATTATCATGGAAGTCAGTTGCTTAAATGGCCAATGCCCATTCTTGATGTAAGCCTACTATTTGGATGCTCACAAAATCCTACTCAATTATCCCCCGCAATGTTGCCACATAATTTCACCTCCTATTCAGCACCAAATACAAGCGTTCTCTATCAATTGAATGTCTACAATGATCATAGCATCACACTTCGAAATCTACGCTTTGTACCATGATTTCCTCAGCAGGGTGCATATTCACTCAGGATTGCTTATTTCCGATTATTTCCACATTAAAAAGTGTGGCTTACTAATCGAGGTCTATAAGAAGCGCTGGTCTGCCCTTGTTTCTTTAATACACAATGACTTGTAAGTATAAGACAATCTCACTACAATGCATCCACCATGCTAACTATAGTGCCTCTTAAATTCTACACATGGAACACGCCTAACGGCTATAAAATTGCCATCTTTCTTGAGTTGCTCAAGCTCCCATATGAGACTATAAAGATCGACATCAGCACAGGCGTCCAGAAGGAAGAGGCCTACACAAAGTTGAATCCAAACGGACGTATTCCAACCATTGTTGACCCAAACACAGACATCACTATTTCTCAAACGGGTGCAATTCTCCAATACTTGGCTGAAACTTATGACAAGGAGTACAAATTTTCCTTCAAGCCAGGTACCAAGGAGTATTTCGCAGAGAAGGAGTACCTTATTTTCCAGGTGGCCGAAAACGGCCCGATTCTGGGTCAGGCCGCCCACTTTACCATCTTTTCAACAGAAAAGATCCCGTACGCCATCAACAGATATGTGAATGATGTGAAACGTATCTACAGTGTATACGAGGAGATTTTGAAGCGTAACCAGCCTAATGAGTTTTTGGTAGGTGACCATGTCTCCACCGCTGATGTTGCGTTGTACCCTTGGGCCAATGGTCTCAAGAGAGTTGACATTGACATTGCAGAGTGGCCTTTGGTTAACAAGTGGTTCAATAACTTGAGCAAGATTGAGGCATTCAAGAAGGGTATTACTCCGAATACTGATTAAAAGTATATTACTGTTCAATACTACAACATACTCGTTAGCATTGATTGTAGGTTAGTTTGTATATTGAGTCCCTTATGGTCTGCGTTCATTTCTGCGTGCAATCATTCTTCTCAATTTTGCTTGTGCGTTTCCAAATCTTCGCTAATGGAACACATGGAATGGCTTCACTAACAAAGGGAAGATGGGACTTTCTCGGAATGCATCATGACCAGACGGTGAAAAACGAGTAAATTGGGTCTCTATGATAACATGGTCCCCTTATCAAGGACAAGCCCTATCAAGGAAGAAGTGAAGCGTTCAGTACAAAGAGAGTAAATATTCATTCGAACGGTCTCTGAATGGTCTTGACTTTGCCAATAGAGAAGGGCGAATTCCACATTGGCGACTTTTATGAGCAATGAGATGTAATCCACTATAGGGCAAGTGAAAACAAACCATTTTGCGCCATTCAACGATCAGATAGAGGAAATGAAGGAAGAAGGTACAAGCAATGATGCGTCTTCAGAGCAGGACACAGCTTCAGGAGGAGTATATCCAAAAACTACACGCAGGTTGTTGGATAACCCGGCCCGTAAAGCATCTCCCAGAGGATCTCTGGTGGGTGTATTCCAACTTCTCTCAAAAGGTCACTTTGGTAGCAATTTCCAACAGCTTATTTGAGCACCACGAGGCTCAGGAAATGTATTTCAACAAATAGCAGCACCGAGACGATGTATAATGATTTCAAATTTCCTGGATCTCGCACAATCCGAGCTCTATAAAACCCACAGACTCTCACAGTACTTTCACAGTCACTCGCTTTCCATAGACAAGAAGAGCAATTTATTCCATTTATTCCATCTAGCAGTTGTTGAATCTAGCGCTACTCAGTAAACCACTTGTATTGAGCTAACCAGGAAATTGAACTACACAGCCTGGGAGCATATACAGCCTCGACTGATCTATGAATTTGATACTTGTAATTACTGGGCCATAAACAAAAGTGCCAATATTTTGAAATAATACTTTGGAGCACTTGATCCTTTCCACCACTCTTATCAAAAAATGCACAAAAAAAGATAAAACCCCTTTAAGGCTTAGTGATATTTAGAATAAGGGTTTGCCACCGAGCTAGGCATTTCACCGAAAGACAAATTGTTTTCTTGAGATTCGGCAGTCTGGTCAGCATAGGTGTGATTTCATCAACTCAAGCTACTAGGCTTCATATATTGTATATTATTCTTCTGACAGACATTACTTCTTACTTCCTTCTATTTCACTGTAAGCCGGGGGCCCATCTGGAGTAGCGTCTGTTGCGCCGTAAGTTTGAGGTGGTTGTGGTTGTGGTTGTGATTGTGGTTGTGGTTGTGTCCTGAGGGGTTCGTTCTCGTTGTTGTTAGACCCATGACAGTGATGGTGGGATTCAGGGCAGTGCTGTGCTTCCAAATCATTACGATAAACGTAGTAGATGTTAGTGTCAGTGGTGTTCTGGTATGGGGGGTACTTTGCGATAATGTACCAAGAGTGCACCAACCCAGGCATATATCCCAAAATACACAACAAGATGTTGATCAATGAGTCCCACGAGCAAACTCCACGTCTAACCCACACAGGGAGCGGTGGGAAAAAGACAGAGAGGACAATAAGTAGGAGGTCCATTAGGCACGCACACATTAATGTATTTTTGTTTTAGGATTTTTACCCTTTTATCCCGTGCCCTTTTAGCAGATGGTTGAGAAATATAAAGTAATAGTGTCTGAAGGATTTCACAAGTCCCCCTTATTGTTCAAAATGCTTTGCACTTCTTGTGGTTATAGTCATGTGTATTGTGTGACTAGACGTGATTGGCGACACGTGCACAATCTGGTCAGTCTTTTTTTGCTACACAATTGCCACCAGAATAGAGAGTGTTTCAGCAAAGAAATAGTATTAGCATCTGAGGAATCTCCAAGAGCTCCTTCTCAGTGTCCAGTTCCTAAATACTCAAGCGCGGGCACTGAACTATATACTCACTTCATTTATTTACAGCCTTTATCTTATATTTGTATCAAGGGCTCTTTGGCCGAGTGGTTAAGGCGGTAGACTCAAGTTCTACTATCGTAAAGATGCAGGCGTTCGAACCGCCTAGGAGTCATTTTTTATTATTTTTGGAACGCAAGAATATACTTCTTGACACCTTTGCAATATTCTTCACACCACCATGTCAATGAACGTCATAGTCAAGTATAACAACATATCGAAAAAGATACCTGCAACTAAATCCACCATCGTCAGCCAGGTCGCAGACGTAGCACTTACAAAGTTCGGTCTCGGTGGCGACGTCATTGGCGTACTCAAGTCGCAAAACAAAGTCTTGGACTCATCCCTACCATTGCGTCTCACTGGTATAAGCAATAACTCTGTTTTGATACTAGAAACCGTGAAGAATGTGCCACACCAAGTCCAGGTGAAACTAACGGTCGTGAAGGATTCTATTAGCAGCAAGATAGGCAACATCAGCTCAGACAAAACATTGGCAGATGTCATTGTCGAATTAGGGGGCGATTGTGAAGCAGATACACAGCTCCTGATACTCGATGCGGTCTACACGAAGGAAAACTATGGAAAGACATTAGCAAGAGTGATCGGGACAGGTACAAGCATTGCTATGAGATTGAACTATGTCAAGAAGAATGACCTCAGGAAGAAGGAACAGGAGGAAATTGTGAGAAAACAGATTCAAAATCAGAGGGAGTGGATAGAGAAGAAGAAGAGGGAGAAGGAGGCAGAGATTCAAGAGAGAGACATCAAAGAAAGAAAGTCAGAGAATGCAGACAAAGAGGATCAAATAGTTGAGAGGGAGGATCCGGGGAAACACGGGGAGATTGATGAGATGCATGATATCACAGCTCCTGTCAGTGTGGATCAAAAGGAGAAAGATGAAGTTACACCAGCCCAGTCAATCTCTGCAAACAAGGAAGCATCGCTTCTATTCATGCCAACTTCTACCCCAGTCGCTAAATATGAGAACTCAGACGAGGATTACTCAGTAACACTGAGTCAGATTGAAGCGTTGCACAGACTGATTGTGAGGACTAGTAAAAATTCATCTCAAAGCACAAAATCCCCCACAAAATACCAGATGCGAATTCGATTTCCCGACCAAGAGATTTTGCAACTCAATTTTCCAGAAGCTCAGACCCTCAAGTTGGGCCAATTAGTGCGCAAAATCGATGACGTGGTACGCCAAGAGTTTGTTGGTAATTACCTGTTGAGAACGACTTACCCCAGTAGAGAAATCGAGCAATCTTTCACAAAAAACAATAGTTTTGTTTCCAAGATGCCTGAGTTCAATTGTGAACAAGTGAGCTTATTATGGGTGCCAAAAATGAAGAGTTCAGGTCCCTTTATAAAGCCCGAAGCAGTAGATCTCTTGTTAGACACCTCCCGATTGCCCGAGATGGTTTCGGAGCAAAGCGCATCTGGAACTGCATACAGCGACACTAAACGAACCCCAAGTGATAGGCGTGAAGGCGGAAAAAAGATTCCAAAGTGGTTTGCCAATAGAAAGAATTAATCAGTTACACAAAGGTGTGCTCCTGTACCGGCGGCCTGACGGGCGTCCAGGAATGAAACGGACAGGAGGTGTAGTAAGAGTCATCGGTAAGTAAGAATGTATAAATGAGCATTTGAAGTCAACCTCACAACTTATTGCTAGTTATCGGGAGGTTCCCAACTATGAGTCATGAAATTTTTTTCATGCGGGGCAAGCCTCAAAAAGTTTGGAGCGGTTGAACGGCACAGAATACGAATAAATGCATTAAGTTTTGGAGTATTCTAAAGAAGGGACTTGATACTTGTGAAACTTTATGCTTATGCTCCTGAGGAGCTGCTAGAACACTTTTATATGGCTCCGTACCATTGTCTCCGGTGCAGGATTACGCAAAAATGAAGATTTTAATTTCTCCTTGAAATTTTTTTTTCCTTGGTTTGTGTATAAATATTGCCGTATCGCCAATTTTTTTTCTTTTATCAACAACACAACATATCTTATCAGCTAACCACTTTATTTTGAAACCCAGATACTTTTAACTTGCCAAGATGTGTGCCTAAAGAGATTATACTCGAAACGAAATTATTGTTATTTTAATCAGAATTAAAATATGACAATGCCTACCCTGTTGTTGTTTGCCTAAAAAAAATGTTACCATGAAAGATTTACCACCGTCCACTATGACGCTTCCCATACTTGATATAAACTATTAAATTGCCCAAGATGTCTACTAAACCAATTGTGATGCAGGAGCCGATGCCGTCTGGAGAGCTCGGCTCCTTCCTGTTCTTCGACCTTTCGAAAAAGTCGTCCAGGGACATGCACTTATCTGTTTCCTTGCCCACTGAAGACCACAGCGCCGACTTTATCGCTGTTGCTGGTGGCCATGACGATCACGGAAACACCACTCCATTCCAGATTCACTCATCTGTTCTTGACCTGGTTTTCTCCAACCTGTTGGACGAACACGATCAGCTTCAGGACCACACACCGATGTTTGACGACCTCGACTTTGTCTTGGATGGTACCAAGGTTAACTCGAAGGATGACTGGGTCGCACTTTTCAGCAATGAGGACCATGAGACTGGTCCTGTGGAAGAGGAGGAGGATCTCCTTGCTGGTATTCCAAAGGAGGAGTTGGCCGAGAGCTCTATTTTTGTAAAGATGGAGGAGGAAGCCAAGATTCCCAAGGCAGCTAAACGTCTGTTTAGCGAGGTTGAGCCTATCCAGCAACAATTGATCACCCCCAATCCTTCTTCCACGCTTCCCACGCCATTGCTTGATGCTGTGAAGCCAGAATCCAACAAGGTTGACCGTCTCGGATGTGTTTCATACTCCAAGAAGCAAAGAACGCAGCCCTTGCAGCCGATTGACACCAAGACTCTGGACCCAGTGTTGATGAAGCGTGCCAAGAACACTGAGGCTGCTCGTCGTTCGCGTGCTCGTAAGATGGAACGCATGACTCAGTTGGAGAACAAGGTGGAAGAGTTGATGAAGGAGAAGGAAAGCTTGGAGGGTGAAGTGAGCCGTTTGAGAGCCATGTTGAAGGCACAGGGAATTACCAACTTTTGATTAGCTTGAACAGATTAAATATGGATAGACTGTAGATGAGGAGGAGACAGGCGAGGTTGTACCGTCTCTTAGACAATAATGACTGTGTGAAGTATGTACAGATGATAATTTCTATCTTTATCTAGCTTTCCGTACATATGTAGCCGTGGCTATTGATGACTAATAGTGGGCGATAATAGGGTCAGGAATTCCCGTGTTTCTTTTTATTCGTCAGCTCATGGTGCATAAATAAACGAACCGTGAGAGTTTGTTCAACAAGGAACCTCAGGACTCTGTTCAACGAGAAGCGATTCAATGAACAAAGATACCACGCCAGGGCTCCTTGGCGAAAGGCATCATCTGTGCCCCTTATAATTTAACCGCTAAATCTGCGGGTGCATGTCAGAAAAAAAAAATTCATCAGGGCTTTACCCCTAGCGGAACAGGTGATTTTGAGATCCACATGCGAAACCTGCTGCAACAAAAGGTTGTGTGCGAATTTAAGGTATCAAAGTGGGGCCATGGTTAGAGGAGGACATTAGGCTATGCTTTGTGTGTCGGTAATTGATGCTACAAAGTCGGAGTTGAGAAAAAGAAAAAAGATGAGGTGACTCCGTTCAATGTTGGAAGATGCCAAGAGCCGTTGAAGGCGTTGAAGTATTATAGATAGATATATGATGTGGTACAAAATAGCGTGTATCTTGTAGTGAATGTGGGTAGACGATAAGGCCAATGGAAATGGTGATATCTGCCTAAAACAGTCGATATGTGGTACGCAACTAGTTGAAAATATTCAAGATAAGCTACGGCACTATGCCGCACAAGATAAGAAGAATTCAAGGGAAGATAGAGAGGAAGGTGTGTATAGAGTGAGGGGGCGGCTCCATAGGCACAATTGCAAAACATGCGTGAGGTCTGGCGCCTTTTGATAGGGTCTGGGAAACAATTTCGGAGGTTCCGCGGCCTGCAATAGGAAAATCGACTCGGCATTAATTGATATCAAAAAAGAAACGAGGGGGATGCCCTAGGATAAAGAAATATTTATTGGGTCTTTTGCCGCATTCCAAGCCATCATGTCTTACGAGAAGGAAACGAAAAAAAGCTCTGTGGATTCGTTCGAGAAGAGCGTGGAGGAGCCATATGGGTCGTCTGAGCCGGTGAAGTTGAACTTCGTGGACCGTTTGGCACAGAAGCTCAATGCTGAGACAAAAGGTGTTGAGATTGTGACTGATGAGGAAAAGACACAAGGGTCGCTTATGGACGCAGCCACCATGTGGTTATCTGCCAACTTGGTGATTGCCACCTTTGCCTTGGGAGCGCTTGGAATCACTGTATTTCAGTTGGATTTCTGGACGTGTGTGCTCACCATCATATTCTTCTCCATCCTCGGAGTTTTGCCCGTGGCGTTTTTCTCTGTTTTCGGTGTCAAAACCGGCTTGAGACAGATGGTTGTTTCCAAGTTTCTTCTTGGAGACTACGGGATGCGTATATTTGCCTTGATCAACATTGTTGCGTGTGTTGGCTGGGGTGCGGTGAATATCATGTCCTCTGCACAATTATTGCATATTGTCAACAATGGAAGGCTCCCACCATGGGCAGGGTGCCTTATCCTCATTATCATGACCATTATTGTGTCCTTCTTTGGATACCGTGTGATTCATGAGTACGAGAAGTGGTCGTGGGTACCCAACTTGGCCGTTTTCATTGCCATCATTGTGAGAATGGCCATGAAGAAGTCCTTCACCTTTGGCCATATGGAGACGGGCCCCATTGTTGCTGGTAACGTGCTTTCGTTTGGTGGTGCTATTTTCGGTTTCGCCACGGGATGGACAACCTATGCTTCGGACTACACGGTTTACCAGCCGAGAAACGCCAACTGCGTGAGAATCTTCTTCTCCATTGTAGTGGGATTGTGGTCCCCATTGTTATTTACGTTGATTTTGGGTGCTGCTTGTGCCACGGGAACTGTTGTGAATCCTCACATGAAACAAATGTACAACGATTACTCAATCGGTGGTTTGGTCTATTCCATTCTTGTGCAGGAATCACTCCATGGCTTTGGTCAGTTTTTGTGCGTGGTTTTGGCCTTGTCCACCGTTGCCAACAACATCCCCAATGTCTACTCGGCCTCACTTTCGGCCCAGGCGTTGTGGTCGCAATTCTCCCGCGTCCCGCGTATCGTGTGGTCTTTGTTCAGTAACTTTGCCACCTTGGCCATCTGTATCCCGGCTTACTACAAGTTTGAGGAGGTGATGGACAACTTTATGAACTTGATTGGTTACTATCTCGCTATCTACCAGAGTATGTACATCTCCGAGCACTTCATCTACCGCAAGGGCAAGTTCACCTACGACTACGAGAACTACATGGATCGCAAGGCTTACCCTGTGGGTATCGCTGGTGTCTTTGGTTTCTGCTGTGGTGTTGCGGGCGCAGTTATTGGCATGGCCCAGAACTGGTACACGGGTCCCATTGCCAAGCACATTGGTCTTGGTGGAGACATTGGTTTTGAGTTGGCCTTCGGCTTTGCATTCATTGGTTTTAATCTTGTCAGGCCATTGGAATTGAAGTACATTGGACGTTAATAGATGTAATATAGATACGAAGATACGAATGCGCCAGCATGTGGTAGAGAGTCATACATAATCATTTTCTCGTTCTTGTATTTTCTGCCACGGGAACCCTAATGATTGTGTTTCTATTTGTCTGTCTTGACCCTAACCCCTCACTAAATCCACCCCTCAAATAGCACACTTTACATAAAACAGCTTCAATCTTCACATAAGCAGCTTCAATCTTCACATAAGCAGCTTCAATACACTTCACATAAGCAGCTTCAATTCCATCAAGTACCCACATAGCTACGCAGAATTTATGCTACTTCTTTCCTATTTACAGTGATCTCTGGAAGTCCAATATTCCATCGTACGTCACCAACTTACCCTCCAAACCAAACCTGGTCAATGCCTTGTACACCAATCCAACCAACTCTCTGTCTATACCTCCCTCCACGCTGTCGCCCGCGCGCAACTTCTCGATATCATCGAGCGAGTAGTTTCTCTCTATATACAAGTCCAAGTGGGGAATTAACCACATTAAGCGGCCCATGTCGTCCGACTCGCACAGCGCGCGCAAGAGCAACTTGACCATTTTCTTGTCAAAGATACGCAGCGAGAGCTTGTACGGTGGAAGATTGGCATAGCGTGTGAGTAGCAAGTCGGGTGTGAATGATTTGTGGAGGCGAAGAAGAACAAGTGGAGAATCACGTTTGTCGTGCTTCGTAACAAGTGGATCGTCACAGTTGTCGTGTTTTGTAACAAGTGGATCGTCACAGGCTTCGTCTTGATCATGTTTCTTTTCCATTCCATGTATTACAACCTTGTTGAACAAACTGTCGACGTATTCAAACAACCCCAAGTCTATGCAAGCCTCCATGGCTGTTTGGATGTCTTTGACTTGGACCACACCATCGACCGCTGAGCTAGGTACGTCTACAGGCACTTTTGCGTACTTTGATTTGGCCAAACAATCGGCCAAAAAAGAGTCTCCAAGTATTGTGGTATGGTGCTGGACCTCTGCGAGCCCCAAGTACAGCAATACTTTCTTGAAGGCGCCAATGTTTTTCCTGTGGGAATAATATCGTAGCAATGTGGAGATGAACAAGGGGTTTTCCGTAACTAGGCGCTCGTGGTCCATATCTGATAGGTTTCCCGATACCAAGCTCACCGCACGTGTGTGGTAGGTCGCAAGAGCGCGAAATACTAGCCTCTCGTAATTGCGTAGTCCAAGGTCGGCAAATTTGTCCATAAGAAACTTGAAGATGGAAATATCGGGTGTCGAATGGGGTCGGAGGAGGGTATTTACAATGTCAGCGATTAAACGAAGGTGGGGAAGAGGACCCTCCATCTCCCCCATTTTGTCCTTTTCATACATCCTGAAAGCCTTTTGGAAGCTGTTGATGTACTCTGAGTTGTCTATCATACTGGATGTGAATACTGCATATCTCTCGTTCCTTACTTCGCTCACACAGTCGGCATTCTCATAGTTGTGATGGTTTCCCAGCTTGTAGTGCTCAAACTGTAGCCTGTGGTGGGAAAGAGACCCGAAACAGTCGTCTTTGAAGCGTTCCACAAGCACCCTTGTGCCTACGGGGTCCAACTTTGATAAAAAGTCCACAACCAGCACAGGTTTTCCCAGCTGTTTGTCATATAACCGCAGAAGCTCCTTCAATATCTCGTGTTTTTTGGGTGTATCTTTCATCTCGCGAATGACGTTGCGGAAGAGGGGCAGTTCGGGAAGCCCGTCTGTCCGTAGAAGCTTTCGAATGTTGAGTTCAACCACAATGGAATTGACGAACGAGTCCACTAGAAGAAGAATGGAGTTGTGTATAAGAGGAGAAGAATAGGAGGAGTCAAATGCAGAGGCAGAGTCCCTTTGAAAAGAGCCATGATTATCTATATCGGTCGTTCTTCCTGCGTTTGTTTCTGTTTCTTGTTCTTGGACTTCTGGGACTTCTACTTCTTGCTCTCCCCTTTCAAAAAGCTGATCAATGTTCTTTTCGCTCTGCAACATCTCCACCACTTTGAGTCTATGTTGGTTGTAGAGTTGTGCGAGCTTTCGCAGTTCTTGGGCCCATTCTATGGAGCCAGGTAGGCGCTTTTCAAAACGTAACTGGCGCTCTGAGAGATGTCGTATAGCTCGCAGTGTAAGGCCATGGGGTATTAGTGGGATGCGTCGTACAAGTGGGCTGTGTCGTATCGAATCTGGCCAGAAGCGAGGCTTCATGTGAAAAGTTGTGGATTGGCAAATATAAATGGAGAATAGCTGCTGTTTGTACTTGTATCGATGTCACCCAAAGGTAATACCCAAAGGCCTAAATGTCAACCCAAAGGCCTAAAGGTCAACCCAAAGGTGCCAAAGATCATACCCAATAGTCACTCTACTGGGTGCACAAGATCACTGTTCTTTTACATTCTATCATTCCGTTCATATATCTGTTCTACGAACTCCTGCTCTCAATTGCCTTCTACACACTACTCTTCTACTGCTATTCATAGTCTACGGAATATTGCGACTATTCTATGTCTGGAGATGCGGTTCAAAAATCCAAATTTAGCACAGGTCGCTATAGCATAATCCCACTACCACAAGCACCCGTTCCTAGCGTACAATAGTACATCTACAACAATACAAGAGCTTCAGCACTTCCAAAACTACCACTGTGCTAGACACATCTAGTAATTCGACCACTTTTGGAGTCGCAGAAGCCACCTCACCATCACTCGCCAAACAGAATACAGGCATCCACTACTGAACTTGACGCTCTAACAGCTACAGAGCAGCACTAATACTAGTATACCAAGAGAACTACAAAAAGTTACAACTCATTCAGAGGTCACTCGAGTTAAAAGTCCACACGAAGAACAGGTAAGGCTACGAACATGAAACTCTTTTTGAACGAACGGCCGCGGTCATTTGTGGTAGTGAGCGAACGGTATGCGTTGATTGTACGGCATCCACAGCCTCGGTACCGGGGCCATCACCACCACGCATCCAAGAGCAACGACGACCCTAAAGCCAAGGTGATTGTTGAATTTGTGCGCAAAGAGCTTGTGGATTTCGGCAAATTCAAGGACATTACGCCCAGCAAGTACTCGCTGCAGAAGCTCATGGGGTTTTTGGGCTTGTTGAATGAGAAAGGCAATACGTATATGTGTTTCATCACTGGGAGCGAGACCATAGCCACCCCCACGCTTGGGGAAAATGTGCAGCGGATCAGCAGTGTGGAATTCTACTGTTTAAACAGTGACGAATGGGACTACATGATGTACTTTAACAATGACGAGGAGTATATGCGGCTCCAGGAGCAGTATGAGGAGCAGATCGTGGCGCAGCCGGTCCAACAGGCACAGCGATACGACAGCCGTGCCAGTAGTGTGAAGAAGCTTCTCCTGTCTGGGTCTTTTTTCTACCTGAGCAACTTTGACGTGTGTTCGAATTTGCAGGAGCGTGGCTTGAGCATGGAGAAGCCTCACTTTTGTCTTGCAGCGGACTCTGGATACTTTCGGCGGTACCAGTGGAACCATTTTCTCAACAGCGAGTTGATTGAGTTTCGCAACCGGTTATCACATGAAGAACAAGTGCATTTTGACCGAAGCGGGTTTTTGGTCACCATCACTCGCGGGTACGCCCAGACAGTCAATACTCAGATCGCAGAGGGTGAAGACGCATTGCTCACACTCATTTCCAAACAGGCGTGTGCGCGGAAGGAACCGATATTTGGGGATTGGGGGTGTGACGATCTGGGGAACGTGGCCAACTTTGTGGAGACGGAGGTTATCATTTACTCTAAAAAGTACTGCATGGCCTATGTGATGACACGGGGCAACGTGCCAATATATTGGGAAATTGAGAATAGCTTTTCCAAAAAGACGCTTCTTACAAGCAAAAAGAGCAAGAGGATTGTGTTTCCATCGTCGTTCGAAGCATCGCAGATTGCATTTGGACGCCATTTTGATCTCTTGACGTCGCAGTTTGGCGAGGTGCATGTAATCAACTCCCTTTCCACGGACCCCAAGCACTACAAGGGCATTTTGAACAAGGAGTATGTGGAGCACATCCGGAGCTTCAACAATAGAGAGATTCTGGACGGGTTTTACAAACTCGGCGTGACCCATCTACCAATAGCCACGGCAACGATGCGTAAGATGGGGTACACAGGCTATAACCCCAGTGACATTGTGCCCAGGCTACAGGACGCCATTGTGGACTACGGAGCGCTCTTTTACGACTTCTCCAAGGAGAGTTATATTGGCAAGCAGCTTGGAATGTTTCGTGTCAACTCGTTCGATAACCTCGACAAGGCCAATTATGTGAGCAAGATCATCTCGCAGGAGGTGATTGAGCTAGCGTTCCGCGATATGGGGATTCGACTAGCACACGACATTCTCACCAAACACGCGCGGCTCTGGCAAGAAAATGAAACCTACTTGGCCAAGATAACTACGCCCTACATCTCCACCAAGATGCCCAAGACTCAAACAAGCATCACCTCGTCAGTAAAGAGTCACTTTTCCAAAAAGTACCTCCAGGGTGTGGTGGAGTCACGGCCCAGCGAGACCGCCATTCTCAAGCTCCTTGGACGCATGCCCACACAAAGCACCGTCAACATCCGCAACCCCATCCACGATTACGTCCAGAACCAGCTCCATGCGCGTGCAAAAGAATACAGCTCGTCCCGCGACATCATTGTGTATGCCACCACCTTTAACGTGAATGGAGCTTGTTACGAAGACGATATCTCTGAGTGGCTCTTCCCCAATAAAAAGTACAAGATCGACAAGAGCTACGACTTGGTATTTGTGGGGCTTCAGGAGATTGTGGAGTTGAGCGCAGGGCAGATGGTCAATACCCAGTCACAGAATAGGGTCTTTTGGGAAACCAAAATCAAGGCCACCTTAAACAAGCACAACCCACAGGGCCTCAAATACGTGCCCATGTGGCGTGGCCAGCTCGGAGGAATTGCCCTCCTCTTGTTCATCAAAGAAAAGGAACTCCCCTGCGTCACCAACATCGAGGGTGCCTTTAAAAAAACCGGCCTAGGCGGAATGAGCGCCAATAAGGGTGGTGTAGCCGTAAGTTTCCGTTACGCAGACACAGACGTATGCCTTGTACTGTCGCATTTGGCCGCGGGACTTGGCAACATTGATGAGCGGCACCACAACTACAAGACCATCGCCAAGGGCATCAAGTTCTCAAAGAATAGGCGTATCCGCGACCACCACGCCGTCATCTGGCTCGGCGACTTCAACTATCGCGTAGGCCTCTCCAATGAGCAAATCAAACCATTGATTGCCTCCGGGCTGTATGCGCAGATCTTTGAGTACGACCAGTTGAACCTGCAGATGGCCAATGGCGAGACATTTCCCTTTTACGATGAGATGGAAATCAAGTTCCCTCCAACCTACAAATTCGACAATGGAACCAAGACTTATGACACCAGTGAAAAACAGCGGGTGCCGGCGTGGACAGACCGCATCCTTCATCTTTCCCGCACCAAGTGTGTCAAGCAGCTTGTCTACGACTGTGAGCAGGATTTGGTGTTTAGTGACCACCGCCCGGTCTTTGCCATTTTCAAGTTGTCCGTGAATGTGGTCATAGAGTCTATCAAGAAGGATGTGGCTAATTCGTTGTACGAAAGCTACAGGAGAACATATGGCGATGCAAACGAGGTGTTGCACCTGATGAACATTACCGTAGATGACGATAGCGAGTTGCCCGCCCCAAGCACCGACCAGAAGAAATGGTGGATAGAGGGGGGGCAGGCCGCGCGTGTGACAATACCCGAGTTGGAAGACGGCATGGTGATCAATCCACGCTACCCTTTGAATCCGTTTAAGGAGACCACAGAAGAGGAGTTTGTGGGGAAGAAGGCATTGTTGGAGATGATCGGAAAGAACGAACCTGTGCAAACGAACTGACGAATGAACCAAGCGTGTTAGATCTGTGAATACAATAGGTTGATTCATCCTGTGTGAGGTAATGAGAACGTTGCGTACGTGATCAAAGTAAATGTGCGTGTACAAAGTTGAGATTGACCCTACCACCCAGATATGACACCGGTTGAACAATGCCTTTTATATATCCACACTAAGCATGTAACACTCAACATGGGACTCTCAAGATACAAGACACTCACCACAATTTGCATCTGCAAAATTTGGTACAACAATGAGACAAACAGTTTCCATCCATTCCAGATGGTTCTATATTTCCATGGATAACACGCAAAGTCCAGTAGGGGCTAAACCCCGGCATTGACTACAGTTCGTGCCCTGGGCAAAATGAATACATAGGACAACAAAAGATGATAGAATTAGAATAAAAGGATGATGGAAATGGTAGAAAATACAAGAACAAGGAGATTTGAAATAACTGCCTGTTCCATCATCTAGTGGTCTGTTGGATAGAAAAATACATAAAATCATTGAATTCTGTTTGGGATCTCGCTATCGCTATTTCGGACATCGTGATTCCTGTCAGTTCCAGCGATCCACCCCACAAAGTACGAGTCAAGTCGCAAATGTAATGGGCAATATCAATCGTGATAAAAACGTAGAGACTCCTGTAGCACATAGACAAGGTGAGTCCTCGTTGTAGTAGCAATACCATCAGACTAACCAGGCTTGTTTTTTACCGTTCCCACGTTGTTTAGGCAGATTACACGGTCCTTCAACACTATACCAACGACTTCTCAAATATTTAACGACATGGGCACCCAATGCTCCAAATATCCTCCGATGCTAATTTCTTTCCTGCTCTGATCACTGATTCGATAGCAGATCGCCATACAATATAAGGTACGCTTTGAAAGATGTCCTGGTTTGGGCTATAAAGAGTCAGTAAGGCTGTGAAAAGAGTCAGTAAGGCTGTGAGTTTCTACAATACTGTAGGGTCCGTCTCGGGCTATTTGATTGGGTTATTGAACTGTTCACACGGAGTGGGCATGTGAGACATGTAGAGAAATGTTTTAGTCGTTCTCAACTGCTCCTTGTTTGCTTTTCAGTTGATTCGATCGTTTGAACTGCCATACACATGGCATGCCGAGGCATCGCCAGATCTTTCTACCATAAAGATTGTGTATTACTCTTCTGAGTCGCCTCTGAAGACACCTGTCTATCACCACTCCTCTTGGTGGGCGAATCCTATTGCGACTCCCAAGATGCCCCCATATCGACACTTGCATCTCATTTCTTGTTGTCCTCTTTGACCTTCTCAGCCTCCTTCAAGATCTCCTCCATCTTTGCATCCAAGTCATCCAACATCTTCTCTAGCGATGCAGCTTGCTTTTCGGCCTCTGTGATTTGCTTGTAGGCGTCGCCGATGTTGAGATCTTCCTGTGTCATGGTTTTTTGACTTCTGTCATCTTAGTCACAACTTACATAAGTGGGGAATCTTATTGGTGCGGGGTCCCACAGAACATTAAGACACGGGCGTACTCAATGTCAGTTGAGGTTGTAGTAGAAATGTGGCTGAATCCGTAGCAAGACGTTCAAACAGTTTTACTAAATGATGGGACAAGATGTTCACCAGCAACTGTGCAAAGATTAATGTATCTTGAATAGCACTATTCAGATCACTATTGTGAACAGTTTGCCAGGTAGCAATGTGGGTGAGTCGGTCTTAAGTTAACTTCCCCATTTTTGGTTGTCCCGCAGTTCTTATCATGCATCCTCATTTGGCGAAAATTCCCGCGGGTGGCTTGCGGGTATGATTGCCGCGTTGGGGCAAAACAATTTTCGCCCGCAATATAAAGGCGCAAATTTCCACCACATAATCACTTAACGCCATGTCTACCGAAGGAAAAGTAAGTACTCAATGCGGATACAATGGTCGATTATTGATCGTGGTGAATGGTCCACTCGAGATAAGGAATGGAAACTGCCTATTGGAATGATTTATTGTGGTGTATGATCATTGATATCTACTACACGAAATTGACGCATTATATACCATGCTCCATTATGGTACCTTGATGGTTACAGATAATGTACTGTAATGGTTATGGACTTTAATGGCTATTATGGATCTTTATAAAGATAAATACTAACCACAGACCATTACTTGTAAAGCCGCCGTTGCTTGGGAAGCTGCCAAGCCACTTACCATCGAAGAGATCGAGGTTGCGCCACCCAAAGCACACGAGGTGCGGATCAAGATTCTCAACACCGGTGTTTGCCATACTGACGCATACACTCTCAGTGGTGTTGACCCTGAGGGAGCGTTTCCTGTTGTTTTGGGTCACGAGGGAGCCGGTATCGTTGAGTCTATTGGTGAAGGCGTGACTAACGTCAAGGTGGGTGACTCTGTGATTGCCCTCTACACTCCTGAGTGTAAAGAGTGCAAATTCTGCAAGTCTGGCAAGACCAACTTGTGTGGTAAGATCAGAGCCACTCAGGGTAAGGGAGTGATGCCTGATGGCACTTCACGTTTCAAGTGCAAGGGCAAGGACCTTTTGCACTTTATGGGATGTTCCACCTTCTCTGAGTACACCGTTGTGGCTGACATTTCAGTTGTTGCAGTCAACCCCAAGGCTGGGGCAGACAAGACATGCTTGTTGGGCTGTGGTATTACCACCGGTTACGGAGCCGCCACCGTGACAGCCAAGGTGCAGGAGGGCGACAATGTGGCTGTTTTTGGTGCTGGGTGTGTTGGTTTGTCTGTTGTGGTTGGGGCCAAGGAATCCAAGGCCGGTCAGATCATTGTGGTGGACATCAACAACAATAAGAAGGCATGGGCCGAGAAGTTTGGCGCCACCGCCTTCATCAACCCCACAGAGTTGCCCGAAGGTACCAGCATTGTGGACAAGTTGATTGAGATGACTGATGGAGGTTGCGACTTCACCTTTGACTGTACAGGTAACGTCCAGGTGATGAGAAACGCCTTGGAAGCATGCCACAAGGGCTGGGGTACGTCCGTGGTCATTGGTGTAGCTGCTGCAGGCAAGGAGATCTCCACCAGACCGTTCCAGTTGGTTACCGGTAGAGTGTGGAAGGGTGCAGCTTTCGGTGGTGTCAAGGGTAGATCCCAGTTGCCTGGTATTGTCGACAAGTACCTCGAAGGTAAGTTCATTATCGACGACTTCATCACCCACAGACACAAGTTGGAGAACATTAACACGGCTTTTGACGACATGCACAAGGGTGACTGTATCAGAGCCGTCATTGACTACTAGGGGAGGCAGCCAGATGGTGCCAAGCTATAAGAACAGGGGTTCTTGGGGAGTACTCTTGAGGACGCATGCAAATGATTGTGTTCAAGATGAGGGACTAACCAGGCTTGTCTGGGCGCACGCGGCACATGCAAGTACAGCGTACAATAGTTGTTGTATGCGTACTTGTGGTAGTCGGTAATGTTGTATAGGACTACCAGTACACATAGGGAAGAGAAAATGGAGCGGAGTATGTGTAGAAATAGGCTAGCCCATATGGAGGTTGAGATGGTGAAAAACATTCCACTTCTATTCATGTGCTGCCATAATTGGAATTCTGTTTTGTAATTCTGTTCATGTCGCCACATCTTAGAAACGTCTGTGACTAGGATGAATTTGCGTGGTCTATTTTGTCCATTATCAACTTTAATGTCTACAAATTCTGCTTTCTAACAAAAAGTTTGACTATGCAAGTAGGTGAATACAATTAAGGTGGATCAATGATGGGCATGAACTTATTATTATAGGATGGGGACCCTGCACATTTTTGATCTACGCAACACTAGAACAAGTGAAAAGGAAGTGGGGTGTATATGAGGTGATTTTGGGTTATTTGCTAAAGTGTGTACCCTCTGGCCAGTTGATTGCAACCGAAAGTTACTCATTCTTGTCTCGATCACTCTTTATATGATGTCATTGTATTTTTATGTCTCATTCTTATTTCACTTTTGATCTTCATAGTGTCTTTATATCACTTGGAACTAGCCTCTCAGCTATTCCAATAGCGCATTATGTTTCATTTGACCAGCATTTGTTTCCAGCATGATACGTGAGGTCTCTGACACCTGTTTCGTTTTGTGTTCGTTTTGTCTGTTTGTCTGTTTTTTTGTCTGATCTATTTTTGTCTGTTCCTTTTGTCTGACGTTTTCAGCTCAAATGCCCTGTCAATAATCCTTGATCGCTAGTACACGTTCTTACTTTTCCTCTATTTTTCTATACATCTTTCGACTACCCCTAGCTCTATTCTCCACTGTCTTTGAATCTATTAACATGTTCCCTTGTCATGTATGATATGTACTACCTCATTCTCGTTCATTCTTTAGAAATCCATCACAGAAGCCACCTCATCCAACTCCATCTCATCCTCATCGAAGTCGTTTTCATCCTCATCAAAGTCGTTTTCATCGTGCAGGCCGAGCTCGACGCCGTCCAATTCCTCCACATACTCCACGTCGTCCTCATCCTCGTTTTCCTCAACTAACTCTCCACGGACCTCGGCATAATCATACAACATATCCATGCGACCTCTAAGCTCCAACAAGCGTGGAAGAGCAGCTGCACGGCGTGCCAAGACCGAATGAAGGCTGTACAAACGATTTGCAAGGTCGGGGACGGATGCTAGCACTGTTCCATGGATCACAATGACCCAGCGCAACCACACCTTGAGCTGATCGAATTTGGAGGCCTGGCGCTGCAAGCGCTCGGCAATGTGGTCCAACAAACCCACGGCCAACGAAGGGTCAAGACGGGACACAGTGTGCTCCACCACATGGGGGTCTCTATTACCGAGCACGCTCTCCAAGAGCGCGGAATCATGGGTACGCAATGCCTGTGTGAGGACCGTTGTAAGCGTTCCTTTCACAGTAAGTTTCTGGGGACGTGATGTTTCCACGGGAAGTCTCAGGAGTTTTTCTGCGAGAGTCTCCTCAGCTGAATCATTTGTCGGTTCTTCTCTATCAACGGTTTCTTGTTCCTCTGTTTCATCTTCTTTTCTCTCTTCTTTTCCTTCTTCTTCCCTTTCTTCTTCTTCTTCCCTTTCGTCCTCGTCATCATTCACGTTTGTTCCCTGTCTGATGACTGTGTGCAACTCTGAGTAAGCCTTTGGAGCAGCAATGTCGTGTCCCTCTGAGGTATTCTGGCCAAGTGGCTGGATTGGACGGGCCTTGGTGAGGATTCGATCGCCCTCGAGCACGTAGTTCTTGCCCTCTACCCAGGAAAGCGAGTCGAATGCAGCGGCGGTACTCTCATTCCAGGCAATGTGGACCAGGCTAGCATCAACAGCCACTGCACAGAGCGTGAGGGCGTCACTGGGGCCTGATATCTGGTTTTCGGGCCGTGTTACTGATATGCTGGCGCTGGGAGACCGCAGCTGTAAGGCCTTGCGGCGTTTTTTGGAACTGACCGGGGCGTTGAGGCCGTTGAAAACCTCTACAGTGCCATTTTCAGTCAATACACAGAGAATGGATGTATCTTCGGAAGTTTTGTGGGCATCCACCTGGGTAACAGCTCCCAGGGCCACGAAAACACCTTTTCCTCCCTTGTCCCCATACCAGTTCACAAAGCGGTCTCCCTTGGCTGCGGTCAAGAAACCATCGCCCACAGGTACTAAGGCAGTTACAGGAGCTGCGTGGCCGGGGAACACCCGTATTTCTTGCAATTTTTCATCGAGCATGTGCACAGCATGGGTACCCACAAGAAGGTGCGGTTTCCCATCCACCAGCACACTCAGGAGGCGCTGCGGTGGTCCCGCGTCCTCGTGGGCGTCTGAGAAGCGTACTTGGCGCATTCTCTGCCAGCTCATGGCGTCCCATTCGTAAATAGTTCCCAGGGCATCGCATGACCACGCGGTGTTAGTGTGAGACGAGAAGTGGAAATCAAGGACAGCAGAGTTCAGCCCTGTGTCAAGCTCGGCCACCACTTCGTTGGCAGCAGGCGAGTAGATCATTGTGGCGCCTCGGCTGAGATTGAGGGCAAGCGTGTCTTGTTCTCCATACGAAAACCATGAAAGTCCCGTCACCCGGCTACCTTTGGGAAGTGTGAAGGATGTACTGAGCCCCGGGAGCACAGACTGCACACGGACCACATATGTGTCGAGCGAGAGTGTAGCTGATGCAAAGTGGGTGTTGTTGGGGGAGTATGAGTGCATGAAAAATTTCAAGACAAACTGTGCTAAAGAGAAAGAGACCAAAGATACCCAAGACAAAATCCTGAAATTCTCCATTGGATACATATCTATAGTGAAAAATCGCAGGGTGTATTGAGACCAAACGAACTAATCTCAGTAACTGGTCAAAGCTGGGAAAGACCCAAATCTTGCGATGAGATGAGAGTCCAGAAGATGGGAAGAGAGACCAAACGAGGAAATGCATGTAAGCTTAATAGAGTAGGAAACAAAGGCACGAAAAGCAAAGCTGAGTGCAGGTTTAAAATACTGAACTCGATCAGTATCTTGTCATTATCTGCTACAGAAATTCCCAGTGAAGCGAGTAATTCAAGGATGCGAAAATTCCTCGATACACTATGATTTTACAAGCATCTAAATATATTCTTCATACTGTCCGCTTATTATATACTAGGCTTGCTAGGAGTGAGAGCCAACAAACAGACGTGATCAATCCTCCATATATTTAGATACAGCAAAATGACAATGAACTCTCAATGTTTTACATTGAGGTCTACTCGGTTGGTGGTTTGGTGTATTAAATCTCTGTAAGCAGCTTAATTTTTTGTCTTCTGCCTCTATTTTTATGTACTTCTTTGCCTTCATGGATTTGTGCCATCACAACTGCTTATTGCATCCGAAAGATGCAAACATGGGATACCTCATCCACATTTCGTCCAAGCGCCCAAGTGTTCTGGTGTCCCATCTATACTCCTCATTTCCCTGGGCCTTCCGTGCTATGCTCACTGATTACCATGCGGTTTCGCTTCTCTTATGTTCGCTCCTGTATCTTTATACCCCCCCTACTAGTTCTTCTCTTCATCTTTGCCTTCTCCTTCACCTCTGGGAAAACTTCCACAACATCGGAGTCGTCATCCACCTCATTGTGGAACAAGTGGCTGTTTTCCACTGGGGCAATGGCATCGGCCACCAAACGCTCATACTCCTCCTTTCCCATATTTTTCTTCACGGCCTTTTTCATCAATACACTCTCCACCTCTTGCCTTGGTTCATGCACCGTGTTTAGGGTGTTGCTCAAGCCGTCAAAGTAGATTTCATTCACGCTCAAGTTCTTGCTAGGGTCCAAGTTCTTACGGAGCAAGTTCTGAAGGGAAGCCTCGCCTTCGGGGTCCTGTTTGATCATAGGAAGTATCTCACCGCACTTGAGTGCCGCGGCATCCTGTGACGTGTACTCCTTCGAGTGTGCTATGCGACTATGGTTCAAAAAGCCCTGGGCAGATGAGAAATTGCTCCGGTGGCAATCGGGGCAGCTGAGTCGCACTATAATGCCATCTGTGCGCCGGTACAAGCACCCCAAGTTGGTTTTGGACATGCCCGCCGAGCCTGCTCCTTGGACAATACCTGTGGGACGAAGAGATGAGGTGGTGGAGCGGGTTCTGTACCCGTGAGCCAGCACGTCGCCGCCGTACTCTGTGGAAACAAGCTCTTCTTGGCCGATGTTCTTGAGGTCGTTAATGGTGACCTCGAGTGACTTGCTGAGCGTGTTTATATAGCGGTTCGTGAAGTCTGCTGGCTCCTCGGCTAGCTTCAAGTCGTTCGGAACATCAAAGAATTTGCGGAGGACCACCATCTGCGCTTCGATCTTGCTGATCTCATCTTGCGTGAGCTCAAGCTCCTTGTGCTTGAGACGAATCTCGAGGTCAAGCTGGTTGCTGAGGATTTCACGGAGTTGTTCGGGGGGTAATTGTTTAAGATGGTTCATGTTGGAATAATATAAAAGAGACAGGGCAAAGCGAGTATATAGAGTATTCGGGACTACTGAATAGTTTGACTAAATTGGCGTGCTAGATTATATGTATTTAGTCTGTAGGGGTAGTCAGTACCTCTGAACAAGTGTGCCAATCGACATCATCATGAACACAAAAAGTTGATCGGCATAAAGCTGTTTTCTCTATGTTTTGATCAATTTTCTCTATAAAGCATACACCAGGATAATAGAATACAAAATAGGACTGAAAATCTATAACACAGTGATATAATAGTCTCGATGGTGAGGCCAGACTGAAGGAAAAGAGAGAAGTGTGATGGAGAAAAAGTGATTCGGCTATATAGATAGAAAGGATATTGAGAATTTCAGTGGAAGTGGACCATAATGTGTGCAAATTCTATGATTATCTTTTATGCTCTTCAAGTTTCAAAATATCTTGGAATACTATCAACGTCCTAGCTTACTCAAACATGTCTACAGGAAGGACACTTCGCTTGGGTTCCATAGAGAGACCAATTATAACTCAAGGGTTAAGAATACTACACCTGACTTTGTGATCATAGTATGCTATAAAAGTGCCCAATATACCGAGCTACATGGTTTCACGAGCCTTGACAGAACTTTTGTACCATTTTTTGGTAATACATACCAATTAAAGCTCCACTTACAGACCTACATGGTTACTTAAGTCATTGATGTACTTTATTCTAGATAGGCAAGGAAACTCTTCAGCTTGAATATTGAAATGTTTCTTGCGGGCTTCTAATCAAAATTGACCTAGCGATGCTTGAATGCTCCAGTCTATTGGCCGTTCTTGGTAGATTCATCGTGTTTACTGTTCCTCTATCGTGTCTTTATCCTTTTTATCATTTCTGTTATGTCCCTCACCATGCAGTGCTCGAAGTGAACTCACCTATTCTACCGGTCTTCACGCCTTAGTCAATTCAATAGTCCCAAAGTTATCGGCCTATTTTGGCAAAATAGTTTGGCTGACGATGTGTTCATTCATAATCAACGATTTACAATAACAATGCTCTTTGTATGTGCAAAGTTTTGTGCCATCCCTTATCATCTGGCTATTCACACCCTTGGGCAGACTTCACTGTATATCAGTCTGGTTAACATGAATCGGAACCCCATCAATCTAGTATGAGCCAATTGACTCAATGCCTGCAATCGCATACCAAACGAATACGGTAAGAATTTTATTAAATTCATGAGATCTTCTTTTCTTCTTGAAAGCGGACTGTGCCAAATGAGGCCAATGTGGAAACAGACGCCAGGTTACTCGATATAGCAGCTTATCATCAGATTTTATTTCTCAGGAAGTAAACACCAACATATCTGCCATCACTCACTGGAGCAAGTGCTTTTCGGCAAGCGCGTCCTCAAGTTAACAGCTCAGGCAAGCTGTTTCCGTCCCTGGAATGATGCAAATGGACTGACGTAAAAAATCCAAACTTTAATGTACCCCTTTCTTGTACACAATGATTGTCTGATTTGCTATTGAAAACCTTTTCCTATCAAGTCGACTTTTTTTCCGATGGAGCCGATATGAATTCCTTGACGATATCCAACTCACATAACACATCCCAGTCGCTGTCTTCCTTTCCATGACTCAATATATAATCCAAAATCACATCGTAAATCAAATAATACTGACCAAGGTTCTGCACCATCGATATGCGCTGTCGCCTAAAGTTATTGACAATGTCATAGACGGGGTCGTAGCTCAATTCAAAGTTGTCGTTATTCTTGAATATGTTCAACATGGTGTCAATTGTGCACAAGGTTCCTGTACGACCGCAACCTGCCGAGCAATGCACCACGGATGGATATGCATCATCGGCGATATTTAAGTGGTTCAAGATGTAGCTCTTCAAACGGAGGATCTGGATGAGGTCCAACGGTTTCAAGACCGTGCCCATATCAGGCCACAGAGTGAGGTGGATTTGGAACACCTCGTGCAGCTCGTTGGCCATAGACACTTGGAATTTACGAAGGGTCAAGTGCTCATTGTGGGGATACTCTGTATGGAGCACCACGTTGATAGTGTCCTGGTGAGAGATGTACACACCGCTCTTCCAGAATGGGGAGCACTTGACCACACCATTTTCGATTTCATCCGTCAAGGACACGATGATGGATGCTTTCAAGTTGAAAATGCACTTCCAGAAATCGCCGCGCGTCTGCTCCAACGGGCCTTGTGTGGCAACGCTCTTGAGGTGTTTTGTGATGGAGTCACCAGAGGTCAAGCTACCGAGGTTGCTAATGGGGTTGAGGTAGGAGGCGTTGATGTAATCGGAGTCATTTTCCGAGCTTGCGTCTAGCTTGACACGCGAGTGCTCAAAGAGAAAGATATCCTTGTACCTGTTTTTGTGGCCAAACTCGATGCCGCGGGAGATTTTGACTTCCTCCTCACCGCCGATGCTGTTTGCGCGGGACTTGTCGAGGAAAAGTGCATTAACCAAGCGCAGCTGCTCCAATTTCTCGAGAGCAAAAAAGTCGGCATTGATTTTACTTGTGGTTTCCTTCACCTCCTCACCATATATTGTCTTGCGCAACCAAACAGGAAGCACGGACGGGTCTGCGGGCAAGTTCTTCAATTTGAAAAAATTCAACTTGTTTTGGTTGAGTGTCAGCGAGCCTTCTGACCGCATAGTCGACACCTCAAACGGGTTACCTGTCATCAACTCTTCATTATGACGGATCTTGAAGGGCACGGGCCCGCCCGACAGTTTGGGAAGTACAAATTTCTGGAGAATAGGCGTACCGTTGTCCACCACGATGGGGGGGAGCATGTTTTCGTCCTGCAACTCCTCCTTTTCTGTTCCTGATGACTCAAAGTGCTGCGGGTACTGTTCGCGGAATACCAGGATGGGCACGTTGACGAGGTGGATGGAATGCTTAGTGTCGTCATACGTGTCGCTGGCCTTGAACTTATTGCACACATGATATAGGTTGGATGTGTTTTGCTCATGGTCGTAGATGATGATTGTTGCCTTGTCGTCTCTGTTGAAGACAGTGTTCATCACCTGCTTCTCCTTGGCTGGAAGAGACGAGATGCACCGCGCCAAGCTGAAGGTGGGTCGCTTGAGAAGCGTCAGGGGAATGCAGATGTTGAGTGCGTGCGTCAAATGCGACTGTACATAGTCAGTGAAAGGCCGGATATCAATAACGAGTAAGTTTTCGGCCTCCCCGAGAAGCGTATGGAATTCATTCTGGCTCTCATAATGAATCAGGCTAGAGAGGTCCAGGATCTGGACCGAGTAATCCACAGACTGTAGAGACTGCATGCGTTTGGTTTGCACGTTCTTGATTGTGTTGTAGTTGACGTTCGACAACGTGAGAGTCGGAAGCGTGAGCTGTTTTTTAAGGGTCGGGTGGGGTGCAGGGGTATTGAACGTCTCGGATTGGTTTCTAGGCAGGAAACTTGGAATGTTTCCGGAAAACGTTCTTATGGGATATTGCGGATCGTATGTATTGTATTCTTGTGTGTGCTTGTCTGCTTCATTGTAGTTTTCCTTCCATGACTCATATTCCCTATAGTCCAGCTTGCTGTGGGCCGTCTCTTTATAGTCTTGAGCAAATGGAAACCCTTCCTGAAAAGTCATTTCCATTGCTGAGGAGGACTTCACCTCCTCGTCCAACGTACGGGCCATCTTGATGTTGTCAGAAAGAGAGAGTGAGTGACCCTTTTCGAAGGCGCGCTTACAAAGCGACTGGTATTCGTGACATGGCCGCTTGTGAAGTGGATCGTCCTCGAGACTCAAATCCAGCGTGTTCGTTATTATGGGGCTGAGGGAGCCTTCCCTTCGTGTCTTGGTCAGGAAGTAGTCGTTTCCTTCCATGGAGTATCGCGGGGAGCACATTTACGTGCTACGGCTTGCTATGTGGATGTGCGCTTTTAAATACGCTGTTGTCTAGAATGATGGTTCCGTGTGATCCAGGGCTAGACGTAGTCGGATGGATACTGTGTGTATATTTATTTTACAAATGACTGAAAAAGGCCCCAACCACTTTGTGACGTCAGCGATGATATGGGTCTATTTATATTGGTGGCGGAGCTACCAAGGCTGCTTATCATGAGAAGAACATCGAGGTATTAATCTAACAAATCGAACAGTAAAATATGGAAAGTGGTTGTTCACAGTGGCAGGTTGAGTGTTCCAAGAGGTCAGACCACCTTCATTACATTTCACGGTTGCAAGCAAGTAATCGTTTGGCACAACCTAATGGAACTTTTCCTTCAGAACTTTAATACTTAGACCATACCCTGCACAATACCCCCTGATAGGAGTTATATTACCCTGTTACGTTACCCAGTAGATGTCTATGGTCAAACCTACTCCCCCCTACCAATACTAACATACTATCTATTATATCTATTCTCCATATAACACCTATTCACCAATAATGATGATGACAACTCCTGTACAAAATCACTTGCCTCCTGATTTTTACATGATTTGAAACCTTGCAAATATAATGACGTCATCCAGGCTCCATCGGCAACCTACAATCTTGCACTGCATTGACTTGCTGTCATCACAAAGGCGGAATGATGATACGAAGGTGATGCAGGGGAGTACGCAATATCGGCTAAGATACATAAGACGATAATGCCTATACAATTGTCTAAAGCAAGTCTCATGGAAGACCGCTTGGAGTCGTGTTGGTATCGAAGTGAGCGTTCTGAAATGTACCGCAAGTGCGCCGCATATGTTATTTCGTCCAATCATCACCGTAGTGAAATCTACCAATGTCTCAGTGATCAGGTCATAAACATACACAAATTTCACAAATGCACGGATCAAATATGCAAGGCACAAAATGTGCGGGTAGCAATGAAGCTGAGTTGCTTGGTGAATACATAAGTGAGTTATAATCCATCAATGAAGCGTTTGTTGCGGAGCATAGGAATTTTTCATCATTTCGATAAAGTGTCATCGAGCCGGGCGTTCCTCAGACTTTGGGATACTGCTTCATTCGCTCGAAATCATATAAGCACTTGTAGTAACTCGATCATCTCCAGGCACCTGCTGAGGTGAGGTTTCTCAAGTAGTATGCTTTGAAGGTTCAACTGAGGTGTGCTCATCACAACCAAACCTTTTCCAAGGCTTGCTTAAGTCAAATTTATACTCCCCCCCTGTCCTCTCCAATACAACAGGAATCACCTCTCCTGGATTCACGGTGAATCTACCATGACCTGTAATTTCCAACACACTCGAAATGAATCCTGCGTGTGTCACGGCGTAGATCACACTCTCATTTGTCAGAAACACCAGATCCAAAAAACCTTTAGCCCTATACTTGCAATGTTCTCTTGATTCATGGAGGTCAAACTGCCAAAGCTCATCAAACTGGGTGAATCCCGACTCAAAAACAACATTGGGGAAGTGGTGTGCAATGTAGTTTCTATTATGCCTCTTGCTCTCGGTGCCAATACCGTACTTTTCTCTGATTTGCTCTGTAACCACCGGGCTTTTGGTAGTAATATTGTGAAATAACGCGCGCCACGTCTGCAAGGTTCTCCGAAGTGGCGATACGTAAAATACATCTGGTTCCGGAAGACCGTTGTGCATCTGCTCGATCAAAACTTTTCGCAACCATGAAAGGTCCGAATTTCCTTTTTCGGTCAATTCTGCGTCTGCCCACTCGAGGCCACACTTTTGCCCATCATTGTCCTGAATTTGCCAATAGCAGGTCCACTCTCTGTGGGTGTAGTTTTTCGGGGCAATGTTATGGTAACCTTCGCCATGCCGCTGCAAGAAGAGGAGTTTGCGGTTTCCCAAGGCCCCCACTACCTCGGGCCATGAGGTGTTTTCTAAAAGCCCCAAGTTCTCAAAGCTCGTTTCGTTGGTGGTGGACTGGTGGAAAAATCCAGGGACTGCTCGGTAGATAGAAGATTGTGCAAGATAGGTTTGGGCGAAACCAAATGCCACGAAGAAGAAGAGAAGCATACTTTCGATGTGGATTCGGAAGGTTTATATATGGGGCACGTGTGTACCTTGGAGGTTAATGCAATTTCCAACAAGTTTAAGAGCAATACAGATACAGTCCAAGATGTACTCGACGGTATTCTATCGCACATACTCAGTGTTTGGATAGTGAACAATCATGGATGTAGAGTTTATCCTACAAGAGCATTGAAATCGTCACTTCAACTATCGCTGGCTTATCGCACAACTGTTCGTGCTGTAATCTGATTCAAAAGTTCATACGCTTCTCAACAGCTTGTATTTCGTTACCGCGAAGTAATAACTCATCTCAACGATTCCATATTGCTTACCAAAATACTTGGTCTAATAATTTCACCTAGCTTACCACATTGCATTAGGAAGCATTTAGCCAGTTTATCTAGACATTTTTATCTGTGTGTCGGAGTTCATCTTGATGTCCAAAATCTATAACGACACACTCGTCTTCTGCCCCCGACACGACAAAGACAATAGGCTAGAGTGCATCAACCTCAACAGCGTGCTTCCTCTTTCAGACATCTACTTTTGCCCCTCATGCCAGTTCCATCGATCACCACAGAACTGCTATCACAATACCGAGGCCAAGTTCTGCTCCAATTGCTTGACTAACTACACCAACGCGCCGAACGAGCAGACCACATGTACCAAGAACTGCTTTCTGTGTCCAAAGTGCACGTCGTTGCTCCAAATCACCGTTCTAGACGGCACAGCAGAGGGTAAACCCGGTAAGAAGTTTGCATTTCAGTGTGTCTATTGCGACTACAACCACACCACACAGGTTATTACCACCCCCAGGTCCATCCATTCGATTCTACGGAGCGAGAGGCGCGAACTAGAAAAGACCAATGCTGACGATGCGCTCTTTAATCGTTTATCAAAAGAGTTGGAAATGGGCACACTGGAGTCACTGGCACCCAGCACACACACAGCTTCAATGCAGACAGACACTCGTCTTCAAAATCTCTCATTATCTGGCTTGGTAGCCGAAAAACTGGATAAGCAGATGAATCCCTTTGACGAAATTCCTATTCATATACCCCAGCTACCTAATCCCATCAAGCTCACATTCAAAAAATCATCGCGGTGCCCCAAGTGCAATAATTATCTCATTCTTCCCCAGCAGGAAGAGGGGCAGCCCCCCACGGTCAATAAATTTATTGTACGGTTCAACGCGGCTGAATACATGCCTACGATAAAGCTCTCGCTACCTTTAGCACGCAGCACGCTTGATAATCCACCCCCACAGCCACCAAAAGTTTTTGTGGTGGGTGAGCAGTACAATTTTCTCGTGAACTTTCTCAGTCCTCTAGGCCAGGACGCACATGTCCAGGTATCCACGCTTCCTGTACTTCCACGGTACTTTATCCAGACTAAGGGAGCTTATGAAATCAGCTTGACAGTGCCAGTGTCATCCTTTACGATCAAATCAGACCCCACACAAACCAACTTGATCAAATCTATTCCCACATCGTTTCTCACAGCAAATACTGCAGTTTCGCGCCTGGAATTGGTGCTCCGCTTGGGTAACTCTCTCAAGAGCGAATCGTATGACCACAACAATGTAGAAAACCTTGAGAGTTTGGTGCAATCGGGAAATAATTGGTTCGCTATACCACTCAATTTGTTGGTAGAGGGGGAGGGTGTTGGAAGTGAGAGGGCACATGTACGCGTGCCTTTGTATGTAACGGTGCGATCACGGTTGCCAGAATCGATACGGAAACTAGATTTGAAGAAGAAGGAAATGAGTTTTGGATTTTGGAGTGTTCTTGACTTGGGTGAGTATGAGTTTGTGCATCCGGAATGTGCATAGATAGCATTCAAAGAATGGGGCACCCTCAACTAAAAAGGAAAATACCGTGCTCATAGATTAACATAACTAAACCACAATCGTTCTTGCATATTCATGATACGTAGGCTTATTTGATTTCAGTCTATAGGATAGATTGAGTTCAACAATATGTAAGTGGTGAGACTCACCATACCGTTGATACTTGATGTACACAACAATCTTGCGTAATTTTTATGTTGCGTATCTTCAGAGTTCATTCAACATGCATTCAAACTAGGCTACTAGATTGCTCACAAGACAGTGTATAATAAAGCGAGTAATCATTACTAAGAGGTTTCTGGAATATGTGCCGTTTAAAAACTCATTCTTGTCCATAGCAAGGACACCATATCAACATTTGAGTTCTCTTCCATACATTCGTTACAGTTTCTACACGATAATTTTCAGGCCTGCCTTCCAATATTCTTCCAACCTCAGCTTGATTTTTACCACTGGTCCTCTCACTGTAATTTCGTCATTCAACTTGTCCTTGCGATGATGTCTTTCGTGGTTTTCCCTCTTTTGTTTCCTGTTATTGTTGCACCTTAGAAGTCTAAGACCAAGACCCCTGCCACCTTATCCAAATGCCTTGAATCCAAAGTATCGTTTTCATAAACCTCACTCTTCTTCAAGAACCCGTCGGCCGGGTCCACTTGGTGATTCTCGTCGAAATCCTCTTCTACCTCATCTTCCATGTCGAATCCATCCACTCGTATATCTCCCTCGCTTTCGCGCGCCTCATTGGCACGCAACACGGCCTCGTTCACAAATAGTCGCGTATACTCACTCACCATCAGCAACGTGAGCAGAGTGATACGCGTGTCCTTGTTCTGGAAGGCTTTCTGATGAAAGATTCGCGCGATGGTCGTTTCGGGATTCATAGACTTTCAGTTTTTGTGTATACCGATGACGTGATACGCAATGAGTGTGGTTCACAAGTGATGACAAATTGTGATATCTCGCAATAGATTACTAATAAACAGTGAGGTAATATATGCCGAACGGCTACGTACTACATTATTACATGGAGGACTATGCGCAGTCCAAGAGATGGTGCCGTGCGGACGATAACACCGAAGCTACGCAGCGGTCCAATAGAACATAAATAGCCCTATATACCTTCTCTAAGATAAGTTAGTTTTCCAAATCCCAACCCTAGAGTGAATTCCTGTTTTAGTAGTGTACATGGATCTAAGATCAGTTTATGAGCGTACTATCAAAATGTACGAATAGTATTCGGGAACAAGAGGTAGTCGTTGAGGGTTCATGAGGTTCCCGATGACACTCACATTTATGGTCATATGGACACTTTACGACATTTTTCATTGGCATTGCGGTCACACTACATCTGCCTTTCCTACATTTCTGTTCGCTACATGATTGTTTTCTGAATTCGTTTTCATTCACCTCTATTCATACAATCTCACTTCGTTTTAGTTCCGTCGTTCGATTTGTTCGTTAAATGTGAGCAGTGATGGCAGCCTTGATCTTGGTTGGGTTAGCACCAATGACCTTCTCAACAATCTTGCCGTCCTTGAAGTACAAGATGGTTGGCATGGAGGTGATCTCGTACTGCTGGGCGAGGTCTGGGTTTTCGTCGGTGTCGACCTTGATGAACTTGGCCGACTCATATTGATCAGCAAATTTCTCGAGCAATGGCGCAATCATCTTGCATGGGCCACACCATGTGGCAAAGAAGTCAGCCACGACCAATCCGTCGTGCTGAAGAGCGTCGTTGAATTCTTGGGTGTTGGCAATAGTAGCAACCATTTTTTTTCTACTATACTTGTGCAGTTTTGGACTTTATATAATGACAAGGTGCGAAAAAAGATTTGTCATTTGAATGTTCCAGATCTTTTTATTTTTCTTACTAAGACAAATCTAGGGTGTCATTCAGTTGACTAATGATCAAGGCATGTGGGTCATGTGGGTCGAAAGATGATTCCACGCTTTTCCAGAAGGATTTACGGGTATCCAAGTACTCATTAGCAAGCTTCTCAAAGCCAGCCCCAGTAGTGCCTTGGTAATAGTTGACCTGCCCTACTACCGCTTTGATGAGGGAGCCTAAAATGTTTTTTTCCTCCAGTCTCTTTGTATCCTCGTAGCCCTCAGCCATATCAATTTTATCGTTAGCCTCACCATCTCCATTTTCACGCGTATTACTGTTAACATCTTTTTCGATGACCCCATAACTCGGAACACCCACTATGGCATCAATGTGCGCAGAATTTTGTTGCCATTCCACTTGGGCAATGATCTCATCAGCATGTTCAGGATACTCTTGCTTCAACAACGAGGCCCAGTTGGGGTTGTAAGCGTATCTTCCACTAAAAAGTACTGAGAGCGCGTTCTCATGGATATCAAGGTATACGCGGTCTGTTTTTACAAGCTTGACATAGGGTGTGATGCCCATCCATTTACGCAACGCGTCAAAATCCTCCACATATCTGGATAGATCCACGCGTTCTTCCAATATACGTCCATCTTTTGGGACGAAGCCGTAATTTTGCACAAAGTACTGGATGTCGCGAACTGGAGAATATGAAATGGTAAGTTCTTGCGGGAGTTTTGTCTCCGCGCAAACTTTTAGTAGAATGTCGCCTGTTTGCTTATCCACATCAAAATACGAGTTGTTGTCAAAATCATGGTTCGCAAAGTCAAGGACAGGGACTAGTGTAACATTGACTGTGTAGTCATCCTCTTCGTCCCCCATTTTGTGGGGGATCTCGAGAGTGCGAGATTTGACTACCTGTACCACCTGGTAGTACTCCTCGAAAGAAAGGTATTGTTTAACGTCCAAAGCCAATTCTTGTCCAAGAAGCACAATCAACTCCTCGTATTCATCCTTGTGCAGTTCTGCTATCTGTATCAAACGTTGCAAAAACGGATCTTGCTGGGGTTTCTCGGGAAAGTCGCAAACGTATGTCTTCATCAATACGTCTAAATAGGCATCATATCGCCGAAGAGGAGACTTGGAATAGTCAAAGATTCGGGAAAGATTCCGTAGAGCCACAAATGCAGCCAAGTAGCAAATGAGAATCTGCGTCTCCGTCTCGGGTTGGCATGTTTTGAGCATACCAACAATCGTCTGCGATTCTGAGATCCTCTTCAGTAGACCTGATGCCTCATGGACGACATCTGAGGGATCGGTTGTTATCCTCTCTTCCACTTCCTTCTCATAAGCTTTCACTTCATTGAGCACGTCCAATAGAATAGTGTAATCCAAGACAGCCTTACTGGGTATTCTGAGCACTATTAAATCGTCGCTGAGGTCCATCTCACTCAAAAAGAGCCCAGTCCCGCCCACAGAGCTCTTTGAGATGGACAAATTCTCGTGTACCGTGATCCCAAAGGATTTTATGTACTCAAGCATGCTAAAAGTAGGTTTTCCCGATAAGCGAGAATAGCCACCCTGGGGCTTTTTTTAACTACTTGCAAAAGCCTACGAGATGCCGGTGTGAATAATGTGTATGTTCCCAAAGATAATAGGGACACTATACAACTTTTTTTAATACATAGTCACAGAACACCTTCTACATGGGACACTTTTCATTATGAGTGGAACAAGTTTTATTTGCTCCATCACATCATCTCTCTATAATTATGATGTCCAGGACGCATGTCACTCAATCAAAACACTTCTTTGCCCATTGTATACTTCTTTCGTTGCATTTCGTAGCATATTGAGTTCAAAACATTCGGCACTTTCTCTCGCCGTAACATTACTAGCCTCTTTAATTGCCTGGTGTATTTGACTTTTTTTTTCCTCATGTCTTGGGACGACGAAGATTTCGATATTCCTGCGCCAACCACCGCTCCAGCTTCTGCTGCTTGGGAAGAAGAAGAGGAGGACGATGTTCTCGAATCGTGGGAGATCGATGAAGAAGAGGTAGCAAGAAAAAAGAAGGAAGAAGCTGACAAGAAGAAGAAGGAGAAGGAGGAGTTGAAGAAAAAGCAAGAAGAGGCAAAGGCCAAGAAGCAGGGCAAAAAGCCAGTTGAAGACCCATTAGAACATCTCGATGAAGCCACAAAGAAGGAGTTGTTGAGACAAGCAGAGTTGTCTGCAGACTTGAACAATGCTGCAGACTTGTTTGGAGGTTTGGGAGTTGCTGGAGACGATTTTGACGTCAATGCCCACCCGAGAGAGAGAATCGCTAAAGCACAAGCCTCAGTAGCTTCCAGAGCCCCTGTTTTGACAAAGGATACCCCTTTGGAAGACCACCCATTGTTCCAGCCAGCCACGAAGCCTGAGTTTGAGAGGTTGAGAAAGGCCGTGGGCACGGCTTTGACCGGATTGGCTGAGGACTCTTTGATGAACTACTCTTCTTCTTTGGCTGTTGACTTGATTAGAGACCTCGTCCAGCCTTTATCGGTCGAAAACCTCAGAAAGGTCATTTCCACATTGAACGTTGTTCTCAAAGATAAGGAAAGACAGGAGAGACAGGCGAGATTGAAGAAGACAGGAGGCACAGCTTCTGGTGGTGCGGGTAAGAAGAAGGCCAAGCCTGCTGCTAGACCAAATGTGGGTGGCTTCAAGAAGGACGCCTTCGATGACATGGATGGTGGTGACTACGAGTTGGACGATGATGATTTCATGTAGGCGCATTATCAGGGGATAGATATAGAATGGAGCTGGAAAGTGGTGTTTTGGTAGGTTGAATAGTAATAGAACAAAGTTTGAGAGTGCCTCTTTGTAACATAGCATAAGATAGTCAGTATTTTTTTACTTGGCAGTTGAATTCACCTGTTACCGCTAAATTTTGCGCCGAATAAACCGATAACGGGGAGGGCCCAATAAGTCGAGCGGATCATATTTTGGGCTCTCGGTTCGTTTTTTCACCCTTCTGGTCTTTACCTTGGGGACTGATTTTCCACGCTGTGATATGGGGGATTCGAAGATCTCTGGACTAGAGTAGTCACACATATCTGCCACATTTACACAATCCATATCTTCAACGACTTCACTTAATCTCTGCGCCTCTTGCGGTTTCTTTTCCGAAACGGCTTTGACAGCTTTTTTCGGACGTTTTTTTGCAACCGTTTGCTTATTCCCAATTTCATGCCGAGGAAAATCCGCACCCATGTTAGCCTTCTCTCCTTTGTTTTTAACGGGCAATTGAGTAGCTTCAAGCAGCGCGCCATTTTGGCCAGCTTTGTAAGTGGAAATGATCTCATTCTTTTTATCCTTCACACTCTTGTTCATACTCTTTTTAGTCTCACTCTTTTCATCAATATTCACGGCCTTTTTACCTCTTCTTCGTGTTTTTCTTTGAGCGGGTCCACTCTGGTCGTTTGCGGCCTCTGCATAGTTACTTTTTGCCATTTTGCTCAAATTCACTTCATTAATCTTTCCCTTGTCCGCTTCTTTGGTAGTATCCAACCATTCATTATGAACATTTGCATCTAACTCAACCCCTTCCGGTGACCTTTCCCCTACTTTTGCTGTGTTTTTGGGAACCTTGTTCACCACGAGTCCGCGTTTTATCATTTTCTGGACAAGATCCACACGTGCACTTTCTGTCTTCATCGATGGGGTTGAAGTTGCCTGGAATGAGACATCAATGAAGGATGTGTGTGGATGCGGGTTGCTGGCCCATTCTGGGACTTTGGGCTGGTAGAGGGTTCGATGGGAGGATTTTTTTGCAGCTTTATTGATCTTGTGTGTATCGATAGCTTTTGTCCTCTTTCCTTTTATCGATGCCCTTCTTCTACCTCCTTGTCCCTTCTCTTCATGGAAGATCTCCTTCAACTTCAGATTTATATCAGGCTTTTCAGAGACCTCCTTCAGTTGCGAACTCACTACTGTTTTTGCAGAAGTGTCCTTCCGCTTTCGATCTAAGTCTGTTTTTGAAGCCTTGTAAAGGCCCAAGTTAGTTTTGTCTGGCCCGTACCAACATACCTCTTTTTCCAACAGGTGTGACCATTGCGAGACTAATAGTAATATATTGCGTTTGCAGCAAAAAGATGGTAATTTAGAACTTGTCACCCCCAAGATGAAAAGAGTTCCAAATATACACTACGTAGCATATTCCACGGATCTTACAAGAGTAATCCAGTCTTTACGTTTTGTCGTCCGTTACCCCATGTCACAACTGACAAAATTTATGTGATTGTAAGTACACAATACAATGATCTGCTGTACACATGGTGCTATGTTGCAATCTGAATATACAGCATGAATGATACCATGTAATGATGTGAATTTCATATTCATGAAGTCAACTCCAAATAAATCTTTAATAAATCTCACAATCACTTGAACAATTCACAATGGAATCCTCAGACATCATACTACCGTCGGTGTCGTCGTTCTCTAAGCTCACTGTTAATGACACCAGCAAGTCTGGATTCGGGTACAACCCCGCAGTTGGCACGCTCTCCAACCAGATCACCGCTGAGGGATCGAATGTCTTACTCCACAAGAAAACAGTGACGCTCACACCTACATCAGGCAACTCCATCTATGATAGAAATATCAATAGCAAGAAAGCCGTTGAAATCAACTTGCTGGCGTTGCTGTTTCTCTTCTGTGAGATAGTCAGCTGGTCCCACCGCAACTCGAAAGGAATACAGGACCTCGAAGTTCGTTTGAATGGCTTGGGCTACGATATAGGCCAAAGGTATCTCGAGTTGGTCAAGTTACGTGAAGGTTTCAAGATAAGCAAGCGAGAAACACGAACAATAGAGATGTTACAGTTCATCCACGGGGCTTTTTGGCGATCAATTTTTGGAAAAACTGCCAACGAATTGGAAAAGTCACAGGACGTGGAGGAGGAATACATGGTGACAGACAATGTGCCGCTAGTGTCAAAGTTCATTAGCATCCCAAAAGATTATGGAAATTTGAATTGTGCTGCGTTCATTGCGGGTATAATAGAGGGAGCTTTGGATTCAGCAGGGTTTTACGCAAACGTGACAGCGCACTCAGTGCCCATACAAGGAAATCCGTTGCGGACTGTTTTTTTGGTCAAGTTTGACGAAAAGGTAGACATGAGGACAAAATTGAGATATTAGCCAATTGGGTTTTACGCTAATCATCAGACTAGAAATATGCTTACTGGTTGATTTGAAGAACTGTCTATTGAAAGCTATATGATTGTTCAAGACTATTTGCAATCACACCCCTTCACAATCATGAACAATCAAAAATCCATCAATAGGAAAAACACCGAAGACGGGTCTCTGAGAACAAAAATGTTGGTGCGTTTTGGACCTTTTGTCGCCAAGATTATCCCTAGGTAAACTAGGCTCTTGAAGTGAGCTCTAGGTTTCTACTCAGTATTTTTTCCTGGTCGCTTTTTTATCACAGATACCACAGAATGTAGAAATGACTGAGGCTCATTGGCACACACTGCCAGTTAAAGTAGAGTGCAATAAAGCCAGTATATGCCTGACAAGATATAGTTATGTACCAAGATCCATGCCTTTGCTGTGGCCAAAGGTACAAATTCTTATATGGTTGGTTAAGACATCCTTTATGATTTGCTCGTCACTGGCCTTAAATGTTTCGTGGCAGATCTTTTATATTACATCGTCTCTGATCTGGTGTTTGATATGATTTATTTCATCACATCCTTTATTGTAGATTTGTGAGTGATTCCAGTGAAATATTCATTTTTCAGCATGGGAATCACCATCAGACAGGCAACGATCGATGACATCCAGGCGATGCAAAATGCCAACTTGCACAATCTCCCTGAGAACTACCAGCTAAAGTACTACATGTATCATATTCTCTCGTGGCCTCAGGCGAGTTTTGTGGCTACCACGTACGACGACATCACAGCGGAGATGGACGAAATGGCCCAAGACACGATTAATGTCCAGCAAATCGACCCAAAGGGCGACACCTCAGTCATCAGCCAAGGTGAGAAGATTGTGGGCTATGTGTTGGGCAAAATGGAAGACGATGCCAACGCGGAAGACAAAACCCCACATGGGCACATTACGTCGTTATCAGTGATGCGCTCGTACCGCAGAATGGGATTAGCGGAGAAATTGATGCGGCAGTCATTGTACTCCATGTGTGAGTCATTTGGAGCCAAGTATGTGTCCTTGCATGTGAGAAAGTCCAATAGGGCTGCATTACACTTATATAGAGATTCCTTGCGGTTTACCGTGACCAGCATTGAAAAGTCGTATTATCAGGATGGTGAGGATGCTTACGCAATGAGGTTGGACTTGGAATTGGACCAGTTGCTTCCCTCCAGCTTCCAGGGTGGGGAAGTCGACAACTTGGAGGAGGACTTGATTTAAAGCATGGATAGACATTGGCAAAGATTTAAAGTGGATTGCCAGGTACTTTAGAAAAATGTGGCTGATAGAGACTAGATGTCTGGGCGATCAAGACCCAACATCGCATAACCTGATCACTGTTCGTCTTTTTGACGATAAGAGATAAATTGTCTGAGCAGGTTATAGTCAGAGCCAGGGAAATAGAGAAGGCCGAACGGTATAAATTTCAACAAGCTGTAATGGTAGAATATAGAAGGCACTATGAAATTAATAGAGAACGGCTCTTTCGATTAGCACGTAAAAAGAACATGAATGAAATATGAGTCCTTAGGCCCCTTAGCAAAAGCATTTTCATGGGAGATCCTGGCAGTTTGCTTCTCATTACTTGTAACTGCAAGCAAGGATAATGATAATTCAAAGTTCTTTAGTCTTGTTTCGCTGTATTGGTAGCCAAGGTTGGAAAATTTTCCATGGCTGTAATCAATATTCGGAAACAGTTCTGAAACAAAAGAAGTTATAGAAATATAGAAACGGTATAATTGTTTCAGAATATTTGTAGTCAACATGTTTACATTTCCATTCTATGCTGAACTCAGTTAATTCTTCGGTCTTGTTCATCATCACTGGGGCTCTAATGCTACCATACATTGTATTCTCGTATTTGCAGATCGCTATTACCCACTACCTATATCTAACTCTATTGCTATTTCACCATATAATTTACTGCGTCTAGTGGCGCTCTGTTTGTCTCCGACACAACCTTGTGCATTTTGCTCTGAATCTCTGACGTTTGCCCTATTAGTATTTCTCCTTCATTCTCGACGCAACAGTCCTCAAATTTCCATACACCTTTCCAGGTGGGGAACCCAAGATCAAGGACACGACTGCTTCTCTTGCCATTCTAATATGGGTGAAACCCCCAAGTATATGAATCTTTGAGTCGGCCAATACTATTCTAGTTCTTGTTGCATTTTCGATCGCAAACTTGGTCTTTCCGTCCTTTCCTGCGATTCTGCCGATGGCTCTGGACAAGTGGTCGCCCTGGAGGGTCTTAACGTCCTTGATTTCAAAGGTTTCGATGTACAAGTCGTCCAAACGCAAAAGGGCGATGGCATCATCGACGTCAAAGCCGAGTGAGAAGGCCTTGACAAAGTCCGCGCCCTTCTGCAATGCTCCCACGTCTGTGGTATTCTTGTTTGTCTTCATTTCCACCGTTTTGGTCTTCAAGTTCATGCGCACATACAACTTGAGATGCTCCACCAAAGGGGGGTAGATTTTGACCCATGCAGAGCGCAATGGCGCCATTCTGTGGGGAGGCACAGGGACCTTTCTTGTTTCGAGCTTGACTTTCATGCCGGACTTTGCGGCGGCCGCAAACTTGGGTTTCCCATTCTCATCCAAGACGACCCCTGCAGATTCGGGCTGGTCTGAGGCTTTCTCGGTCTCGAGGACTGGTCTTGGGGCTTCTTCGGACGCCTGAGGAACGGTGGATGTTTCGATAAGCATCTCATCGTTGTCCTCGTCAGCGATGGCCTGTGGCATCTTTAGAGCTGTCGGTGCACCCATGATAATTTTTAAAGTCATCGCATTCTGTGCAGGTTCATACACCAAACGTGCCCAATACAATCATTGATTACGACTAATGGGTGATTGTGACGCACAATGAAGCTATGGATGTGTTCAGTTACTGTTACAACACAACGTTTGTTAATACACATTACAATATGATCACCTTATTGAACAGAGATGTGGACAGATCTATGAGGTCGGCGACTCCTGAAACAAGCACATACACAATACGCCAACACATATCATCCTATCCTGATCACTGACAATTTTAATCACAGGATGCCAAAGTTGGTGTCCATAATTTTAGATGAGGCCTATGATTTCACAGGGCTATGATTATAGACAGCTTGAACTCCTATCATTTCGCAATTCGCATCCACAGCTCGCTTCGCTCAATGTGAATGCTCGTTCGTAGCTCGAGTTTAATCTATTATAGGCAGCTTGCAACTTCATTCGCAACAAATCCACATCTCGCTTCGCTCAATGTGGATGGCTAACCGTTATCCAAACTGACCTCTTCAATCATTCTTTTGTTTGGCCTCTGATGTCTTTCGTACTACTCTATGAATCAACATAGTGTCTGTCCAATTATTTATCCTGAACCTTTGTTAACTACCCCTCATTTGAGTCTTTCTTTTTGTCGCCCCATCTGCTCTTCCAATTTATTCAAGACATCACCTAAATCCAGGCACTGTAGAGGGAGTACATAATAGGTTGTTCAGTGTAGCTCCATCTGTTCTGAAGGGTCTATTGATAGTGAGGTATATATCACTCGTAAATTTATCTACACATCTCCTACACTTATTTGCTACACTTTTTGCATAAATATTTGCACCCGTTTAGTATTGTTTCTTGCGGACTTGTTGCTTACTGTTCTGACTTGTTTCTGACTTGTTTCTTGCTCTTGTTTCTTGCTCATTTGTTTCTTGCTCCATTTTGTGCTGGTTAATTTTCTCATCGCTTCATTATGCGCGGGGTGGCACACCAAACCACGATCCTTGCGAGAACACTACGGCATGAATTTACCCCAGTACGGAGGCTAGGGTATTCTGGCTGCTCTCAACTTATCCTGCAGAAGGCGTGGTACAGCCAGTGGGGCAATAGTACCAGCCAGGGGCAAATGACTGGGCTGAACAGGCGGCCGGCGCAAATGACTGAGCAGGAACACAGCACGCAGCAGGCACAAAACGCAGAGCTGGGCGCTTTCTTATCTCACTTTGGAGTGAAAAGATATTGCAAGACACCACCAATACCATACCCGAAGATTGCGGATTCGGTTTCCCTGCTTAGTGCTTTCCAAACACTGAAAGTACCTCCTCAACATCATGGAGAGCGTCTGTCTTTTTCTAAAGACCTCCCAGCTGCGGCTGCCTCGGTTGTGGGACCTACAATGAGCATGAACAAAATGTCTACATCTACGAGTCTGTTTTCTGGGGTCACCAAATCAGCTCTCCTCGCACAAGCCAACAACGCGTATTCACGCCTCATGGTTCACATACAATGGACACTCCATCGGGGGAAGTCGGCAACCACTCTGGAGGTGGTTCTGGCCTTCATTTCGTCGTTAGTGATGGGCAACCTTTTGTGGGTGATTCTTGGCACCACGACGTTTGGTTTGTGTTTATTATACTCACTCCATTACCTCGCTAGTGTGTGGGAGACCGTGGAAAGTGCTGTTGGGAAAGAGCAGCATGGGCGCAGTATTGCGGGCTTTTTGGCGAGCCTGGTGCTTTCCAATGGGCTTGGGGTACGGCTCGAGTTTCTGAAGGGCTCCCTTTTACCGGAGTTCAAGGACGGCAAGCTTCGGTTCCATGACGTGAGTCTCTCGTCCAAAGACACAAACTTCTCCTTCTCGGGCACAGCGCAGACCTTGGACGTCTCACTTTCCTTCAACAAGTGGTATGAGGGGAAAGGTCTCATCCACGACCTCGATATCTATGGGATGCAAGGCAAAATATACCGTCGCGATGAGGATGTTCCGAAACCCCCACCAGCAACCAGAGATCACGACTACACCTATCACTTACACCACGACTACATCTACCCTGACAACCACAGTGAAGAGCCCGACCAACCGTATCATCTCGCACATGTAGGTATTCACGACTCCTTCTTTGAGATATATACGGAGCTGTCGTCTGCACCGCTCAGGGTTTCGATCTTTGGGTGCGAGCTCCCCCAGTTGCGTGCGGACCGGGTGTTGCTCGACTTTTTCAACGCCAACAACGTCTCGGGTGCAGTTAACGAGTCCATGTTTACGATCCATAAACGACAGGATGGGCCCGCTCTTGACGGCGACAAGGTGGTGTGCTTTAAGATGAATGGCATCAACCTAGGCTCCATGGTCCAGGCCAATCTGCACAGCAAGTTGAACTGGTTGGTTAACGGCAAAGCTGAAGTGCTTGCGGACATCACGTTGCCTCGCTTGGAGGAGACAACCTCAACAAACTTTGAATGGCGCGTAGGCGATGTGGTGGGCGCGTTGGGCCAGCTCATGGAGTTTACAAATGATTGCAACAGCCAACCGGCCGAGTCTTCCAGTCATTTCGACACCCCCTCTCCCGAACTTCTCAGAGGTGCCCTTGACGCTCTCTACCACACCTTCTCCAAGCAAGATATGGATGTGCTGCGCGAGTACGTGATTGTGAACGTACGGATTAAGCTCTCAGACCTCCGAGCGAGTATGCCTGCCAATCTCCCAGTGGCATCATCCACAGGTGCTCCTTTCGTACTGTTTTCCACTTTGCGCAGATTAATCTCCTTTGTTAACACATATGCTGAGGATCACGAGAAGAATCCGTTGCTTTACCCTTACCCGTTGGTGGTCAAAACCACAGCGATTGAGCGACTTGCGGAGTTGAGAAACACAACTAACCTTGGGCAGACCCGTTTGGTGGACTGCATTGTGAGCGACATTTATGAGGACTTGGTCAAGATGGCAAAGGCTAATGAGAACAGGTTGATGACTGAGAGGCAGAACTCTTGGTCACATTCGATAAGCAGTCAGTTGTTGTTGTTGGGAATAGGAGTCATTGCTTGAGCTCACCTTGAAAGATTGCAGGTTTTTGTCTCTTCACGAAAGCCTACTTTGCATACTAACATAGTGAGCGGGGCGAGCTGACATGGAGAAGACTGGCATTTGAAGGCTGATCGTACTCGCGTAAGGCTTACTGAGACCTCACATATAGCCATCTTGTCCATCTTATCAGACAAAATTGAGCAGGCAGTGTTTATTGCTTGCTCCTCATGCATATTGCATGAAAGTGACTCTGGCGGTCACATGTGTATACGCCAGTACATAGCATAAAGGAAGATATGATCGGGACGAATAGCAAGTTGTAGATCTGCAGGCCCTGTTAACTATCACCAACTAAAGGTTATAGATTCTCTGGGTTCCTGTGGCTCCGTGCGGGGCCGTAAGATGAAAAGTATAATCTCGGACTATTATGTACTCATTTCCTCTCACTGTAAAGACGCTTGTTCTACCTTGTGTGCACATGGACTTTCCCATGGCTTCATATATACTTTTTCAACTTGCACACATAGTTTCTATGTCTATTTAATCACATTCGTCGCAGCATGGCCTACAGTGTGGTTTGAACATCTACATGTTCACATTAACGTGAGTTTTTCATAATTAGGAGGAAAAGTGACAATTTTCAGTAAAACCCACACTCTTTCACTATACTCACTGTACTCGTACTCTCATAATCTATAGCACCGTCGACCATCTAATCCTACGACCCGGAGCATTCTTACCTGCACCACTGTCCCTCCATTAAAACTCATGTACCATGTCCCTTCCCTTGTATATCTTATATATGATTAAACCCCATTCAACATATAGCTGAATCTGTCTTGAGCGTCCACTCTCTGGCAGCAGAAGAGAGATTATGTTCTTCTGCAGTATCCAAAAGCTTGTTATCTAACAAAACAAGGCAAAAGGTCAGCTAGAGAACATCCCCTAACACCGCCACTCGCGGTTTGCAATACTATGTACTTGTCCCGACCCTATCGGGTTTCTTGAACTGTTTTCGACTTGACTAGTAGAACTAGCTATTCCTGTACCTTTTCCTTTGTTTTCCTCTTCAAAGGCGCCTCATAAGATTTGTTCAACTCCTTTATCAACTCAGCCTCTACACTCTTCGCTCCTATTCCCAAGACCATACCCTTTTGCCTATTGTCCACCTTTGGCTTGACCACAGCGTTCTTTTCAGGCTTCCAGCCCATTCCACGAAGCATGGCTGCACCGAACTCTTCTACCGGTACATTCTCATAGTCCTGTGTTTCGTTTCCCTCCTGGAGTACTAGATCCGAGTGCAGAGTACCCGAAATCAAAGACTCTCGCGCTGCATCGTCCTTTCTATCATTCAGGAAACGAGAATCGCGTTTTTCAGACGAACCACCGGGGTAATCTGCTTTCAAGTCTGTTTGTAAATTAGCACTCGTTTTCAACTCGGTCACCAATTCCATTGGGGCGATGACCAACGGTTTCTTCTTTGGATTGAGAACCTTTTCTCCTGAGTGGGCCCCTTTTTTCGAGTAACCATCGATGGACTGTACGTTATTTGTCTTCTTTTCCTCCCCAAAAACATTAACTTTGGGCTTGGTCTTGCCGGGTGCTTTTTTGGCCAACTTCAACTGGATCCCCATAATTTCAGACGCGCCAAAAATTCGCGATATGGCTCTTCCATCGTCTACCACGCTGGAACCACAGGAGCCTGATTCTCGCAAGAAATGGAGACAGCAGGATATCTTCTCGTGGGCAAGAACAAAAGAGCCCGATGACCAGAACAATGCGAGGAATAACAGGGAGGAAAAGCCTTTTGACGAGAATATGGACAATATACAGATCGACCAGAATCTAGGCAAATGCATGGTAGACAGCCTGGATGACATCCAAACCTACAATAATCAGGCAGTCTTCCAAAAAGACCCCAACCCAATGGAAATTCATGGCTCCTATGAAGACCACCTACCATACAACCTGGAGTACTTCGAGAAGGGTATGCAAACACTTCAAGAACCCCAAAAGAACTACCTTAGTAGCTTTCAAGGATCCATTTCACCCAATGAAGCTTCATATTACAATCAGGAGGTACGAGGGAACACTCAAGGAATACCCTTTTACCAGGGGACCCAAGGGCTGCCGTTGTACAATGGAATTCAAGAAGTGCCCATATATGATCAAGGGATCCAAGGACAGCCACTATATAACCAAGGAGTCCAGGGAATGTCTTCTTATTACCAACAGGGACCCCAAAACGTTACAGAGCATCCGTGGTACGAATCGAATCTCCAACTTTTACAAGAGATTTATTACAACCAAAGCTTAGAAACACTCGGGGATCCCATCAAATATTTCAATCTTGATAATGGGAATCTAGACACAGAATCAAGCATGTATTTTTACAACAACTCCCTTCCAGGTCATCCTATAGATACGCTCCCCAAATTTGCTCCAAGCGAAAACACAATCGTTCATATTCATTCGGAGGATTCAGACAACGGTATCGATGTCTTGGGGAATACAAGAGGGCAGGATAGTTGTGTATTAAATTCACAAGCGGGCCTAGCTGATCAAGGTGTTCCTCAAATGAAAACGATGTCTCAACAAGTCCACATGCCCCAGCATGGTATTCAACAAGTACAAAACGCGACCCTCGAAGAAGAGAACCAAGAAACATCTAAGGTCCAGAAAATACCCCAAGAACAACTGAAACTGCCCCCACAATCAATCAAAGAGCAAGTAAGCGGAGCAACATTCAAAAGCATACATCACACGAATGATATCACCCCCTCTAAGCAATTGGACTGGCGGTCAGTTCTCTCTGGAAACCGGAAAAAGAAGCCGAAAAAGCAAAAGGAGGGTACGGTGAAAACGAAGACTGGGCGCCTTGACAGCCTCAATAAACACTTCAAACATGAGCACGACGTCGTCGAACTTGAGCGCAAACTTCACAGGAATGTAGCGGGTGTTCTGGCCAAAGAGATTCTCGGGAAGAAGAAACCAGACAAGCGTGATTTGGAGGACGAAGACACAGCCATAATAATACAAGAGTCTGAACCCCCTAAAAATTCCAAAAAGGTTCCTGTCGACTCCAACACGGTCCTCGTGTTGAGTGATGATTCCGATGAGTTGGAAACCCGTGTGTTCCACCAAGCAAAGAAAGCTTCTGCCATGGACCTATTGCGAGGGCCCCGGAAAAACAAAGTTGAGGCATCCCAACCACCCAGCAAATGGGTGACCCTTCGAATTGCTTCAGAGATGCTTTGTAAAATCGAAACCAAAAAGAAGGTGCCCCTCGTCAAAGGCACACAGTCCCAAGGAAAGTCTGCTTTCGAAATGATGATGTCTCACTCGAACAAGGCCACAATCAAGTTGACGCCGCTCCAAAAAATGAAAGAATTGCAGCCTCCAACCTTAAGAGCAGATGAGTTTCATGTAACAGGAGAAACGGCAGAAAAAGCGCATGGAGACGAAGCACTCACGGATAGTGCGGGAACACAAAGTAAGAAAAGTGTGGTAGAAAGTGGAAGGGCGGGTTCAAAAAGAATATCGGATAACCTCATTCTTAAACGAAAGGAAAGCCGAACACTACTTGAAGAAGAAACCTCATCTTTTCTTTCACCTATTACACCCTCTGCCCCCACTTCCCCGACATATACATTTTCTAATAGCTCTGCTGATCCCATTGCGCTTGCGCGGAGCATTCCTTTAAGCGCTCCAATCAAGGCCATAGTGGATCGGATGCTCGTTCAAAAGGAACCCACGAAACATATGTTATGGACACAAGCCTTTGCGCCACGAAACATCAAGGAGACCTTACTCCATGAGCCCTACAAGGATAGAATCTGCAATTGGATCGGGAACTCGTTTGAAAAACTCAAACAGGCGTTGCAGAAACCCCGCAATGTGTTGTTGAAGGAACAGCGACGGCTCCAGCAACAATTGGGCTCATTGGACGGTTTCATTGTGGACGACATCGAGTGCGGGGACGTACATGTGCCACTCTTAATCCTCCAAGGCGCTTCTGGCTCGTTCAAGACTGCAGCGATATACTCCGTCATGAAGCAGATGAATGGGTATGTGCATGAGATCAACTCAGGGTCCAATCGTGGCCGGAAAGAAATCTACTCAAGCTTGAAGGAGTTCTGTACCACGCAGCTCGTGCATAAGCAGCAAGAGAGCAAGACCTTTCAGCGAGGACTTGTTTTGATTGAGGACACGGATGTTTTGTTCGAGCAGGACAAGACCTTCTGGTCGGTGATACAGGATTTGATAAACATCACCAGACGTCCCATAGTATTGACCTGCGAGGATACGCAAAACATCCCGCGCAGCTTGCTCAGACATTCTGAGTGTGTGATACTTGACGAGAGCGTCGAGATCAAAGACATTGAGGACTATCTCTGGGTTTGCGGGCTCAGCCAGGGCTTTGATATTGATAGAGGTGTTATCCGAAGTACCTTTGGTCCTAAACCAGACCTCCGCAAGCTGCTCATGGAACTACAGGCAATATGCGCGGGAAGACAACAGGATGGTTTGGTTACAGTGCAAATGAAGTCTGCGAACGTGCTGGTTATGGATAAGTCTTTAGAAGAACTTTCCTCCGAGCTTGATCTTTTCTCGTGTGCCGATGTCATTCAAGAAAAGACTGTCTCACAGTTGTTGCATCACTCACAAGAGAACGAGTTTATCGATGTCTACTACATCGATACCTCTACACACCTCACACAGAAACCGTTGCCTTTTGAAGTAAACATAGGGGAATACTTGGCTGGGCGTATGGATAATAAGGCGCCCTCTGCGAGCCATAGCATCAACCAGCTCCGTGACCTCACACTGGGCTTTGTGGGATCGCGCAGAAGGAAAAAGAACTGGCTTAGGACCATGCGGTATGACCTGGAGGAATCCACGGGTGTCCCCGAGTCTTCCTGTTTAAAACACACCCCAACTAATGATTTTATATTGGACATTATGCCAACCGCTCGTGAATGGTCGCGTTTTCAGCACAGCATTGATATCTTCATGCGCAAGGACAAGAACGTCAAGGCATTCTTGAAATACAGAGATTTCACCAGGGAACCGGAGTTGGAAAGGACCATCTGAAAACCAGAAAGTGGGAACGATATGTCCCATATAAAAGGACAATGCGTGATGGAAATTTACAAGAGTAACTAGATAATACAAGAGAGAGTAATGGGATTTAGCGAGATAGACGGGCATATAGGACAGTGGAATGTACTACCTGTGAAATGTATTTCTTTTACAAGCCATAAAGTAAATAAAGGTGTATTTTGATGGCAGATGTCATTTGATCATCTTATTCAACGTGAAGGAAAACAGTAGAAAATCCAACAAGATTAAAACCAGTGGTGGCCCAACTCGAGAAGAACTAATTCGTTCAATTTTTTCTCAGCTCGCATAATGGACACCGTTCAATGTTCACACAACAGAAACTTTCTCTCGTAGCTGGCCATGTCCCAGTCATCTAATCCCTCAACTGCAGATACCCTCTCTTCCATCAACTTTTTCCTCACCACCTTTGCCTCATCAAGCGACTGTAACTGTGCCAATTTATGCACCGCCTCCCTTAGTTTTTCATCTGGTAAAACAGATTCAATCACCTTGTTTTCCCACCATGATTTCTGCTGTGGAGGCACTTCCTTGGAGGAATAAACCTTGTCATTATATGGGTCCACTACAAAGAAGCACAATATTTTGCGGTGCCCCGGCCGCGTTTTGTCTTCCAATTCAAATGGTTCGACCTTGTGTTGGAAAAAGTTTGGAAAGACCACAATCCTGTCTTCCACGGCTGTAAGAGACCCAAGGTTCTTTGACATCGGGACTTCACCCTTGATGCCGTAAAAGTGTTCACAGTAGAACTCGTCACCGTTATCATACTTGGGGTCCTCGTACATGGCCCTAAAGCTAATGCGCGATTCAGTGATGTTTGAGACATCGTAGTAATACAACACAGTGGCAACGATGTCTTCGTTAATTGTTCCTTCCACGTGCCACGTGCCACCTGTGTACTGTGGATTTTCTGGAGTCAACTCAATATTGGCCATTTTTACAATCACCTTGAGGTTCTTGTGTTGACCCAAATCGATCGGTACATCGATTGGGGGGGTCTTGAATTGCGGAGGGTACGATTTAACATACTTCTTTCTCAAGTTGATCATATCATCGTCATAAGAAGTGTAATCTGTACCATTGTCAAGACACTCGTCGAGCCAATCGTCCAACTTTTCTAATTCGTCTTCTAGCCCTTCCTTGTATGCAGCGTTGTAGTGATCAATTGGAACACGCACGTACTCGGATGAGGCATATCTGGTGAGAACGTAATTGAGATCAGGAAGGACCAGGTTGAAAACGTCCTCTATTGTGGCGTACAAGTTCTTGAATTTCACAGGATCAAGGTTGTTTATGTAGGAGCAAAACAGAAACCTGCCATTTTTGTTGCTTAGAAGTGCGGGTATCCATTGATATGTTCTGGAGATGCCAAAAGCTTCTACTGCCTTTTTGACAACCACATCCTCTGAGAAGTCAACTATCATGGGCTCATTCCGAGTGACCACAGTTCTCCCATATTGCAAAGGAAAAAGTGAGGGGTGCACCAAGTCCACGACGGTATTGTTGGAGTTTGGATGGTAGTCTAAGCTGTCAAAAGATGCTTTGAGCTCGTTTGACTGGGCCTTTAAGCGCTCCTTGGGCTCTTTAAGAATATTGGTAACAATCATCTCGTTGAACGTAGGATAGATACCCTTCTTATGGAGCTCTGCGTACCATTCCAACTCCTTCCAAACATAGTCGATGATTTCGTCGGGAAATTGCGTTTCGATTTGTCCCCTAACTTCCCTTTGCCATTTTTGCTTAATCTCTGGGTCAGTGTATTTGTCTATCCAATTGTCTTTGGATCGGATAACATAAGAGACAGCTATAATTTGCCACTCGTCAAGAGTCCTCAGAGAAGGACCAATGCCCCTATAGGCCGACCAGAAAGGGTGTTTGAAGGGAGACATTCGGCAAACAATTGATTAACTCGAAAGTGTTTCAAAAAGAGAATATCTTGGCACGATCAAGCCAAGTAATTGGAATGTCACAATCCCAATAGTTGGGCGTATTATTGGTAAATACATCTTTCCCAAGTAGTCGGTGTTTATTCCTTCAGAATACCGTCTGTAGTGGTGCTGTTTACCACGACAGTAGCAACTGCCCATTGATAATTTTTCTAGAAATGTGTGCAACTTTGTGGAAAGACGAAAGAACGAGGAAGAAGTGAAAAGTTTCGTCCAACGTGATATGACAAAAGGTGAAATGGTGACATTTGATAAGTATGAGAACTTATACGAAAGGATGTGTTAAAAGTGTCGAAGTATAAGACATATGGACTGTGTAGCAGCAAACTAATCACCAAACAACAGCCACTTCGCTATTATACAGAAGCAACATGTGTTCGCTGTTTAGAGTTTATAAATCGTCTGTATCTAAAGGATATTTATTGAATCATGCTTTACAGGCAAAAGACATTGGGAAGCTTTTTAGTATTCACGTAAAGTGGAAATAAGCCCAGGATCGACAGTCTTCGATTGGGCCGAGCATTGACTTATGAGGTTCTCAAATCAACCTCGTTCTTGTCCTTATCCTGCCCCCCCCAAAACTCCTCAAGGCACTATGCTCAAAGTCCAAATTCTGTAACCTCCTCCAAGCTTCCTCGATATGATACGGCAAGATTGGGTTTGCCAATTCGTCTGGCCTGTCAAATAAATACTTTCTCTTTTGTTGTTTGGGCTGGTTTCTTTTCTCCTTCTCCGTTTTGATGGCCGTTAAACGCTCCTCCGAGTTTTTGATGGCCATGGCCTCTTCCGTCAACGAGCAAACAATCTCGAACGTTAGGAAACCAAGGATATCAATCACATCGTCATTTGGACGTGAGTCGCACAACTGCGTGATCTGTGCCCATTCTTTGAACCGCTTTGCTTTACGGAATGTAAAGGAGGCTTGTCTGCACTCGGACCAGTGTACATACTCTTCCTTGGTCATATTCTTTGTCCTATCATCGGCCATTTTCAATCGCTTCAAAGAAGCTATCGTGGCTGCTTTTTCCTCGTCATCAACCTGCTCTGACTCCTCTGCGGTCTCAAGGTGCTGCTCGCTAAACATGAATTGGAGTTCCCACGGTAAGCGGATCTTCAGCTTTTTGAACCGCAGCAACATCTTCAGCGAGTCATTGGGCTGAACAGTAGTTGCTGGGCCGCCTGCGGCACTATCCCCCTCGATAAGCGACTCTGTACCCCCTCCATCTTGATCTTTTGCATTTTTTCTAACGTCTTTCCACGAGAGGTATGTGCGGAGACGATTGACCTTGGCCTTATCGTTGCGAATCAAAAAGATCACGTCTTCGGATGCAATACTCTTTGTTCCTCGTAAGGCAGCAGTTTTTGTAGCTTGGAGAAGGATTTCAATCACCTGTCCGCGAACAATGTCCTCGATTAACGATGTGGTCTCCACTGGGGGGTCGTTCGACTCTCCCAGCACAAACATCATCTGCTGAATTTCCATGCGGTACTTGTACTTGCTGTCACTCATGTTGTCCCAATTTGCTGTACTATCCGTATCGTTTGTGTGTTATAGAAGTGTCCCTCTGCGTTGTGTTGTATGTAGTGCGTTTGCTCGGTTTTTTCTTTGGTCTCCGTTATATTTTCATAGTCTGTTTCCAGGATACACTGTTCTTTCAATCTTTGCGACTTTATTCTCCCTTCCCTGGCTTACAGTCAAGTGGTCTGGTTGTGTATTCTGCTTTTTTGTTAGGGCATTCAGCTATAGTGGGATCCGGGTAACCCAAGAGAAAAAGTATAAAAAGGCCCAAGCTGAAAAAAAAGATTATTCAAGCTTCAAGTTTACAGTAAGTATACAGTGATGACTCTGAGTGCATTTGGCTCGAGACTTTCTGTCGGTGTGGAAAAAACCAAGCTACCTTATAACTTTTGTCTGACGTGTACTAACAAAAAGAGAATATATCATGAAAACTAATGGAGAAGTAGTCATCAGATGGAGAAGAATGATAGGAGTATCATAATCATCCTTTAGTATGATGGAAAAGTATCATAATGAAGGTTATTTTGACTCTTTGGTTCTCAACTCTTACAAACCCTGGTATCTATTGTAGAAGGTGTCATGAATCATTAATTTCCAGTAAGTCAATTACTGAACTGGCATCTACAAATAACATTCCATCAAGTGACAACAAGTCATGGTGTGGAAATGGGAGAGCACGTAGACGTTGACCAAATTGTACGTGATGTCCTCTGTCCATTCAAATATGGCAATGAGCAGACTCGCTCATTCCACGTGGTTGTCAAGTTGCTTAGACTATCTCCGCAAAGACCATTTCCTCACGAAAAACTCGTACCATTGCAGACCTTGCTACTCACCACCTTATCATCCTCCCTTCTTCGGTCAACTCAGCTAACTTCACTCATATTTCTCCAATCATACTTCTTCAGTCATACTTCTTTGGCCATAGTTCTCTTTTTAACTCATACTTCTACTTCACTCGCTTCGCTCGGTTCGTTTCTCGTGCAATTTGTATTTACATACTCACCCTCGCATGCTTAGGTTCGTGCTATGTTCTCTATGTACTGACTCATCCACGACTCACCCGAAATCATTTAAAACCACGTTCTCTTTTTTTCCTCCTTCTTCCTCAATTGCTTCTTATAATCCGGTCTCACCTTCAAGATGGTTTCATCCATGTTCTTTATTGCTTCTCCACGGGCCTTCAACTTTCCGTCCAACTCACGCTCCCACTTCTGCTTCTTTTGCGACAAAACACCTCTCATCCACTTCTTGTCCTCGTACTTGTGCTCATAGAAGCGCTTAGGAGAAGGTGGCAACAAATCTTCGATCCCAAACTTGCGTGCCATCTTGTACAAGTCTGACGAGTTTCTCAAGGACACTTTTGCACTGTGCCATCTGCCACTTTCAGGATTCTTGTTGGCCATGAACGGGTTCATACGGGGGTCTGTTGTTGTGGATGGCTTGTCAGAGTAGTCCGCAAATGGCCGTGGGGGGTATTTGAGGAAGAAAGCGTGTAGTCTTTTGGGGAGTTTGGTAAAGGCCTGTTGGGGTGTGAGAGACATGAAAAAAGTATTTCGCTCAAATGTTTTTGAACGATATTACCATTCTAGCAGAGATTAAGAGATGACCACAATAAGACTAGATATACATGTGGAAGTAGTTACCATGACCTAAATTTCGCTGCCTAAAAACAACGGAATTCTGGACATCATCAAAGGGGAGGTATGGGTCTACTACAGAGCGATTGTTCAAAATTTCACAAGGCTGGAGAGTAAACGCTGGAGCATATTTCTTAGGTCACTTTAAGAAAGAGAGCTTTAAGATCAGCATCCTCTAGCTTCAATGATTTATATAGACTTGGCATGTAGTATCTGCTTGTGAAGAGTTGGCATGTAATCACTAATGCTTTTCCGAAACCTACCTGTGTTCTACACTCCCCTGTCCACCGGCAATGCTACAGTGGATTACTCGCCCAGTGGCCAATCCTTCATGGGGAAGAAGCTACCTGGCGCTTCTGCCGAACGAATAGTAGAGAGCAAATCTATATCTTCTTTTCAACTTACACATTTAAAGTAGTTATTTCATTAGTTCGCGCTTGCTATACAACTGTTTACTCGGGACCATCGATAATGGCCTTCACTGCCTTCCCTGCCCTCACTGTGTCGTAGGCCTTGATGGCATCCTCCCACTTGAACCTATTTGTGATCAACATTTCGAAATCGATTGCCTTCTCGCCCTTGTAATTCTCGTCCAAGATCCTCACACTTGTCCTGTAATCATCGTACCCGTACCTAAAGGAGCCCAACAACTTGCACTCCTTTGTCACCAAGTCAGTGATTGGAAAACGCACCAATCCAGCCGCGTTTCCGACCTGCACCATGGTTCCTCCAGCCTTCAAAGCCTCCACGGCCATTTGAATACATGGTTCAGCACCAGTGCACTCCAAAACGACGTCGGCCCTACCAAAAGCTTTGACCAAATCAGCTGCATTGCCGGTTTTTGAGTTGAAAGTATGGGTAGCGGCACCCATCTTGACCGCCATGGTCAACTTGTCGTCAAAAATGTCCACCACCATCACCGCTGCCGCACCAAATGTTTTCGCTACCGAAGCAGCCAAAAGCCCAACAGGGCCCGCACCGAAAACAACCACATGGTCACCAAACTTGACACCAGCGAGTTTTGCCAGGTGAACACCCACTGACATGGGCTCGACGAGCGCACCCAATTCAAGTGAGACATGTTCTGGAAGCTTCACAAGGAAGTCCTCTGGACTGCGGAAGTACTTACACAAGGTTCCTGGTGGGTTTGGCTCCCCCTCGGTGGAATTGGGGGTCGCTGCAAAACACATGTGAGGGCACAAATTGTACTTTCCACTCTTGTACTCGTCACTGAAGCGAGAAGGTACACCGGGCTCAATAGCGACCTTGTCACCGACCTTCAAACTCTTTACCGAGGAGCCAACAGCACTGACTATACCGGAGGACTCATGGCCAAGTACCATAGGCTTGGTTAAGACAAACTGGCCAATTTTCCCGTGCGCGTAGTAGTGGATATCGGACCCACAAATTCCAGTCTTCTTGACCTCGACGATGACGTCGGTGGGCTCCTGGATCACGGGGACTTCCAATTGCTCGAAAGAAATGTCGTCAATCTTGTTGAGTACTAGAGAAGGGTTGGCCATTGTAAGTTGTTGGACCTATTCTTTGCTTGCCTTTTTATACATTTTTGAAAGCTTCCCCACTTTTTGAAGAAGGTGGACCCGGATCACAAAGACACAAAGTGAATAGAGAAAGGAGGGTGACAACAAAGATGGTAAACACACTGTATACATTGCTTACTACCATGCTAGCCAAAATAGTACGAGGCTGTCCTTTTCGCTGTTTCCAACCTGTGGAATGTACCACCTGATAATTGAATGATTTTAGCATCAGGTGATGGCTAAAGTTAGAACTTATTGAGGGTGAAGGAGATTACAATAGCCAGTAATGCCAGTAATAGAGGCAATTCAGCTGTAGCATGGACGTTTCAGAATGGCAGCAACACATTAGGGATGAACATGCTTTTTGACTCTCATCATGGTGCAGCATGATCAGCCTTGGTGATTGTCCTTGATGATAATGAGCATTATCATCAGACAATTACTGCTCGGAACTTTTTCGTTTACTTTACACAATGCTTTGGGTGAACTCACAACGTGGTGGTGACGAGCCAAAATGGATCACAAGGCCGGCTCGTAATGGATGGGATAAATAGTAAAGATAGTCAATGCTATACTCCACAAACCTTGCTCAACAAGAGCATTTGTTAGGAGAAGACACCGTGTGCAAGTCATCCATATTACCGAATTAAAATGATACCATTTGGGATTTGTCTATCTACAAATACTATGATACCGGCGTTATCTACCATATATCACCAATCTGGGATAGGTAGTACACTGAATAAGATATATGCCTACGATTGGATTCTTGGCCAAACCTACCAATAGACTTGAACGAGTGATTTTTCACATCCCTACCAATTCCCACTCTCCACCCCAAATCGTCTTCGTAACTTAAAATAGATCAAAGTTCTCTACCTAATAGACCACAAGCATTCATACCATCTTATTTATTCAAGGAAACATCTAGTAATACATGTCCCCGTCGGTACTAACTTTAGTATTGATACGATCCAAAATGAATGCTACACTTTTCAGCAACAAGGAGCTGTAGTATATTCTCAGGGCAGAAGGAGAATCTTTTGTCCGAAAACGTTCCTCTAATCCGAGAGCATTCGCATTCATCATAAAGGGCTACACTTGCTTCTTCCCAACCCAGTCTCTTATCCTCAGACAAGTCACCATAAAGTAAACGTCTATCCGCCTGCTCTTCTGAATTACCCATACGCGTTGTCTTCAAATTAACATGGCCAATCAGTGATTTTGTGTAAAAGACTTCAATTGAAGCATGCGAAACACATGCAAACTATGAGACTTCACATGGGGGCAGCGGCAATGTCGTTATTGGAATGTATTTTAATCATAAATTTGCATGCTTAATTGATATGGCTTTTGCCATGACCGTAAACTACCGGCCTTAAGAAAAAACTATCGGCGAGATACAATATACCCGTCGTGTGGCTTCTCACCTCTACAATTCTTATCATCTTATGTATTTCTCTACCGTTGCTTGACCGGTTGACCGTCTAAACTATCTAGATTGGATGTAGACTGATGAACTTGGACATACCATCTGGCTGCTTCATGAATAAACCCTTCTAGACTAGAACGACTCACGACGATTTATGAACATCTAAATCCAGGTATAGATGGGTTTAGGCGTAGTCTAGATTTATATCTAGTGGGCAACTCCCTGCAAAGCCTCCAACACCTCCAACTCAATGTTTGCCTCCGCAACAACCACCTCGTCGGCAGAAGAAGCTCTCTTCTGTGCATCCGAAATCAAGTTCTTCACTGCCTGAGCATCGAACTGCTCTGGCTTGAAAGCCTCAATGGCAGAAATGGTCAACTTGTTACCTGGCTGGACAGTAGCAAGACCTCCACTAACAAAGTACTGCTCGGTCTCTCCTCCCTTTGTAATGACTTCCAACAAGCCTGGTCTCAATTGCTCAACAATAGGGATGTGGTTGGCCAAAATACCCAAGTCTCCGTTGATGGAGGGAACATTGACCTGCTCCACCTCGGAGTCTGCGTAAAGGGTCTGGTGAGGAAGGGCAAGAGACAATTTGAGTGCCTCAGAAGTTGCCTCGCTGGCGTACGCTCTTCTGGCGATGATTGACGACTTGGCAACTTGGCGGATGGCTTGTCTGAACATGTTGTGGATAATTTTTTTTCGGAAAAGATTGGAGATTTGATTGGCAGAGGGTCACGTGAACCGGATCGGGCACCGATTCAAATGAATGGTGATAAAGTCGTTATTGCGACCTAGAAGCAATCAAACGAGGGTAGGAAATGAGTAAGTGTAACCAACCAGTGTGTAACTTTGGGTGAGCTTGCGATGAGTGGAAGGAGTTACAATTCGGTGTCGAAGTTGGGTATTACTTGAAATGAAAACTGGACAAGACGTAACAAAGATCTCTTTACTAGTTTCAAGTGGCCAGTAGTATACAGAAGAGGCATAAGAACTTTACGCATACTACTAAACGCTAGTTAAATAAGTGGGTGAGAAGATATCTGTTTGTATGAACGAATCTGAACCACCATGAGCTTTGTGAATGTTTGAATATCTTGTTATAATTGGGGGAGTTTCGACTGTCCAAAGAAAAGAAGAGTTGGAGTGAGGGTATTTCATTATGATTCACTTTTCTTCCAATATACGCTGTTTGTACAGACTTTTATTCGTCAAGCCTATTTATGTACCGTCCATGCCTGTTAGACGGTAATGGCGAAGAGTCACTTTGGCGTAGCCATGCGGATCCAAAATTCCTAAAGGCATACAAGGAAACACAACCTGTTGCAGATTCAACACGGGCTACACAAGCATTGCATTTGTGTGGGAAACTCCGAGTACCAGTGATATCCCAATATACTTTGCGAGTTGGGATCTGCCTCTCATATTAAATGCCTTGTTTGTCTAATCGAGTGCCCTGACAACGACTTTCTGTATAGTCCATGGAACGACATATCATCCAGAGCATATTTCCACTATTCTTCCGTGCTGAAAACCTACCATTGGTGTGTTTCTGCGCCTCGTTAGTTTATTGGATAGCCACATGTTCCTGTATTCAGCCCCATTTGCTTTATGGGCAATATGTCCTCGCATGACTTGGCTTTTCTACCATGTTTGTCTTGAGATATTTTACCCCGTGTCTCATTTTCGGTTGCTTGAGAGTACATGCCATCAGTAACCATTGAGCAAGCACCACTACACCCACACTAGTGGTGTGAACTGGCCCCTATGTCTTATAGTATGCTCGACGATATGATAGTCGATAGTCTCTTGTCACAATGTCTCAGATAGTTTGCAGCATTCACAGTTTCGCAAGTCACACGGTGTACTTGACACCCCAGTAACCCATTGTATTAGTGTAGTCCATTTGCGCTTGCTGCTAATTACCAAACTGATTCAAAAAGTTATCCACATCGAAATCATCATCATTCACCTGCTCGTTATACTCCTCGCCCATCCCTAAGCCTTCCAACAACAGCTCGCCGTTCCCCAACAAGTTATTCATATCCAAATCCCCACTCTCCTCATAATTTATCGAGGACAATATATCTACAGGGTTTGGTACGTCGACATCCTTGTTTTCGAAATCAAAGCCCCCGGCCATGAAATCGTTGAAATCCGGCTCATTTCCATCCTGTAACTGTTTCTCCTGGGCCTGTTTCTCCTGCTCTTGCCTCTCGTGCTCTAGACGTTCTTGCTCTTTGCGATCAGCCTCTCTTTTGGCCTCTTCTCTCTCTTGCGCGTCCCTCTTTTCAGCCTCCTCTTTGCGCTTGCGCTCTTCCTCCTCCTGGCGCTTCTTTTCAGCCTCTTGGCGGCGCATCTCCTCCTCCTCTTTTAGCCTGCGCTGACGGTCCATTTCCTCGCGAAGCCGCATCTCCTCCTGCTTCTGCTTGTTTTCAAGCAACTGTTCTATGCACCAGCGAGCATCGTTGAATTTCCCGATTGTTTCATCTAGAATATCGTCGAATTTAGCAACGTTGTTGGCGAGCTGTGCGGTGATTGATGGGGATATGAGTTGGTTGTTGGGGCCTGTGATGAGATTACTCTGAGATTTGTTGTTGTTTATGACTTCAAAGATGTACCCAGACGTTTTGAGGACTTCATTGAGGGCTCCATCGAGTTTTGTTTGAAGGTTCATGGTACAATCCAGCGAAGCGAAATTGTACCAACTGAAAAGTGCAGAGGACAAAAGTATTCTTGATGGAAGCGAATTTCTCCAGAACAAAAATATGCTCCACAGCAGAATAAATGGAGGCATAAGGGACGCCGCATAAGGCAAGTGGAGTGATTGTTTGAGAAGATTTGATAAGCTGTGAGTATGCGCGTGAAGAATTATGCCAAGGATTGTGGAGTCACGTTACCCTGATCCGCCAAGATCAACTGAGTTATGTCGATAAGCGAGCTCCAGCACTTTACCGACCAACACAAACTGTACATATCTGTGTTCAACGGTTGCAGATACCGCTTGAACCACCAACATATGAATCTCTATCTTGCTCGCCAGACCCTTTCTGCATCAAAAAAGTAATTGGGCTAATACATGCCCGGTAGGCTCTTGTAAGGCCAACTGCATATACAAACGATACCACATTACCGTGCGAAAAAGAAGTGAACCCACGTCAGTATCATCGAATCAATGACATCTGCTATCAAGCAGCGCAAGGTAAACATATCTGAGCACCGAATCAAAGGAACTGTGCTGTGAATGATATGATTCAACAAATCGCGACCAAAAAGTAGCTTAAAATGTATGGCAGTGCTGACTTATAGTATATACATGTATATTCCCCAAGTTCAGGCACTTATTTTTGCCGCAAAGGTATGCTGGGGATCACTAATCCACAGATCTGACTACACTATACCCTTGTCGCTCTATTAATCATCAACATCAACAGAATATAAATGCAGCATAAAATATTCATTCACTTTGCTGATATTGCATGGTGTATATCTCGAGCTGTTTTTTTTGATAAATTCAACGCGTACGCGATTTGATTTTTGGTTTTTGATTTTTGATTTTTGTTATTGTACATTACATGCTGGCTCTCATTACCGACACCCCCCTCGGATTCGTCTGGCTTGCGGCCAACTACGACAAGAAACTCACCAAAGCACAACTCCTCAATGCCAGCATCGAGCAGTCATCGCAGCTCATCACAAATACCATCACATTGCGCCTCTCAGGCCAGCTTCTTCTCGGTATTGTACGCATTTATTCGCGTAAAACCAAGTACCTTCTCGACGATGTGAATGATATTCTCGTTAAGCTCAAGACTTCGTTTCGGTCTGCCAGTGGAGCCACTCTTGGCTCAGAAACCGGCGCCACAAATCTTTCCATCCAAGACTCGGTCGTAAAGAACGTCAAGAGCATCACATTACAGGATCAAGTGACCAAGTTTGACTTGCTATACCAGGAAGACTTGAATCTAGATGAACCGGTCAACTTTTTCACTCAGGCGAGTGAGGAAATGGAAGAATCACTTGACGCGTTTGACGCGTCTGTGGAGTATGGGCGGCAGGAAGAGGCCCCAGACGTGGGGCTCGAATTGGATTTCGATCTTAGTGATGACTCAATTGAAGTTGGAAGGGACGCTGCCCCAGTGGTTCAGGATATGTCGGACATATTCAATTTGGACCTCGAGAAGGAGACAGTAGCAACCAATCAAGAACCAGAGAGAGAAATACCACAGATATCAGAGATATCAGAAAGAGTGAGAACAGAAACGCCAAGGCAAAGACCGCAAACTTCAAGGCAAGAAAGAGGTCTTCCCAAACGAAAACTTGTCGTGGACGACGAACCGGTTTTGCTGATACAGGTCCTCAAGGACAACCAGGACCATATTCTTTACGGGGAGCGTGTGAAACAAATCACACAGGAGGAAATACTAAACCAAATCTTCGAGTCCACACTTACCATCCCCCCCAAACGCAGGAAGCTCTGGGACATCGACAGCCATTATGAGGACCTTCATCGCAAGTGTCTTTTGGTGGCACGAAGAGAAAGAGAGCAAGATGATGCTGATGAGCTCGATGAAGTTGACGAACTTGACAATGATCTTGATTTTGATTTATCACTTCCAGACTTGGAGGAAGACACAACAAATATTAGTGAATTCAGTGATCTGTTTGAAGAGTCTCCGGTAAAGGCCACCACGCAAGTCGCAGGGCTTCTTCGTGAGGTATTCCATGACAAAACCGAAACCAATCTTGCTGAGATTATGGAGAAAGATATGGAAACGGAGTTCCCATTGGCATATAGTAAGGACAAGTTGAGTCCTAGGAGAGAGGCTGCAAAGTGTTTCTTTGAATTGTTGGTTTTGGCCACGAATGATTGTGTGGGTTTGAAGGAAGACGAGGGAATAAGAGTGAAAAAGAGAGAGGGACTATTTAGCAAGTTTTTGTGAGACAAACGGAAGTTATCGAGATGTAATCTTTTACAGACTCGAGCTTTTCGTAAGTGATCAACAAAAAATGCAAAGGGACGTCCACAAATGATGAAATAATTTGATGGACAATTGAATACACGCTCACCTTAGGAGAGGTGGAGTAAAACACATAGAGACTGGTTTGTGAGTCCAGCTACTCCCCTGAATGGACCGTATAGATCTGGGAATAGGTAAAGTTTTAATGAATCATGTAGGACCTCGCCAGAATAACCCGTATATATTGAAGCGGTACTGAAGATAGTAATGACTACACAAAAATCGTTTATCTTTGGTTTGAGGATTGCCAGAAGCCAAAAGGGCCAGTTGGTATGAGCAGCATCTAAAAGGCAATAAACTCTTGTTATCTATTTATTTAATGCTAAACGAGAGTTGTGGCTACACATTTTCACTGAATTACATTTCCACGCCAAGCACAGGTTTGTTTTCTTTGTATATTAAGCTGGAGCTATAGTGACACGATGTGTATTCTGGCTCTCAAAAGTTCTTAGTAGGATTCAATTGTCATCCAATGGGTTGAGACTTTTGTTCTCCTTTGATTGTATTCAAATTCGCTTTGCTCGAGAAAGAAACTCCTCAATCCCTTCACCCTCCTCTTCCACTTCCCCTACCTTGAACCTCTTCAATTCCCTTCCTCCCACGAACAACTCCCTGCCATCCTTGCTGAACACCGCACATTCTGCATCCACAGCCAATTCAAGCACCAGTCCAAAGAGCCGCACGTCGAGATCCCAAAGCTGCACCGTCCGGCCCACAGCCACAAACAGACGTGTATTGGGCCGTCTATACAACCTCCTCACCACAGAGTCAGTGGGAATAACCAAGAGAGGGGGGGACAGACACAGAAATGCACCTTCCTTTGTATCCTGCCGGTTGGACTGCTCAGCCCTATTAGATGTACTGCAGTCATCCAGGCTTGTTATCAGCCATATTTTAATTGTCCAATCCATATGGGCTGTCACTAAATATTCTCCTAGAGCTATGGCATCCATCACTCTGTCGCATCTCAAACCCTTTTTGCCCATACTTTGAACTGCGCCAATGAACCCTTCACCCTTCTTATTTGATAGGTGTACAATCTCACCCGTTTCTGCAACGACCACAAGGCCATTCAAATGTTTATTGTCTGCAAGGGCATCTCCCAAGCCTTTCAGAGAAGTGGGAAACGCGCGGGAAACACGTACCGCATTGCCCTGTGAAAATTCGTTTTTTGGCATTTCTAGAACCACACTGTCCATCCGAGGAGCTGCCAAAACGCTAGAAGACCACGTATTGACTACGCCGTCCCTCGAAAATGAAATGAGTGCATCATTTCCCTCCACGTTCATCTGAATGATTTCCAGCACTGCTCGCGTGTGTGGGCGAAATTCGCTTAGAGCGGAGAACCGTGGTGTAGAGAGAACAGGAAGTAAGGCCACGCTCCGGCTTTTTTGCTGCCAATCCCACACGACAACCTTTCCATTGGCTAACCCTCCAATGACGCGAGTGCTGCTTTCACGATCAAATTGAATGGTTTTGATTGGCGACGAGGCCTGGAGGAAGAATTCCGGAAAGAAGGAACCGTTGAAAACAACCGCAAAGCCGAGAGAAGAGCATTTGAAAACCTCTTCTCTTCCTACTCCCAAGCCTAATGCGCCTGCTGCATTTTCTTTTCCTATTACTCCTTCTTTCCCTTCAAATCCTTCTTCTCTCCCTTTGTATGCTGCGACAACAAGGTCAAAATGCGGTGAAATATCTATGGCACACACTGTCCTCCCATATGCCTCAGAAACCCCCACTTCTGTGAAGGGCATGCCCACTTCTTTCCTGTGTGTATAGTCAGAAACTTCTGTAGTATCCACCCGCCGGACCTCTCGTACAGATACCTTATTTATAAGCTTTATTGACTCCATTAAGGCCTGGTTCAAGGCATACTCGTCCACATACGGGACCTTTTCAAGTACATGCACTTCAACCTCTTTTTCCACATGCTCCTCTTTTATGGGCTCACTAAACTCTTCGGGGGTTGCCTGGACTGCCTTTTCAAATGCTACTGTCTCTTTGTTGAGGGGTTGAGGGGTGTATGTTTCTGTGACTGCTTTCCCCGCCTGGACTCCAACATTCACGTATCTTCGTTCCGGTGTCTGGAGCTTCTCTATAATGGTGTCAATCAGCTCTCCTTTGCGCCGGTTCTTGAGCTCTTGAAGCCGCTGCCGCTTTTGTTCTAGTAAACTGAGACGGTCCATAGGAAATAGAGTCGCTAATATTTCAATTGACACAACTGTGACGAGAGTACAATCCACTAGTACGTGGTTGTTGGCGATAGAATCTTAATGATTGTGTTGTACTGTAAACTCCGCCTTGAATACTAGTAGCTCAACACAGAGTCTATAGTGTCTCGGGTGGCTTGAAAGGGTGATCTATGGAGTTGTCGTTTGGCAACGCCTCGGTATGCCTGTGGTAGTTTTATATGCTGTATCCTATGGTGCTATCCTCTCGTATGAGTGATCTGGCCTAATAGTAGATTGCGAGATGAATCCAGTTTACCAATGCCGTGACTCTGTAACCTCCAAAGATTATGACCAGATGTTGAGTGGTTGCTTTAACGCTTTTATGATGTCTTGTGTGAAGCTTATAGCTGTCTGTTATCTTTTTCTGGTTTTGATTTGTTGTTTCAACCTGAACACGCAAATGTTAGCATATCGAAGGAATGAACAGCCGTTTGTACGTTATGCTTCCAGACTTCAACAAGCTCAAACAAATGCAACAGCACAGTAAAAGAGTGCGGTAAAAGAGTGCAGTAAAAGAATCCTCCTAAGATGAATATCTCTAAATGTATGCGACTAATGATGAAATGCTTTCTTTCCAGTTTCATTCATATTCCTCCCACTACAATTTTGCAAATCTCTTGCATTTGATCTGCTTCAGGGCTGCGCTAAGAAAGCTTGATTTTCGACTGGTTCTCGACTAAGAATACAAAACACCAGGAGGTATATCAACCTTTGCACGACCATGAGCTTGGGTGAGGAACGAGTCGGGCAATTACCTGAACGCTCACTGTTACTCATTGATAAATGACGCTGGGAAATAGCACTTTGCTAACGTACACATTCAAGTCAAATTTAGCGGAATCAACTCTTAGAACTATCGAGCTTGTAGCCTTTCCAATCCTCTCGTTTCTATAACTTTCTATTTTACTAGACTGCGGCCTTGTCAGTGTGGTAGAGTATAGCTCTTGCCTTGTGTAACTATCTTGATATAACTAGTGTCAAGATAATAGTGGAGTAATTCGTACTGACTTTCAGGAAGCCTTTATTCATGTAATAGTGCAAGGAATCTATTCGCACTGGCTTCGCCAGTACTCAGACAGTATCTCCGTCAAGATGATAGTGCAAGGAAAGTGATTCTATTCGTACTGGCTTCGCCAGTACTCATATGGCTTCGCCAGTACTCAGTATCAATCGATTCTGTCAAATTTCTTTTTCATACCCAGACATTACATTGTTGGACACTAATTGTGATGGACATCGACGACATCATTAGGGACTTTGAAACGTCCTCACAGCCCCCCAAGCGATCCAACGTCTACGAAGATATGGTCCGGGTAATGCTAAACGAACGAATGGCGCCCGAAGTTCTTCCCTTTGAGCACAACCTAATAGAAACTCTCCTCGAGACTTTGGCCCAACAACAGCAGTATCTCCTCGATTTCCATGAATACGGCCAAACAAACGCCCAAACAGGTGTTATTGAAGACGACTTCAAGCTTCATCTCATGATTGTGGAAACCGACATAGAGCGCATGCACTACCTTATCCGCATTTACTTGCGCACCCGTTTGGCTAAACTCGACAAGTTTACCGTCTTCTACGTTAACAAGGCTAAAGAGGATGACAAGGTACTTCTGCCCCAGGAAACAGCGTATATTCTGCGCCATCTCAAACTCTTGACCAAGTTGTACAACAGTAGCTTTTTTGCAAAGCTTCCTACTAACTTGTCTTCATTGGATGATGAGCTGGGCGGAATTCTGATGATTGACGAGCCAGATGTGGACCAGCCAGTCTTTTTGCAATATTTAGGCGAGCCTATAGTAGTGGATTTGGGCGAGGACGAGGTGGATTTTGTCAAGGGAGGATTGTATATCGCGAGATATAGCAAGGTGAGGGAGTATCTAAAAATAGGAGATGTCAGACTTCTATGACATTATTATGAGCATGACTACCATGAGGTGGAAAAACCTTAAGCGTGAAGTTGACCTGCGGAGCAAATAGCAGCAGAAAACGAGCTGCTCGTTTTAAGGACCACCTTGACTAAGCACACGTAAATGATTCACGAAAACAGCAATTCTTTAATTGGGCCATGTCCACGATAATGATCCTTTAGCTACACTATCAGAACCGCGATCACAAAATAAGGGCCATAAAATGAGTCCTTTGATACTCACCTTACTACTTCCGACTATTTTGCATCCGGCTTTGGATGCTACTATATTTTCCAGAACCCTTATTGATCGCAGGCAGAGTTGAAATATAGCAGACTCTTTGAGGTATTCACGAAAAAGGGTATATAGACTCCCAAGAGTACTCCAATGAACCTATTGAAGGTGTTGGTATGCCAATATAGACCACGAACTCACAACAATCGCTGATGTGCCTGTAAACAAAATGCTCGAGAAGTCAAGAAGAGAAAGGTACGACGATAAACGAAGAATTTGTGGCGAATGAGCAAGATGGAAGCAGGATATTCAAACATAGAGTCTTCGTTCAGCTTCCTGATACAGGCGAGTCCTCACAAGGATTACAGATTATGGTTAGGGTCTGCAGGAGAGATTAATACCGATAGATCGACGAAAGAGGAGAAGGAAATCATCTGCTTCTTTTTAAACGTCATTGCATAGCTTCTACAAGATCAGCCAACAAATTTAAAGGTACTTTTTGCATCAACCTGTATAACTTTTAATTTCAGTATCTACGTATTCTTTAAAACTCACATGATTCATGTAGTACCGTGCAGATTTTGTCGCTTTCGTTCAGTCCAGGAATGAACGTAATTATTGGCGGTGGGTTTATATATTGCTTGCCTCCGCTGATGGGTCATGGTCAAACATAAGGTCAGACTAGCTACTTCTTCTCCAATTTTTCGACCGTGTAGTCACAACCGCCTGGACACTCCACATTTTCCCCGTTCACGTACCATTCCCTTAAACACCCAAAATGCCCTATATGTCCGCAGTCCAAACTTGCTACTACCGTCAAACCCCTGCATGGCTCATGGCAATATACACAATTCAGCTGGTTTCTGCCGCACTCATCACAATACCAAAACCCAAAATTAGGAGAGCCTTTACTTCGCTCATTCACCAACAACTTGCCACACCAACAGCAGTAAAACCGAAGGTCCACGTCCTTGACCACCAGGTCTTTTAACTCTTTCTGAATATCTTTTGGAGCCATATTTATCACATTTGCTGCAGACACAAATAAGCGTTTTCGATGAAGAATCTCAACATACAAGCTCAACCAATCAAGAGCGCGTTTTCGTCCACCAGTCAAATGATAAAAGAGCAATGTCAACGTGGCACACATCACAATGTCACCCTGCCGCAGTGCAAATGTCAATGTTTCATCCAAGATCAGTTGCACTTGCCATGGTACAAGATTCTCCTTCTTCTCCTTCAACACCTTTGAGAGCACAGACCTCAGTTTACCGTCTATATCAACAGGGATCTCCAGGCACTCCAGAAGCTGTTCAGAAAAAGGCTCCTTCCGCCACTGTGGCGAGTTTCGGAGGCGAGAGTTGCGCCGCAGAATCCCCGGTGAAGTGAGATGGTACCGACTTTCCACCGATGAGTAGCGGCTTCGAGGAGAGTTCTCGTCATCCAAATCGTCCATTCGGACACGCAGATACGAAAACAGTTGGCTCAGACGGGGTTTAACTAGGTTTTGGTTCTGAGTCTTTTCTTTCCCCCAGCTGTGCCTGTGTTTCGGTACAGGATGGGAAGTTACATCGTCTTCATCTACAATGGCATTTTCATTATCATATGAAAAGGTCATTGTATGGTCCAGGCCGAGATTCGCGAGGGCCTTGGCAAAGCTCTCTCCACTTTTTTGAGGGCCTTTAGGCGGGGCAGAGCTTTTTGTCTTCTTATTGACAGTGCTTTCGTTAATTGTGCCAGCGAGGATTTCCTCGCCGCTGAGTCCTTCAATCTCTTTCAATTTATTCTCAATATCCATGATCCCACGTGAACCCTCCTCTTTGGGCGCTTGTTTCTCTTTATTATGTCTTTTTGATGGACTGACAGGTTTATGCTCAGTTTGTTGTGTGTGGATTTCCTGCACACCCTCCTTATCCTTCTTGTTTTCTATTGAATTCGGTTTTTCGGTGTCTTTGCCGATATCCTCAGGGAGCTCCTTGTTCTCCTTGTTATCACTCAGGATCTCAATGTCTTTTTGATCTCCATTTATGTTTTTTTCATCCTCCATGTTCTTCACCACTTCATTCTTTTTGAGAATTTCGTAATCCTCATCGCCAATCTCCTTCTTACTGTCTTTGTTTTCCTCGGTACCCTTTTCCTTTTCCTTTTCCTTTTTATCTTTCTCTCTTTTCCCACTTCTTCTATATAACTGATTGCTCTGGCCAAAGCTCCCCCGTTGATTAATCAAGTCCATCAAATTCACGCTCTTTTTGTCGTCAAACGTTGCCAGTGTCAGATTCGAATTGTACGAGCCCACAATCGGAACATCCAGAACCAGCTTATCCTCTCCCTCTCCCTCTCCCTCCCGCTCCTCTTCCTCTTCCACCTCCCCAGGAGCTTGAACAACAGGCTGATCCTCCTCAAGAGCGACCGCAATGACCCGCCAGACTTGGCAATCGCGGAATCGCTTGACGCTGGCACTCACACTAGCATTTACTAAGCAAACTTCTCGCAAGGTCATTCCATCTGGGACGTGGACCACATAATTACTCGCGAGAGTGGTAAAAACGGTGTCATCGTCGAGGGGGACGGGAAGCGTAAGCGGAACTATATATGGCAGATAGTCGTTTTTTTGAAGCGAGTCATAAGTAGTGGTACTGCCATGCCGGAAAAGGGGAGGGCGATCTCTATCAGGCTTTTCGAGCCTATCCTTCTCAAGTTGCTTTTCAAATCTGTCCTTTTCAAACCTGTCTAGTCTGTCTAATCTTTCTCGCTCTCTTTCGAAGCCTAGTCTTTCTGGTCGCGGCGACGGACTCTTACCAAACAGCAGTTGAGTGAAACTCCTCAACATTGGGGGCTTTTCCTGCGGTGAAACTGTTGCACTTTTTGAGTAATGCTGCATAATCAGCGCTGTTGGGACGGGGTACTCTTCCTCAAATACGCTTTCACACTCCAGGTCTTCCAGTCCCTCGAAATCCTCAGTATCCTGGCTTACAAAACACACCTCGCCGTTTCTCCAGTCAATCAGATGGACAGACAAGTCGTCAAGGGGTCTGGTCACATCATGGTCCAAGTCATACACAGAAAACGAGTTGGTTTTAGTGATTGCAAACACTTTGCGTGGGGTATTGCTCCAGATAAAGTTCTGGAATGGCCGGTTCGAAAAGGAACGAATGATTTGCCGCGGGATGTATTTTCGCAGAAGGTTGTGCACAGACAACGTAGCATCATCATTCAAATACAGACAGGCAAAGTCGTATTTGAACAACGAGCGAACGTCGTCATCACCATAAGGCAGCCATCTCACCTTCATTACAGGGCCATATGTGTTGACTGTGTACTCAGGCTGACGGGAGTTTCCCGAGTAGTCTAAAACACACATTTTCTGGTCTCTGCCACCCGTAAGAACGTACTCTTTATCCGGATGGATATGAAGAGAAAGAGCGGGCCCTGTATGCATGTTCCACTTCTTTTCAACGTGGTTGCTGCGCAAATCGTGCTTGTAAAGTGCCCCACTATCGTGTGCGGATAAAACAACCACACGGTTGTGAACTTTTCCATGAGGACTGAATTGACACAGTCGAATAGGGTCCAGATGTGCACCTGTACTGGTTGTAATCACACAGCGGCCTGTTCGTACATCCCAAAGTTTTATGGTACCGTCCTGTGATCCCAGGAGCAACTGGTTGGGGTCCACAAAGTCGAGAGAGTTGATACTGCGCTTGTGTTCTGTCATACGCTGAATCAAGCGGCTTTTGCCCCCTACATGGTGAAGGGTGATGTTTCCGTTGGCAAGACCACAAGCAACAGTATTGTGGGTGCACTTTATGGTGTTGATGTTGCTCAATCGCGATGTAGGCTCAAAAAGGGATGTTTCGCTGGTGACATGGGTCTGATCGGGGGAAAGTGTGAGGAGGCGAAGGAGGTTGCGTCCACCAATGACAATAGGCGAATGGGGAAGTTGGGAGATGGTTGTAATCTCGCGGTCAAATGAATAGGTTAGACGGTTATTCATCTCCAGAGCAGCCCACTGAGCGAAACAGAGGGCCTAGCGGTATGAGCCAAGCTAACAATAAAGGTGGAACTCCAATTTACTTGTGTGAAGTAAAACGAAGAAGATAAAATGATAACACTCCACACCACAAAACAAGTACACACTCACAATATATACACTACGTACTCCACCCACCATATTCACTATTGATTGTACAACATTTTTATGTCCGTACTATCATACCGGTTTGCGTACAGGCCAAAGGGATCTCCTGTTTGCTCTTTCATTCGCTGGTAAAGCCGAATGCGCTGTTATATGGAGTTTTCTGTATGTCGTGAATACCACCTTGAAGTATGTTCTGTATGTTGTGATCACCACCTTGAATATTCTGTCAGTTGTCATGTGAAAATAGGAGAGTGACTTTTCGTGTATTTGGTTGAGTAAAATCACCCTGTATTGGTGCTTAAAGTGGCTATCTAGGAATGCAGAATTGATAGAGCCGTAGGATGTGCAAGCAGTTTCAATGTGTATTATTAGAGTGTAATTCTCTTGGATTGTATTTTTCATGCTCCTCACAATCGTTCAAACCCTCACCAAAGTCGGTTTCTCCGTGTCCGCGCTCTTTCTACTTGGGCTTTACACGTTCCAGAACAACCTCATCTACCCTTCATCACTTAACGATGGCCACGGGCATTGCTCGACTCCTGATGAACATGACATGCCGTATGAGCTTGTCCACCTCACTACAAAAGATGGAGAGGTTCTCCAGTGCTACCTGTTGAAACAGGACAAAAACAGCCCCGACTACACCAACAAAACCGTGGTGGTACTCTCGCCCAATGCCGGGAACATTGGCCATGCGCTTCCGATCGTGGCCATCTTCTACAAGCACTTTGGGTGCAATGTATTTATTTACTCGTACCGTGGTTACGGAAAATCCTCGGGAAAACCATCAGAGAAGGGCTTGAAGATTGACGCGGAGAGGGTGGTGCGGTACTTGACGCAAGAGGACGAGCAGTACAAGGAATCAGCGCTTATCTTGTATGGTAGGTCGCTTGGAGGAGCCGTGGCCATCTACATTTCTGCCATGATGCCGTCCAATGTTAAAGGTTTGATGTTGGAAAACACCTTCTTGTCACTTAGAAAAACGGTACCGCACATATTTCCCTATTTGAAGTATTTCACGAGATTTGTGCATCAAAAGTGGGACTCGGAGAGTTTGGTACCGTTGATTCCGGATATCCCCGCCGCTTTATTCTGTGCGACCAAGGATGAGATTGTACCTCCAAGCCACATGGAGGCCATTTACGGCTTGTTGAAGAGTCTGAGAAAGGTCTTGTATAAGTTTGATGCTTATCATAATGATACAGTGATGTGTGATGGATATTGGGCAAAGGTCCAGCAATTTATTGACAGTATTTAGGAGGCCAAAACTTTAGGAGGCCAAAACTTTAGGAGGCCAAAACAATAACTGGGAATTGGGAACGTCTTTGTCTTCTTTACCCTTAAGGGATTCACAGGTTGAATACCGGAATGGTTAGCAGGTGTAACTGTTTAGGACAGGTGAACAAAGCTAATGGAAGCCAGGGCACACGTGCATACCACAGGTTGTTTCTATTTGACTTTCCAAAAGCATGCTTCCTTTTACGTCTATCAAATTGTGATGGCTGCCGATTTTTCATTTGAGAGATTTCAATTTGGCACATGTCTTCTATACCATCAGAGACCATCGTTGTTTCAGTGATAATTGCCTCTTGGGTAGTCACAAGTCCACTAGGTGGTTTGAGACAAACTAATACAAATGTATATTTGTAACATGTAGCGTTAGACATGATCCAGTTGTCTAAATACCATATTAAAGGCACATGTTGCACATTGGAGTATGTCTACATTTTAATGTTTGTACTCGCTAGAGAGTATATACAGTGTAAGCTTGTTTTTCGATTTTTTGACGCCTACACAATTGCTAGACTTCTTAACTATTTCGTACACTGCTCCACTCAGAGTACATTCAGTGTGGTCTTATAAAACTCTCATCCACCGAGTGTACTCTTATATTACAACAATATCTGGCTACCCATATTGGAATCATGAGGAATGAACTCAATCTTCTGGTCATCCCGCAACTGCAACACCCTCTTCAATCTCTTTCCGATGGACTGCAACTTCTTCTCGTCGCAGTCTTTGGTCCAAATACAGATCCTGTAAGCCTTGTGCTTGATGTTGAGGACAATGCCGTTAACCTCATCTTCGTCATCCTGGATTGTCTCACCAATCACTGCCAACAAGCCACGCAACCACAACTCGTTGATGGACCCGCTGGCTTCACGCTTGTTGACAAAAGAGTATTGCCATCTGCCGCCCTTGGTGTTTTTCTCGTCTTCCCACTCGGGCCTGATTCCCTCCTTAAACAAGTGGTAGTCGGACCGCAATGGCAACTGGTTAGCGGCAGGAATCGAGTTGTAGATGCCCCAGAACTCCTCGACGGATGAAAAGGTGATGACGGGCTTCAAGAGATCGTGCCAGTTCTCGCTACTGTTAGTCTGAGGCTTGGTGTACCAGAGCGTCCATTTCTCGTTCAACGGGTGCTTTGCAGTGAACGTTTCCTTGTCGTCAAACACAGTCTTTTCCAACGTCAAGTCCTCAGTCTTTTGGATCAATTCTTCAGACATAGTAGTGGTGGTCTTTCAAGAATTTTTTACCTGACGATGAAAAAAAAGAAGAGCGTGTAGATATGGGTATGGTGTAAATGTGAGTACAATAACTACCTGTGAGGCCCATGCTGCAAGAGCAGAAGAAGGCATCCTTACAAGATGCCGGAGTGGAACTGGTTTGAAAATGGAGAAGACACATTGTGGAGTCACGCGAGAGAATTGTTTCCAGAAAAATAGACATGGCACTGGGAAAAATCGATTCTACTGCCAAATATATGTATGTTCCTAAGTATGATAGCGATACCTATAGGAGCTAGAAATGACATAGCATGGCAAAGATGGTGAGCGTTTTGTAGTGAGTGCAGCGAGCTAAGGCGAGCGCAAAATAGTCTCAGTAAGTGAAATGAAGAAGTAGTGATTGATACATCGATCTCTCTTGATGCGGATTTGTCTGTTCTCACTAGCATTTTGTGAGGAGCAGATCCAGCTCCACGCACTTGCTATTGTATTAACGATTTCAATGGGTGTCCCAAAAGATATACCTTTCACATACCAGAGATCAAAAATGTGAGGAAAACTCCATACAAGACATTAACACGCGAGAGTCGTGAAAGAGCGTTTTAGGCAAGGGAAAAGTTGAGCCAGTGTACGCCTATGATTATCACACAACACTGGCAAGATTTTAAATCAGTCCAAGAGCCTATGTACGTCTGTGTAGAAAAACCTTGTGAATTTGTGCAACTGTCTGACAGTTCTGAGTTAACAAAGTGAATGGAGGTACACTGAATGACGAGCAACAATATTGAGTGGTGGTCGAGATGAGCGAGAACGATTCGCAACATCCTTATCAGAAAAAGGTGGATTCAGATTAACTTATTCAAGATATTCACTAGATTCCTTGAGGACTCTATTGATCTGCGCCCATGTATCGTCTACCAACTGTAACCAACTCAACCAGTGGTAAAATATTAGCATTATTCAAAATTGATCATATACAAATAACTTCATACATACTTTCTTCCCATACATATATCCCCGTTTCCATTCAAGCATTTTAATGCGCAGAATTTTCCTCCTTGTAAACTGAACCCCGTCTTCCATTTCGGGTACATTGCCTTAGAACATGGCACATATCCATCCTGTCGCTAGCACTTGATTCGCAGTAAAACTGGGCTGTTTAGCGTGAGTATCGCGAGCAGAATAGAATCCAACGCAGCAATAAATAGTTAGGATTGGAGAATCAAACAAAGTGGTTGATCACGGAGGCTTTCTAAAATACCAAACATTAAGACGTGCTAATATTGCTTAGCCCCGTGTATTTATCACATTTCCATTATTCCATTGCACGATATGGGACAAGCTGGTATGTGATCCACATGGCCACACTCTCTAGTTGATATGGTGCTTTGGAATCACAAAACGGCCCGTGTTTAGAGCAACATAGCACCCAACACCAACAACTTTCCAACCCCTAACTTTCCGCCTCCATTCACAGTGGAATGTTCATATGATCTGATTTCCCCTACAGATCCCGACAATGACTGAAGTCCTATCCCTCCACTGGGGACCGCAGAAGCCACTGTTTGTTCCAGCATAAAAGTCTGCGAGTACTTTGACTTGTACACAATGGTTTTTCCTGCTGAAACGGTGGTAAAATACACGCTCGTGGGGCCAGCAGACGACGAGACTGAGGTTGTGCTTGACGAGCTGGAGGATGAAGCCGCGCTTGCGAGAGCTGCCATTAATAGGGAGTGGTACAAATTCATGTTTGTGAACGGTAAAAAGTGGGGAAAATAAATGTAAACAAAAAGGCTGCCAGACCCTACTGTCGCTAGCCCTAATCTCCACCAATATGGGCAGTGATCAGACTGAATGAACTTACCTAGCTAGGACGAGAAATATAAAACGAGAAGTATGAAAGAGAGAGCTGCTTAACAGGTGTTTACAGTAGAATTGTCCAACAGAGTTGCAAAGTAATAGAGACACGTATCGATGAAGATGAGCAACATTTTTGAGACTCCGTCCTCGACAGCCTTCCTAGCTCTCCTCATTTTCATGACGTCGTTTATCCAGGACAAAATCAACTTTCAGGTCTGTATTCACTAATACAGTTCAGAGGAAGTTTTTTACGCGATATGGCCCCCGTTTAGGAAAGTGCCATACTAATAGTTTTTGAAAGATCAGAATCTCTCTACGAAAGATTCAGCACTCGGTGGGAATTTAGACAAGGTTCAGAGGAACCTTATGATTGTTGGATCAATGGACCCCTAATGTACTGCGTCTTTTATTCTCCGATTAGAATGACTTGAGAAATCAACGGAACAAAAGTATCTCTTGGGGAGACACTGCATGTACACGTGATCAAGATCTTCATAATACTGGTATGACTTGAAAATTTCTTCACTCAATTCTTCATGATCACTAATCACTAGTATAAGAATTGAGCGTATTAAGCTTTTCACTTTCATACCTTTCGACGGACCCCGCGTCGCTAAACAACAGCTAGACCGAGATCTAGCTACTGGCTGTATTTAAATAAAAATTCGGTCAAGATCTAAGCTGCAAAGCAGAAATCTCAAGTATCAATATTGGGTCAATTAGTGCATTTTCAATCACAGGGATACATCCATGTATGAAGATACAATCTACTCTCGGTCCACTGGGTATACTCAATTTGAATTTAGGTATGGCTGAATGACTTGCGCGTATTTCTTAATGTGAGGTGTATTCTTGATGATTATTACACTCTACCTTTTCGAAAAGATCCATTTAATCTTATGTATTATAGCATGTTTACCTTCTTCTTCTCAATGTTCATGTGGCGGCATTATGTTGTATGTATTTTTCTTCGCAGCCGTCATCTCATCTTTTTTTTCACCATGACCAAAACGCTTCAAGAAGAGCTAACCTCCTTGTCAAAACCCGATGACTTTGACATCGAGAATGAAGATGGTAGCGATGGATACAGCTGGTCTGACCTGGGGTTGCTGTCAGAGGATGACACACCCTTAAGTCAACTCTACGGCGACGTACCCAAATCAACATTACGCCAGAAAAACGACCCGGCCCTTGGTGGGAAGTACAGTGGTACCAAATCGGAAAGAGGAAGCTATTTTGGAGAATCGATAGATGAGTCACTGAAGCGTTCTCGTGTCCATGAACCTTCTACAAAATATAGCGCATCGTCAGATTCTCTGTCATTATCAGAATCCTCCGACTCGGGAGCAGAATCTGGGGCAGATGAGGATAAAGATGGCAACAAAGATGAAGTTGAAAATGGCAACATTGGTGAAGATGAAAATAGCAGCAATGACAGCGATTCAGGAGCTCTGTTAAGAGAAAACTCCGACGCGGAGTCGGAATCTGAGGATGAAAATCACAGCAAACACAATCACGGCGACAATGACAGCGATTCAGGAGCTCTGTTGAGAGAAAACTCTGACTCTGTATCAGAATCTGAGGCTGAGGGTTCGGATTCTGAATCGTCTTTGCTCCATCACAACCGCAACAAAATAAAGGAAATGATGAGAAACGAACGCTCCCACATCGTCAACCGTCTTTCCCAATCGGCCACTTCCGATGCTATGAAAGGGTTTGCGGTTCAGCAGCAACATAAGCTTTACGATAAGATTCTCGATACTCGAATTAAGCTCCAAAAGGCATTGACTTTATCCAACTTGTTGCCCATAAACACCGAGGCGGCCCAAGACCACACAAGTGAAAAGTCGGAAAAGTATATCGAGAAGGCAAAGGCCGAGTGTTACTCTCTTCTAGACAAGGTATTTGCTGCTCGTAAGCAAATGGAGAACAGCGATGTTGCACTCCCCAAGAAACGCACCTTTTCAGAATATGCCAAGACAGCTAACACAATGGATAGTGCTCTTAACGCGTATAGAGGTACAGTTTTGACTAAATGGAGTGCCAAATTGCAAAATTCTTCTGGTGCCAGTGCCATCAACGCAGGCAAATTCCGTGCCATTAACCAGTCGTTTGAACAACAAGTCCAGAACAACTTGGCCGATATGGACCGTTTGATTAAAAGAACCAAGTTGAATAGAAGGAAAATCACACCAATGGGATACGTTACTAAAGAAGAGGAGGTTGTTCAAGAAGATCCCGAAATCCCCCAGGAGACTAAAACAGCACAAATGGCCGAGTTGGATGAGATCTTTGATGACGAAGACTTCTACAGGGTTTTATTGAATGACTTGGTTGATAGAAAAATCAAGACTGCAGACCCCACCTCCGGTATGACTATTAGTTTGCGTTCTGCTCAACAGGCACAGAAGTTCAAAAAGAACGTGGATACAAAAGGTTCAAAGGGCAGGAAGTTGAGGTACCAGGTCCAAGAGCAGATAGCAAATTTCGAGACGCCTAGGCTGTCGTTAAAATGGAACGATGAGCAGATTGACGAGCTTTTTGCGAGTTTGTTAGGACAAAAGGTGGATATGAAGGAGCTGGAAGGAGAGGAGGAAGAAGAGGAAGACGTTGTTGGAGCGGATTCCTTCAGGTTGTTTGGGTAAGCTGCTGCACAGCCCCGGATGGAAACTGTATAAGTGTATAGACGTATGAAAATCATAGTCCATTTGGGGCTCACCTACCAATGATCGATCGATGTATGTATAGCATACATGAGACTATTCAGATTCGGTTGCAAATAGTGTTTTGGCAACCCATGCAGCTCGGTGATGATGCTTATGACGACCAATAAAGGAATGAGCAAGAAGGTTTGTTTGTCAGCAGCAGGAGATATGTTGCGCAGATATCTGGGGAGGTGCACAGACATAGACGTAATCTCATTTTTACGTGAGAGGAACACATTACCGCTGAAAAGCAACAATCATTGGGAGCGCACTAGAAACGAGTGTCAATGATATTGACCAGAGTGATCACAGCATTAAAACAGATGCACATGCCAAGTATGTGGTTATATCTTGTTGGTTGTACCAGAAGATTTCTGTCTCTGGACCAGGGCACAACATTTAATTTGCGAGGATATATGGATAAAACGTGCCCAATCCGTAATTATGGCAACCAGCACGAGTAAATCACCTCCTAATATATACTGTTCATGCGAGAAAAACAAATACACTGCCTTCTGTAGCTTACCTGGAATCAGGCAAAAACCACATGGATACCCTGTGACAAATCAAGATTAACAATGTGGATTGCTCAAAACCCAATGAGAAGTACGAAAAGTGTGGATACAGTAAAAAGCATGTAATTTGTAACGACAACTCAGAAAAAACTAATTTAGCACAAGAAAGAGCAGAGAGAGTCAGCATGTTGGAAAGGAGGCAAAAAGCTACAATAAAAGAAGAGAAAAGTTCGATTTGATCTATCTATCCCAAAATGGACTATCTGGTTGTCTACAGGAGGACTATGTAATGCTCTAAATTATTTATATCTGGTAGTATACAAAATGCTAGCTCAAACTTCCAATGTACGTTCCACAACCAAAATCGATTATACCCGGTAACCTCTTATTCAAAGCACGAAACGCATCAAATCAACAAGTAAACTGTTCATCAAATAGAGAGGTATAAGTACAAGGTTCATACAACTCTCTAACGGTGATCATCATCCATGCTAACCCCTGTCCTCTTCTGATTTACAAGGCCATTTCATTCCGTGAAGTCAACCTCGCAGACGATGCATCAGCATTTGACCGATCCTCCGGTTCCAACATTCTTGGACCTTGGTGGAGTACTAGCCATAAGCGGTGTTGTGTATCGCTGGCATTTTGGAAGTGCATTTGTTGTCGTTGTATCTTTGATATACGGTCGATAATGTTGGTGTATGACGATATTTATCATTGGAGCCCTGTTCCTATTGTCATACTTCTCAGTTCTGTAATCGTTCTATCCTTTTCTAGTTTTCTCTATAATCTCTTTTGTCTCCATCTCGTTATCTCCTTCTCTTCATGACCTTTTTCTGTACACTAGGCCCTGCCCCTGCCCCCTTTGTCTTGACCACGCTCTTCAGTAACACCATATCAAGATCTAAGTCGTCTGGTAGGATAATCTGACGGATTTGGTTGCCCCTAATGTTGATAAAGCTGAGTAGCTGCGGATCCTGGTTGGGCTGCACAAGCTTGATGTTCTTGAGCGACAAATTCATCAGAGGAGAGCACAGTATCACATGCCCATGGACCGTATTACCGTTCTTTAATTCCACCGACATAGGCTGGTTTGTGGATGTCGGTATGTTCATCAAGAAGCGGACGAGTTTCATATTTTAATTACAAAATTGATCACGATGGAAATTCGACTCAAAGCGATGAAATGTGAATCTGATAAAAAACAAATCATGCTGCTCATACTGATACTGGATGGGATGCTGTCAATTATGTAATCTTGATGGCACTTTTGCAAATATTGACCCTAATCAGACAGTCTTCTACAACTGATAGCATCGTAATAAGACTAAAAAGTCATAAAAACTCGACAGCACTGTTTCGCCGGCTGCTGTAAACCACTTCTTTGAAAGAGTCAATAAGCGAATCGTCAGGAAACCAGTGGATAGATATATGGTTGATATTGATTGACTAAAAACAAGATAATGGTGCCAAACATCGAGGCTGAAGTAACTGGGTCGATAGTTTCATAAGGTAAGAATGACAAAACATGCCCTTGATAGCATGTTTCTTCCTCTACATCTTCACAATTTTGCACACTGTCAGCATTCGCACATAATCACCAGATCACGGAAAGTTTGCCATACTCCAATGACTTATCACAGTCACATACAGTATCCTGAGGAGGCACCTAGATCAATTGGGACCTAAATCAATTGGTACTAATTAGCACCTCATCACGAGTCGCGAACGCGTGGCCAGAAATCCACTTAACATGCTGCGACTTATTTGAGAATCAAATTTCCAGCTATGATTTTGTTTATTTTCCATGTCACTCGCAGATAACATAAGAGATATTCCGCCCATAACCCGGTTCTTTCTCATTGGAACCGTTATATCCAACTCGGTATTGGCGATGGGATTGGTGCATCCCTTGTATTTCTCCTTTAGCGGCGAGTTGTTATGGTCCACCATTGGCTTCCTCCGGCACAGCTACACAATATCGTGGGGAGACTTCTTTGTGAGTTTGGCGTTATTTTTGACCCAGCTGTACCGCTTTGTTGTGTGCTTTTTCGTGCAATCGGAGTATAACTTACTGAGTCTTGCCACCTTATACTTTTTCTACCGGAACGCCTCTGAGCTCGAAAAGCGTGGCAAATTCAAAGACAACTTCCCCGATTGCCTATGGTTTTTCATATTGGTGTGCACCTTTATAATCATGTTTGACATAGCACATGCCTTAGCGCCTGGATCATTGGGGAGTTTGCCCTTGCTTCACTTCCGGCTGTTGATTGCAAGTGTCATGTACATGTGGCTGCGTGAAAACTTGAATGTGCGGGTGCTGTTTTTTGGCTTGTTTCCAACACATGGCTACTATTTGCCCTTATTCCACTTGGGCGTTGACATGATGCTGCTGCGTGTCAATGTCTTGAGTTCGTTGGTGGGCTTTGCGTCGGCCTATTTGTACCAGTGTCTCCAACTGCGCACTTGGCCCATCTACAACTTACTGCTGCGTTCTTACTCGCAATTCTTGCAAAAGGCATTTGAGTCAGAGAAGAATAAGCTCGGTACAAAGCAATCCCAGCTGGCGCCTATATTTAGGCGGGCTGTTTTCGACTATGGGTATTTGACGGCTCCAAGGTGGTTGTATGTGTTACTCAAGAAGTCAGAAGTACCTTCCAATTCCCGAGCTAGCTTCGTAGGGAAGGGGAGAAAGTTAGGAACTTGAATAATACAACGATCGGAATAAGAAATGGAGCAGAAGGGGAAAGAGTGATGTATTAAACAAGAGTTAATCATCAGTGATCAAGCGTTGGTTGGAGTGATATTGGCTTGTGAACAACCCCATCAGCTTTGCCACCACCCGCTGGCACTGTGGTCAAAGATAGCATAATGGTGCTAACCTATTCAAAGCTTTACAGGCCCAAGAGAGTAAGACTTGGTGCAGAGAGAAAGAGTAATTAGAAGAATAGCAATAATACAATAAGCACACGTTTGGTTGGTTCAATCTCATATATCTAGCTTGACCTCAAGGTGCGTTCAGCTAGACATGCATATTCACAGGGTAATGTAGAAATGACCAGAGAATGATATCTCCGCCAAATAGTTTCAATGGGATCTCGGATGGGACGGCTTCTGGATGGGTAACCATGACTAGAAAGTAGCAAATATAAGTACTTTAAGATGTTAAATTCCTTGGATTGGTTGAAAGACAACCAAATGAGCGTAAGGTATTCGACGAACAGACTGCAAATTCCACAATTGCTCGTTAATTGCTGCTTTAAGGTACCGGGTACATTTACCTTTATATCTTCTCGTACTTTAAAAATTCCGTACACTTTAACCGTTACATCTGTGGCTTAAAAGATTTCGGTTTCTTATACGAGGTGCACAATTAAGACAAATGGTACGCTTGCGGTCTATGGTGTGTGTTTTCTGAGATCATATCAGTGTATGGTCAAAACACGAAAACTTCTTCGCATTAATAAGGATGGTTTTGGCGAATGCATAATTAGTAATTGAAGGACAAAAAGGCACAAATCACGAAATAAGTAGGCTACACACAAGGCAAACGATTGAGGAAGTCACGCAATGATTACAATTTTGATCGCCCCATTTTAATTCTCTGTTACCAGGCAACCACGATTATCCGTCCACTTTGTGACTTCAGGTGATTGGTGTAGATCGTGTAGAGTTACCTTAATGTCGAAGTTCCTTTTTCACCCATACTCCAAGTCCGTTGCATTCTCTGTGCATGCATGGGAATCAGCTGCTATATTTAAGGGGGGCACCCTGACGATTTGAGTATTTAGGCATTGATTATTCGCCTGGCTTTTTTTATCATGTCCGACTACATTTCCCAGCGAACACTGCTGACATCGCTGTCGCCAGCCGTTCGAAAACGTCCCAAGAAGCACAAGCTGAAGCCACTACTTAAACGGTCAGCTCTGTCGCATCACAAGTTGATTTTTCTGGTGGATGACGATATTGACGATGCCATTGATCCGGACGAACACTACCACGAGGGGTATCTGGACGCGTTACGGGACCTTCAGGAGACACTCGGCAAGCGGAAGCGCAATCTAATTGATTTGACTGAGAGGGATACTGGAAGACAAAGAGAAGAAGCTAAGGAAAGGGAGATTAAACAAGAGCATAGACAAAAAAAAGAGCCCCAAGAAGTAGACAGGCAGAATGAGACTGAGCAAAATAGACAACCAAATAAAGAACAGCATAAACAAGAAAATTCAGACCCCCCAGAACAATCAGAACATTCGGAACAGCCCGGCCAATTAAAACAGCTGGACCAAAAAGCACAACAAACTCAAGCATCACAGCCAGGGAATAAGAAAACTCCAAAGGAAACTCAGAGAGATGATTCACGGGAAGAAACGGTTGACAGTACATTGCAGTTTCTCACGCATCTTCAAAGTGTTCAGCACCACAACTTTGAATCCTCTCTTTCCAATTCTGTAAAAGAGTACCTTTCAAAAAGCGCCCTTTCAGATCTCCAAGACATTGACACAAACAAAGTGGCGCAACATCTCAATGAGGCCTACGACCGCTCAGATGCACAGGAAATCATAGACGAGCTCGTTGCAGAACGGATCGAAGATCTTATTGAGTCTTCCTCTGTGCATTCGTCGGTGCTGCTGGTAGAGTCGCTCAACCTCAAGGATCGTCAAGCTGCCATCAATACAACCCATCCTTTTGGTATTAAGATCTGGAAACCGTCTTTGTACAAGAAGAATCGGTCGGTGGCTGCACGAGCAGAGGAAGATATTCACGATTTTGACTCCAAAAAACCAACAACTTATCGCATTTTCTGGGGCGTCAAGGTAACCAACGTCTTGTGGACTTTGACGTTTGGTTTGTTTCTATACCTGGTGTGTGTGTTTTCTGCCTTCACTGTGTTTGTAATGCTGGGTTTTGCTATCCATCGGCCTTCGAGGCCGTATGTGCACCTTCTTCTTCGCCTTGGTCACTATTGGTTGCGTCCCTTTGGTAAGTTTGTTTTGCTCAAGAAAGATGACAACTATCTCGATGAGGATGTGTTGGACGGAAGACTGATTCTGGAGTTTCACCGGTGGAGACTACAGGAAGAGGGCCGTTTATTCTATGCTCCCCCAAAGAGATACACGAGTAGCAACGAGGCGAGACCCTTATTGATGGACCATACAGGTAGAATGTTGAACGACACCTACAAGCTTAGAAGAGATACGATTGAGGAAAATGACGGCACGAGAGAGGGAAGTTCCTCACAAGAAATTAACTCCCCGACAGTCGACAACTCGGCGATCGATGATGATGATTATGAACCGAAAAAACGCCTTTTTGGCCGTGGCTCATGGAGCTCAGGAAGACTTGGATTCTACCTTCTCTTTTGGGGAATTCTTCAGCCAGTCTTCTACCTTGTCGGTATTCTCTGCTGGATGCTTGTTTTCACGATTCCCATGGCCAAGATATCTATGACTCTCTGTGACCATCTTCGTCGTCACCCTCTTGCGCTCAAGTTTGAGTACGAAAAAGACTTTTACAAGCAGCCCAAGGACCGCCAGCTGATCATCATGTGTACGTATAGGTGCTCGGGCTGGCACTACTACAAGTATACAATTGACGGAACCAATATTTTCTTCATCAACCTCTTGGCCGCGGTACTCTTTGTGATTGTCGATTATTACGTGTTGAAGGAGCGCTTGGGATGGAATGTGTGGTTCACAGACCCGACGTTTTTATTTGGTGCCTGCTTGTTCTCGATCATCCCATTGGCATACTTTATTGGCCAGGCGGTGGCCCTGATTTCGGCCCAGTCCTCCATGGGGCTCGGAGCTGTGATAAACGCCTTTTTCTCTACTGTTGTGGAAATCTTTCTTTACTGCGTGGCTTTAAACCAGTCAAAAGGCAAGTTGGTAGAGGGCCTGATGATTGGGCTGATCCTAGGTGGTGTGCTCTTATTGCCAGGTTTGTCCATGATTGGAGGTGCCTTCAAGAGAAAGACTCAGAGGTATAATCCCAGAAGTGCGGGCGTGTCCTCTACGATGTTGTTGTTTGCGATGGTGACCATGTTTGCGCCCAGTTTGTTTTATCAGATATACGGCGCGTATGAGATTAGGTGCAAAGCTTGTGAAAATGTTGCACCCGTGCTTGACAACAGTGCGTCATTCAAAAACAACCCACTTATTATCAACAACTCTAATGGCGACGTACCCTTTTATGATGACTTGAGCGATGACAACACCGGTTTTGCGCATCCGAACATTGCCAACGCAGCTGCTGTGGCTTCATTGAATGCTAGTACCACAACACCTAGTACTGATTCCGACCATGAACTCCTGGGTGAGAATGCCCCATTAGAAGAAAGCAAATTGATTTCAGGTGGGCTGTTTGGCGGTTCTGTTGGGGTAGGAAAAAACACACATCGAACCAAGCCTCTTAAAGAACCACCAAAGGCACCAGAGTGCACCAAGTGCCGCTTCATCCAACCCTCCTTCTCCCTTGACTCGCTTTATTTCAACGTCATCCAGCCATTCTCTCTTATTGTCGCTCTCGCACTTTTCGCTGCCTATGTTTGTGGTCTCATCTTCACTCTCCGGACCCATGCGTCCCTTATCTGGGCCACGTCACATGAAAAGGAAGAAAAGATTGAGATTGAGTCACCGCTTTTACTACCAGAAGAAGACCGTGGACGCTTGCATCCTGGCCGGCACGTCAGCAAAACACACCCTGCCCCATCACAGGCCGTACAGGAAAAGGATGATTCTGCTGGTGGCCATGATGCCCCAAATTGGTCGCGTAACAAGTCCACGGTGATTCTTCTTGGAGCCACATTGGTGTACGCTGTGATTGCGGAGATTTTAGTGGACAATGTGGACGATGTGTTGGCAGACTTTGCAATTGACCCCAAGTTTCTTGGGTTGACAGTTTTTGCCTTGGTTCCAAACACGACCGAGTTTTTGAATGCGATTCTGTTTGCAACCAGCGGAAACGTTGCCTTGTCGATGGAGATTGGAAGTGCTTACGCATTACAGGTGGTGCTCATCCAGATTCCTTCGTTGGTGTTATTTTCGATCTACCTGGGTTTCGACCGGGTCGAGCAGATTTTTGCGTTAGTGTTCCCAAGATGGGACATTATCGCTACCTTGATCCTGATTTACTTGTTCACGTATATTTATGCGGAAGGCAAGAGCAATTATTTCAAGGGCGTGATTTTGATTTTGATTTATGTGGTGGTGTTGATTGGGTTTTGGTTTAACGATCGGATTGAGAGTTTAGACGATGAGTACATGAGACCGTCCTATTTCTTCACATAGTTAATGTGAATGACATCATATGATGAATAAACGTGCCAACAAAGTTATGTCTACAGGAAATCTTCCGATGAAGGATCGATGGGTGTAAACTTGGTGGGTACGCGGTTCGATCGATTTTATCTGCCGCATTCACTTGAAATCAAAAACATCCCGTTGACTTGTTTCACCTCATGGATGCTTTCTGACTATATATCAAGGAACTACTCAATGGTCTTCTGCAATTAATTACTCATTGACAGTTTGTAGGCTTACGTGGGAAAATAACTGTGCCATCCTTTTACATTGCCTACGAGCAAAATCGGCAATAAAATTTAATACTAATAAAGTGAACGTTCAATTAACTCTGCCAACATTACTCAAGAGAAACTTGCTCTGTCTCTTTTTTCTCGTTTTCTTCCCTTCGCTTTTCGTCTCTCCTATCCAAATAGTAAGCTATACAAGTCATGATCAAACCAAACGCACAAAGGGCAGCAGTGTAGGAAAACCCAATAAAATACCGCGGCTTATCATTGGTGTTCCAAACCAAAATCGGGACCCATGCCCCGGTAACGTAAGCCAAGGTGTTTGTGATCACAACCACAAAGTTTCTCTTCATGTCGTTGTGGAACAAAAGCCTATTGACCCATGAGAAAATAAATGGCTGTCCCCAGGAAGTGGGCATGCCCACCAAAAAGTAGGAGAACCAGTGGAGTCCGATTGGAATATCCCATTTAGCCAAGAACGAGCATCCAAAGATTAAACAAATGAAGAAGGCCGCGATAAACCCATGATTCTTCTTTCCTCCTAGGTAATCGTTGATGTAGGCAAACACGATTGTAAGCACAATACCGCACGCGGTCAAAATCGACGGATACGTATTGTATACCGAGGAAGGCTTTTTTAAGGTGATTTTCATCCAAGTGGTAAAGGTAGGCTGTCCAATTGCTGAACAGGCGTTATTATACGCCAAGAACATCAAGGGGAAAACATAGATGTGCCATGTGTCAAAGAAAGTCTTGATTTTTGCCCAAGTGTAAGGCTCCCGTGTGTTCAACTGGGCCCCAATTCTTCTTCTTCTCTCCAACCCCACCAATATGTCTTCCTCACTGAAATACCACACATCGGTCGTAGAAGGGGTGTTGGGGTCCACAAACATGGTGTATATACCGATGGGAAAACTGATCACAGCATCAAAAACGAACATCCATTTGAATGGAGGCATGCCTGAGTTGTGGAATCTTTTAATAATACCCTGTTGCAATGGGCCTGATATTATTCCACTGAGATTACCAGCAATTGCAAAGTACGCACTTCTCTTGGAGAGTTCAGCCGCACTATAGTTTGACCCCATAAGCCACTCTAAACCGGGAAAGTATCCTGACTCAATAAAACCAAGCATGAACCGAAGTCCGTAGAGACCCTTTATGTTAGTTTTCCCACAAGTAATCATCAAAACAGTCAAAAGGGCCCACAAGATCTCGAGCGCACCCAAGTAAAAGCGCGCAGATATCCGGTGGAGTATCAAATTAGATGGGATCTGGCCGATTATATAGCCCACGGTAAATAAGGTCACCAAGTAATTGTATTGGTTGTGCGACATATTGTAGTATTCGTCCATTCCATTCACGTAGGCCGTCGTGATATTGGACTGGTTCAAGTTTTTAATGAAGTATCCAAGGCATGACGACGACAAGAGGAAGAAGTCCAACTTGAGAAGATACCTCTGCTCCTTGGGATGTTTGTCTGCACCATCCCATAAAAAACGCTTCAACTTGAACCAGTATGATGTTTGCCGGTACTCTAACTCTTCAGGACTCAAGTTGAGCGACAAGTCGATGTACGGCTCATCTGAATCAGCCGACGAGACAGACTCAGATTCAATCACCACATTGGACTTCTCAAGAGAGTCACCAGAAGACTTGGGCATATTTTCAGTTGCAGCAAACTTGGACTTGAAAAAGCTTAAAGCAGTCATTGGTCCTCCGTGCTGGCTAGGTGGTACCCTTAAATACTCTAAAGTGTGGAAGCCAATATTTTTTCTGTGGCTGCAAATTGCGACACATCCAGAATAGGAAGGAAGGGCAACGGAGATTAATAATCTTCTCCATATAACGATGACTTTTGCGTGAGCCTTCACGGGTGGAAACCAATCTCAATATGGGGGTGTCTAACCTCTGCGGCTTCGGAAAAACACTTATTTTTGTGGCCCCTGTGCCTGAAATATCGTCTTAATTGTAGTGCACATTTCAGCCGAACTAAAAAAGAAAAGACTCTTTAAAACAAGTCTATTAACTATAAGCTACCAAAGGTGCGGATCTTTGCTACGCTCAACCGATATGGAAACAAACATAATGAGTAAAACATCGTGTTTAAGGAAAGCTGTGCGTGGGCACTGTCCTTTGTGTCCGGATTAATAGGCTAGCCACACCCTTTATTAGATTTATTTTGTAGGCTGTCAAGGGGCCACATATGATCAACATTCCCTTTCCAAAAATATATGAGAGTTGATGGACTTAGAATTGTGCTCATATTTCCAGGTTAGGATTCGGTCAGGCTCATGTTGTGGCACTAAGCCTACACACAGTTTTTAGGCACCTAGTAATGATTCATCTGAAAGATAGATTTCTTCAGCAGCTGAGAAAAAGTTACCACTATGGACTTTTCTTTGCCATGAATTCTTTACCCTATCCGATGTAGTGAGGTTTGAGATTTGTCAGAGATATGAAGTTGTACTTTGGGGTCGATTTTATATGCCCCTTTAGCTTTCCTTGCGATGACAAATACATGCGTCAAAGTCTGATATTAGCTGTTGGAATGCCATACGGCGACTCTTGACTGTACCGTTCGTATCAGGGCATTGGCCCTATCCCCAATCTACCATAGCACGTACCTGCCTCGAGTATTACCCAAGTTAGGAAAGAGTCGTCCGGGTAACTTAGGTACAAATAGGGTGAATGAGACCATATATATAGGGTGAAAGATCAAAAAGAACAAGGTTTAATTACGGTTGACCCGAGTTCGGATTGCTATTGCATTACACTATAGATTTATTCTATCGTCCAATACATTGTATGTGAAGGCATGAGTTGTAGCTAAATATTTAATATATACATAGGGGCCATATAGGGGTTACCGTTATACCAGCCTAGCAGGCGAGCAATTGACGACTTGGTTTATAAAATATTTGTTAGGGATTCCACTCTTGGGTTGGGATTAAAATAGTCATATTGCTGGAACCTTTTTGAGTGTGCTTTCTTCAACATCACCACTACTGATCTGTTTCCTTTCTTAACCGTTCAGCCTGGTGATTACTAACATGAACCACTGTTTGTCTTTTTTAAGAAAAGATCGAGGACGACTTCGTCCGTTGTTAATTCCACGGAGCGAGAATAAGATAAACATGGATTAACGTTTATCTAATTCGCACAGAGTGCGTTTCGCTTGAATCTGGAAATGTACTGCCCAACCCACATGTAATAAAAGTATTCTCCGTGAACAGTATCAACATTACTGTTTTTGGCGTGTATCATCCAACGCCTGCTTTTAAATCTCGTGTGAGATTCATCTCAAACCAGGTGCATTCGCAATGTTTGTACATGCCGTGCCTCAACACTGCATTCTTTCCAACGCTGTTCCGTAGGTCCTCAGTCAAAACATTTTTCTTTGTAACTCAATTCCCCATCGCTTTTTAGCATGGTTCCTGCATCGCTCATTAAAACAATCGCGCATACGTTACACCCACTTAAAGCTTAAACATGTGTTTCGCTCATTTAAGCATGTAAATGTGCCCCACACTCAAATCACATATATTTGTGTGACTCATGTGTAACTCACAAGCGCTTACCATCAAAGTTGTGCTTTTTATTTTCACCCTGAACCCGACCACATTCATCCTATCACTTGCTACCTCCTTTGTAATATCCCTTATCACACTCCACATGTCGCATCACACAGTCACGCTGGTGTCACGGGTCTACACAGATGTCCTCTCGACCAAGCCTCAAAGCTACTGGGACTATGACGACGTTAACATCAAATGGAGCGCGCAAGACAACTACGAGATCATCCGCAAGCTTGGCCGCGGCAAGTATCTGGAGGTATTTCTCGGCATGGACATAACGAAACAGGAGCAGATTGTTATCAAGGTTTTGAAGCCCGTCAAGAGAAAGAAAATCAAGCGTGAGATCTCGATTCTCAAAAACCTCGAGTTGGGGCCCAACATCATAACCCTCTTGGATGTGGTACGCGAACCACAACTGAAAACGCCATCGCTCATCTTTGAGTACGTCGAAAATGTCGACTTTCGTACCTTGTACCCTAGTTTCTCTGACTATGATATCCGCTACTACATGTTCGAGCTCCTCAAGGCCTTGGATTACCTGCACTCCATGGGCATAATGCATCGTGATGTCAAGCCTCATAATATTGTTATACACCACGAAACACGTACGCTTCGTTTGATCGACTGGGGTCTTGCTGAATACTATCACCCCGGAACCGAGTACAATGTTCGTGTGGCCTCACGCTACTTCAAGGGACCGGAGCTTTTAGTCGACTTCCGTCTCTATGATTACCTGTTAGATCTTTGGTCCTTTGGATGCATCCTTGCTTCTTTGGTCTTTATGAAGGAGCCATTTTTCCATGGCAAATCCAACACAGACCAATTGGTGCAAATTGTTCGTGTGCTTGGTACCCAGAGCCTCAACGAGTATCTTTTCAAGTACCAATTGCAGTTGAGCGATGAATATGAAGATTTAGGTTATTACAATAGGCGTCCGTGGGAACGTTTTGTGAATGAAAACAACAGGCACTTGGTATCACCCGAGTTCTTTGATTTTATTGACCGCTTGTTGCGCTACGACCACCAAGAGAGGTTGACTGCAAGGGAGGCGATGATGCACCCATATTTCAATATGCTTAGAGAATATCGGGCGAGAAATTGAAGATTCCGAAGACGAATTTATTCAAGAAACGCCGAGGAAAAAAAGGCGTCTAGAGACATGTATGAAGAGTACAAGCAACTAGAGCCAACAGTGAGAAGGGATATAAGGCAAAGTTACCATAAACTCAATTGTATGTGCAAACAAGTCCTAGTGCAGGTTGAAAGGCGAAACAGGGAGCGGGTGCACGAGTTGTGAGAAAGTAATCACAATAGAGTAGACCATTCAAGCGCAGTAGCTAATTAGAAGTCGGTGAATCTGTTGGTGCAAACGAACCCATCCTTGTGTGAAAAAGGTATAGAACACCAAGCTGAGTTTACTGTCCAGAAAATTTAGAAGTAGAGAGGTGTGAAAAAACACCCGGAGGTACTAGAAGAAACTTGATCTTGCAGGCGACCCAGTATGCCTCAGCCTTGAAGAAACGGCTGCCAAAGTAAATCGGCCAGCTATCAGCTTACTTATAGTGTTACTAGAACTGATGGAATATCAAATAGCGACTCCTGGTTATACTCCCGCTCGATTGCGTGTAATCACCGATGGTTGAAGGAAATTTAGTAAACATCAATGCTCGCCTTAGGCGGAAGCAAGTACTTTACAGTTCATCCGTAATGGAGAAGTACCGATCCTCCTCAGGTGTGCCGGAGTATAGGAAAAGACGCCGTAGATACAGGGAGATAGGCTTCACCCCAACCCACCATGAAACCAGAGACGTCCGGGTAACTTGACCAACCGATGGGTCTATGTTGAAATATTCCAAGGCATAGTGCTTAAACGTCACTTGGTTAGCTAGTAGTAGTTGTTTACTTACAGAAAATGAATGCCTCAAGTTTCACCAATGTTCCAGATAATTTCTAGGAATACCTGCACTATATATGCTTTTGCAAAGGAGCCAAACCATCTGGGCCAGTTCCCGTAAATGGAAACCCTTCCTGACTTGATACCAGGGTCGACGTGCCGGCAAAGGGCATCGGGCTTCTCCGAAACATCTGCCCTTAGTAATTTCTTAACTCAGAAGTCTTTCCAGTATTCAATCGCCTTTGTGGTTTATACCACATGTGAAAGACCTGTATTGGACGACCCTTCCTTGTTTTCTAAGAGCCAATGCTGGTTCCTTAATCATACATGTGACTACAATAGAGTTTTCTTGAGTACACAACAGTTTAACAAACTGTTATAGTAAATTTTGATGAAAAGAACCAAGGGCAAGAAATCGTTTGATCCGCGTTCCACGGTTATTGTTGATTGTTATACCACCTTGTAGTGTCAAATTCATAGCTCTGTCTATTAAACCTCGTAAACGGCGAGCGCTGCGAATAATCAAACGAGAAGATCCTACAGAGCGGTTCAACAGGAATATTCTTTGTGCTGTTAAGTTATGAAGAGTAGTTTCGATCTCAATGGTGCTGTAGCCTACTCTAACCAGACGGCCATCAAAATAAACTAGCAATCGTTTCGTGACCCATCCTGTTTCGCCACCCTATTTATTCGGGCGGCTGTTTCTATCTAGCCTGAGGCAAAGTTGGCTTATGCAGGACTATATTTGTATTTTATTATTTTTTTTCACCATTCAGAAATACAGTGACTTCATTCTATCTAGCCTGAGGCAAAGTTGGCTTATGCAGGACTATATTTGTATTTTATTATTTTTTTTTCACCATTCAGAAATACAGTGACTTCATTCTATCTAGCCTGAGGCAAAGTTGGCTTATGCAGGACTATATTTGTATTTTATTTTTTTTTTTCACCATTCAGAAATACAGTGACTTCAATCCAGCACTGTATGTAATACACCTCATCTCCCAAAACTACACAGCTTTTTTATATACATACTATGGGAGATTACACTCTTGAGTTGGGGATATAAGCCAACTACATTGTCTTAATGAGGAGGGCCATTTCTATGAGAAGTACTGTACTTATATGCAGCCAGAAGCTCCACCCGGTCTCCCAGTTGACCCGGCAATGCCCCGCGTGGCACTGCCACGAACCCTCAAAGGAAAACCGTGATACTTGAAGTTACATAGTGCTTCCAGCACGTGAAAGAAGGTGTTTTACATTTTTTATATAAATTATGTATATTCACCTCCCCTAGGATTCCACTGCTCGGAAACCTTCACCCTCACCAATGAAAGCTTTGATGCCAAGTTCCACAATACACCACTTTTGACACCATAAGCAATACAACACATCGTTATCCACTTCATCCTCCCTCTCCGCTCCCCTGACTCCGCTCATACTTTCTCCCTTTTCACTCAATCCTTTTTCGACTCATCATTGCTCCTTTTCCTATCATCATTTTCCCATACCTCATTCATCCATTTCCACTTATCCTTTCTCCCTTCTATCTCATCATCTCTCCACTCATCCTCCATCTCGTCACCTTTACCTTTTTTTGTTTTTTTGTTTTTTTGTTTTTTTGTTTTTTTTTGTTTTTTTTTGTTTTTTGAATTTTTGATTTTTTTGAATTTTTGAATTTTTGCTAACAATCACGTTTCAATGTATGGGCTCTTTCACTAAAAGCCGTCCCATACCCCACTGGTAGTACTTGTGACCAAGGTACCCCGCATACTGGAAGGATAATGACTCGTTGGGTGGCTGTACAGACCGGAAGGATATTGGCTCGCTGATTTACTGTACAGACCGGAAGGATAGTGGCTTGCTGACTCACTGTACAGACCGGAAGGATAGTGGCTCGCTGACTTACTGTACAGACCGGAAGGATAGTGGCTTACTGATTCACTACCGGAAGGATAGTGGCTCGCTGACTCACTGTACAGACCGGAAGGATAGTGACTCGTTGGGTGGCTGTACAGACTGGAAGGATAGTGGCTTGCTGACTCACTGTACAGACCGGAAGGATAGTGGCTCGCTGACTTGCTGTACAGACCGGAAGGATAGTGGCTCGTTGGGTGGCTGTGCAGACCGGAAGGATGGTGGCTAGTTCTGTTACTGTACAGACTCGAAGGATAGTGACTAGTCGGGTGACTGTTCAGATTCCAGGAAGGGTAGTGGCTAGTTCTGTTACTGTACAGACTCGAAGGATAGTGACTAGTCGGGTGACTGTTCAGATTCCAGGAAGGGTAGTGGCTGGTTCTGTTACTGTACAGACTCGAAGGATAGTGACTAGTCGGGTGACTGTTCAGATTCCAGGAAGGGTAGTGGCTAGTTCTGTTACTGTACAGACTCGAAGGATAGTGACTAGTCGGGTGGCTGTTCAGACTCGAAGGGTAGTGGCTAGTTCTGTTACTGTACAGAGTCGGATAGTGGCTAGTTGGGTGGTTGTGCAGACTCGAAGGGTAGTGGCTAGTTCTGTTACTGTACAGACTCGAAGGGTAGTGGCTAGTTCTGTTACTGTACAGAGTCGGATAGTGGCTAGTTGGGTGGCTGTGCAGAGTGGAAGGAATGGGCAGGGTAAAGGACGGGCTGAAGTCCGAAGAGCCCGAGCAGGCAACATGCAGGTTTCCCATACATTGGTCAACAATGTATCCATCTAAGTTCACACCAAATGCTTTGCAGCTCATCGTAGACTTCGCGCACAGGTAGTAGCAAACCACAGCAGCAGGGTATAAGGAACTTATTTGAACTGTAATCGGTTCGCTCCATGAAATAAAACAATCTCCCCATTGAACGGACGTGGAGGTACCCGGGATCCAGTCTACACCGTTCTGGAGGGCGTTGACTAAATTGCGGCAATCCCCGATGTCCGCTGCGTTATTTTCACTGCACTCCACATCATCGAAAGACTTTTTATTCAACTTGCTTATCTCGACCATAGAAGCGTTAACATCAGAAGCCTTAACGAAAACATTTCTCACAGCATTGCTTGATGATGATGAGGTCAACGAAAGAAGAAACGATGGGTCTCTTTTCAACAATTTGGACATCTCAACAATCAAGTCGGAATTATAATCAACAGAACTGGAAGTTGTCTGACCTGCAAAAATGAACTTGAAATACAATAAAACAGCGTCACCGTAATACCCTTTCGAGGTTGCCTCCGCCGCCAACTCCGCAACAGACTTCAAATAGTTACAAGATGATAAAGTCACCACACCAATTTCACCCAAACCATAGGCACTGAGATCGGCGTTGAAGACAGCTTCGCAACTACTATCATCGTTGGGGTCAATTTGGTTGTCGATGATGGCGTCGATCGAGTCATCGTATTGCGAGCAGATTCCCAAACCCGCAAGGGTTAATAAAGTAAGCTTGGAAACCCTCATTGTGTTGGAGAATTTAATAGAAATGGAGCAGTTATTTATGCTTAAGAAATCCCTCGTGAGGGGTCGCGTGATACACGTAGTTTATACAAGCAAGGTTTCGAAGTTAAAACTCGTTGGCAACTAAGAAGCTCAAATACTATATGAAAAAAATTTTGAGTTTGTTTTCAGCGAATATTCTTGCCCATCTATGAGGATCTATAGCCGACCCCTCAAGATCAAGCAACTGACATCGCAGTTAAATTCCTTTCCTATTTGGTCTTTTCCACAGCTTCTAGACATCTGAGTAAAGTACACCATCTTTATGCCCAACAATTTTATGTCTAAGCTTTAGGTATTGAGTTCTGCGCCTTTATGGTCAAATATGTTATTTGATTTGTGTCAAATTGTAACGCGTCGAATAATCTATTATGTGTCTCGTTTAAGCAATGTGAAGATTTGTGGCACGTTGGCGTGTTCGGTTCTTGAGTTCAGCTCCCAGTACACCCCCATGGTCAATGGTGCTGATTACACGTTTCGCGTGAGCCAGGTTTTCTACGGCCGACTAGAGAGAATTCAATCGATAGGGTTCCACGCTAGGCTTTCCGATAGTTTATATTTGTTGACCCATATTGTGTGATTTAGTCATATATTGTAAGCTCTAAGCTTCTTCCACAAAATTGACGCGTTTATTAATTCCCCTCATCCGCATATCATCCGTGCACCACCTAACCTACATTGGTGCAAATATTCTTGCCAAGTACATATGTTAGGTAATACCGGAAACCTTTTCGAACAGTGGGTTCCAACAAGTTCTGTACTTTATAGCCTGATACGAACCACGATTATTTTCTATGCAGAAAAATCCAAAAGAAGTGGAATTTGACCTTAAGTAGACGATTCACTACCACAAAAAAGTTGAGTGGTCGAAATATGTGAAATGCATGATCAGAATGGTGGTTGTAGCCTTGAGCTTTATTTATTGAATTTTAAACGAAAACTCGCCAAGAACAGTCTCTTCGGAAGTGGATTGGAGTTGACAATGACATGGTTGGTAGTACGTAACGTTTGACTAATAAGATTGCTCTCTTCTTCCCTTTCGCACGATACATTGTTGTAAGGTGCACGTGCACATGTAACCAGTGTCAGATTAGACTTTACCCGCCACCCTTATCCACTCCTTAACAACCCTGTGGCCGCGTCTATTCGAGTCGTTCCCGTTCCTGACAATTACACCTCATGGCGCCAGTATGCATAGCTTCTTGGATAGGTTTTCCCTGAACACGAGTAAGGGGTTATCTCTCTTTTCAACAATAGTGTGAATTACCTTACATGGAGCTTGAAACCATGTTTCCTACATCAGACAGAGCCGCGTTTTTATCAATTTTTGGGACGGCATGGTGATTAAGTGGTAGATAGAGATTCCCCTTTTGCAGGCCAAAGTTCAGGGCGTCCTCAGCGATTGTTCCACGATGCTTCCAATGCGCTGCCCTACATTTTGTATACTGGGAGGTGTTTTTTCTGCCTCCTCCCTCTCGACCCACAATGCTTAGCGAACATCCTCTTCCTGTGTAGCTCACACAGTAGTGTCCTACAGGATGTTTCGTCAAGTTCAGTCAACTTTGAATCCCCGGAATAGCAAGAATTGTGGTGTTTGTTCCGATACATGACGACCTCTAAAGAATGAATACAGAGAAGTACCCGCTACGCTCAGGAAAGATCACAGAAAGTTCATATCTCCTACACCTATACAGCCAGTGTTTATTCAGTCAATACTGCTCCACAAATGCCCACTTTAGATGCTTTAGTGGCCCCTCTCAATGTTTCGAGCCGACACCTACAAAATTTGAATAGATTAGTCTTCCGCACCTTAGACATGTTGCGCTAATGAAGCTATCAAAGGAATACCACCGCACTCCAAGGGCCCAATGGAATTGGATAGTTGGGGGAACTTCTTTTCAATCAAGAGCTGATAACATAATCATCCTAAGAGTCAGTCAACGGAATCCAAAAAAGTGGCCTTTTTTACATACACGGGAACTGTGGGTCTGTAGTGAGAGCAGGCACTAACTGTGGCATTGTAAATAAGCAGATTGGAGTATATGGGACTGAGAAGATGACATGGGGGGTATCTAGGAAGGATTTTGTATAGTTTGGAACAAGTTACCCAATAAAATGAGTTCAACAGCATGCTCCAGTGTTGGTTCGTACCAGAAAATCACATGCGTAGTACCACCATCTTCAGGGCATCTAACCTAATGGAAGACCGAGGGTCGTTAAAGTGTTAGTACTGCGGTAGGTGAAAATACCTGCACACGACCTAGACGGCACATAACCCCCTGCGGGGTAACCATCACCTGATAGTGGGAGTTACTCTTGAAAGATATATTAGGGTGCATCAGCCGAATGGAGGGCAAGGTGGGCATTTTCGACTACACTGTCTTATATAGCTTAGATTAGAGATACCAAATTCACAAGAGTGTTAAGGCTATACTCTAAGACCACCTGATATCACTGTCCAATCAGGCACATACTTAATTAACTAAAATCCAGAATACTGTGCAGGATGGTAGCCATGTGTAGGGTTATGAAAAACCATATTTAGTTTTGAAGAAGCAGGGAAGGAATTGACTTTCCCATGTGGCTCACACCACAATGGAGGCGCTCCCCCATACCCCGGAAAAATTACAGAATTAGGAGATTATTTGACAAAGAATTAGAAATCCAGCAACACCGAAAGCCTCATGCGTCATGTCAAGGAATTTTTTCCCATCATGGGACCCGCGCCAGCTTAGCTGCTTTGGGAAGCATGAATAGTCCAGGTATTCTACGAATATCACGACCTTGAAATTTGGTGACACTTGTGTTATTCATTTTCTGTAAGTACTAGCTAACCACGTGACCTTTTCAGCATAGAAGTGTCGCTCAGATTTTGACAATCTACTGAAAAAAAAAGTGGTTGAAACCGATAAACGGCTTTTCGTCGTTTCTCTCGGAAATTCTTGCCAGAGGACTGCAAGCCACAGAAGGAGGAGGATGATTCATTTTGATTCAGTGCTATTCTCGAAAACACGATGGCGCGTTAAATTAGTAGACAGGACTTTTCCCAAAAGCAGGAAATCACGGAAGGGCCCAACTTTCAACTTCTCATTCTCTCAGTAGCTCCGGCCATCCTTCTAAGTGTAATCTGGTGTACTAGGTTCATCTTTGCGTTTGCTCACGGCTCAATACCTCTGGTGAACTTGTTTCAGTGGCTCTTTACCGCTATGTGGTTCGCTTTTTCTTCGCGTTTCAGCATCATTACTTGGCCTTAAGCCCGGTCCTTGTCATATTTTTCGACTTATCCACCCCGACGATTCTTATTGCCAATTGCATGTCTCGTGAGTCTGACATTTGGGATTTGGAACCATAAACCACGTTTCATCCTTTTCATCCTTTTCACATATGTCAGCTCAGTCAGTAATTTGTTAAGGGTCTAGCTACCTTTGGGGAATGGCACAGATGTTCCAGCAACAATACCACAATACAGACACATTCGGATATTCCGATCTGCAGGCCAGTTTCTTTCATGCTTTTTTGCCTGGAACTTGATGCCGATCGGTTACAGTATAAAATGTCAAGTCGCCCATACAAGTCGCCCAGGTCTTAAGCGAGCCGATACAAAACTTTACGCACTTCATTAAGCTCGATCACGTCTGCTAGGATTTGTACGCTTTAGATCAAATCTAAACTTATCTCATCTATAAAATCTATGGGAAGAAATCCATCTTGAATATTCAATCAGTGGCTAGCTAGTTAGGCGCTATTACTTTTGTGCACGCCTGGAAACCGAGGTTTGCGAAGGGTAGTATAATATACAGTATTTGATCGAGGTCACTTGAGAGGCTTCTATTATCCTTGATCAATTGTCATACATGAAGCCAAATTTCAAGCAGACCCTCTCCACATTGGCGAGACTGGGAGCTTGGTCACGCATCCCCGGCTTCTTATTCAATTACAAGCCCCTCATTAAGCTCAACACTGGTCTGTTGTGGGATCCCTTGATGCCCAGGTGCACAAATAGTGGCCATCGCACCCTTCGACGCTTTCGCAGCACTTTCATTCGATCCGCTACAGAGAAAAGCTAGAACATTCACCCCTAGCTCTGCACTGGCCGTGGTGGGCTCGTCCAAAGCCCTCTCCAGTAACGGCATTCATGCCGATGATGCACCATTGGTATCGTTCAACTACAGATCTATCCCTAGGCTAAATCAAAAATCATTGGAAGGCCCACAAATACACATTCACATCTAAGTTCAACTTCAATGATTACAGCTCCCTAGCACCAGTGGCGATGTCATCTTTTGTCTACAGAATCATTAGCGGATCTCGACTAATTGGCTACCAATCCCTTGGGACATTGACAAAGGTGACCACCACGTCCTCTAAACCTTACCCGCCCCTAATCGCTGACTACGACGGCACACAGTGTTTGCATGTGTCCCATGAACCCTTTTGCCCCCTTTTTAGTGACCTCACTCCAGGATACAACAACTTTGCCGTAGACAGTCAACTCGTTCCTACACAACGCTCTGGTTGAAGGACACGCTCTACAAAATGCTCGAGAAGCTTAACGATCGAACCCACTCCACTCTCTACCACTTGAAGTTTGAAATAGACGCATTGCTTTGGGCTATTTGGGAGCAGTTATTTCACGTTCAAACCGTACTAGCAACTATGTTTAAAAATCATCTCAATCTTGAATGGAATGTATGACCCTATCACAGCAATCAGGCCCAAAGGACTGGACATCAGATAGATCTTAAGGGAAACTGTGCTGACTATGTCAAAAAAATACCTCCTCAATATACCCTCACAGTGGTTAATAATCTAGTCGTTGCGGTCACCTTCAAGACATTACATCTCATTATTTCATTGAATATATCGCCTACGGGGTACACGACAACCAGTTCAACCGCCGCGACCGTAACAATGAATCCATTTATGAATTTTCTCGTCAACAACGTACACTCCAGCCTGTCTCACGAATGCCGCGCCATTTTTCTTGGTTTTCAACTGTGTGACTTCGCCACAGTTGGGATCTTCAAGTTTCAAGCGCCCTTACCTGCATATGCAGAAACCACGCTACCACCGGTACGCTCCTATAGCTCATATCCAAGGGCTCTGCCCTGTGGCACCCAATTCAATACAATTATAAGAAATTCAATGATCACAACAGACTTTGAGATTCACCCCATAACGACTGCTTATGTTACAATGTGATAACCACCCTGTTAAACAACACTTATTGTGCAGTATGGTAGTCACGTGCATGATTACGCAATCAACGTTTGGTTTGTAGGCAGGGAGGAATCGTCCAATGCAAATCTTTCCCATGAAAACAAAAGCCACTAGCTAACCACGTGACTTTTTCAGTACGCCTTTAAAAGGATCTCATATTTCAACAATCCCACATTTCAATAGGGTTATACCACGTAATTGTAGGGTAATTCCCTAAAACTATTTTAATTCTTCTTTGACGTAAACTATATGAGACGGTGTGTTTGGTATGTAAAATACCCACTTGCCCCGCTCTTGGTTGAAACGACTTGAATATGTACCCGGGAATACTTCCCACTGTCTGATAAGTGACCGTAACACACCACAATATCCATATAAACATCCGGTATTCCCTTCATGTTCTGTGCCCTAAAGATGGTGGTACCACGCTTGTGATTTTCTAGTACGAACAATCATCTATTTTGGAAGTTACGAACTAAAACTGTCAAATAAGAGTCAGAACTATCAGATACTTTGAAAATCTTTTGACTGAAACACTTCACCACCCTCTTCAGCTTTATAACTTGCTAACTGACTTTTTTGAGATAAGTTTAATATGTGCCAGCTACAATAATGTTGTGGTCCTACTAACCACAATTGGTTGTAACTATAAGGCATACTTATAATGCTTTTGTTAGCCCAAAAAGTATCACTTGTATGTCATTTTAGTCAAGCAGAATATCTTATCCATTTGTCGAATGAGTATTCCTGGGAACAAATCAGTTTGTTTATGATATGAACGATTTTGTTGTGGTTTAATCTGAATATCATGCCAATAAGTGCTTAAACTCTATACATTCTGAACAATAACGGTCTCACCATATTAATGTTGAAGATTGATCCTACAGCCACAAATTTATTGTAGCACAGTATACAAATAAAGCAATACCTTGAGAACTATTCAAATTCTATGGAATTAAGAAACAAAAAGACGAGATCAAATTCAGAAATCGCTTCTTAAAAATGTGTTGGTGCACTTTATAAGTTATTTAGTAGTGACCAGCAACGGTGATATTTTGCAGCTGATCGGAAGTCGAGCAAAGATACCAATCACGCGTTTCACAGCTTAAACTATTCGCTGATCGAGCTTTGGTAGAGTATTTAATTTAAACTCAACTTATCTTCGAAGCTTTGCTAAAAAAATTGAAGCAATAAGGCTTGAGATATGAATCACTGTTTTCATCTAACCACTTTCGACCAATTTTTACGCTCAACAGTTAGTTTGATTATGCATGGAATACGCGTGGAAATGCTTTTTCTGACTTTAGGAAGATTTTAGGTCGAATACACCACTCGTCAAAAAAAATGGTTGTATGAAAATGATTGTCATGGAATTTATAAGGGACCTTCTTTCCTGAGTTGTGAAAGTAGCATTCACATGGGCTTTTGTGGACAATATGTTGACGTATTTTTGAGGAACACAATAAGAGGCGTGAATTTACGAGATCCTGTCAAAGTGCATTTTTATATGCAGGGAACTTTATGGGGACTCACACGCTAGGGATTTAAAAAATAGAGTTTCGGCTATTTTCAACGAAAATCCTTTCAAATTATATATAAGTCGACTAATTATCAAGAAATTCCCTTCAGAACCGAGCTTTTACGCCACCCGACAAATGAAGCATCAACTCGAGGAAGTATCTCGCAACATGATTCGGCAACGCGTATTCCGCAAGCCTCGAATCTTGATCGTCAGTTGCTTGATTACGGTCTTAATTGTCTTCAGATATCTATCCTTATATGAGGGTAGTACTTGCCACTCAGTTTTATCTTTAGAGGACGATATTCTACTATTTCCATCATCGTTCGACCAGAGCCCTTGTGAGTTTGTCGCTCAAAACTTTGATAAGTCTAAATTGAAGGTAAAGACGATGAAAGCGCCTTTAGTAAACGATTTGAACTTTCAGGAAGCACAGGAATACCATGAGCATCCTCTTCAAGTTTACAATTCAGCCAAAAAGATCATGGGAGAGATGTCAAATTGCGCTCTTGAGCTTCTTGAAAAGCTTAATATTCGTATCACGAGGGCAAAACTGCTTCAAGGCGATTTAAAATCGATTTTAGAGAGGCTTGCAGAAGAAATCGTTAGCGAAAAGAGCACCTATATCACGATGCTAGGACGTCGCATATACGATACCTTGAGGGCTCAACTCGATGATGGATCATACTCAAAGCACTGGTATAAATCTGGTGGATCTTCTGTATTCCTCAAAGAATATGGAGTCCATTATTCTGTGTCGAGTTTAGTTTTCTCCCGGTCGGCCGAAAGAGACGAACCCGCATTTACATTGGCATATGCACAACTTTTTGATACCAACTGGAAGGAAGTGAAATGTTCTTTGCTTGTTCCGACGAACTCTTTCAAGGATCCGGATTATGTGAAGGATTCTGAGAAATATGCGACCTTGAGCTTTCCTCAAGTAGTTGAAATTCCATACTTGGCAGGTCACGGTGATGATAAAAATGAACACCCTGGGATAGAGGATGTCCATGTTTCCCTCATCAAAAATGAGGCAGGCCATGAAGAGCCCATGCTAACGTACAACCTGTTACGAAGATCAATGTACGAAAAAATACGTGGTGTAAGTGAAACCATGACGTTGAGATATACCAGAAACATGTTTGTTGCTTTTCCATTTCAGGTTCAAACAGGGAATTCTAATGTGGCCGGTTTTAATCAACAATTATACGCTGATAAGTATTTCGTTAGAACTCGCGAAATTATCGAGAATGGAAAAGGTAGGCAAGATTATCAAAAGAATTGGGTACCGTTTACAGATTTAGAAGAAAGATCAAAGTTCGGATACGACAAGTATTTCTACCTAGTTAATACCTTGCAAAAAGTTTTCGTCCTCAAATGTGATCTCACGGGGCATTGTGGGAGGGTTCACGAGAGTGCGGATAATGATAATAACTCTTTTGATGCTTTTCAAGGTGGAACACAGCTTGTTAATGTCAACGAGTTGGTGCAGAATTCTGAGTTGCATTCTTTGATCCCAAATGGAAGACAAATATGGGCTGGTTTTTTTCGTACCCGTATTGATAACTGTGGTTGCGGAACGCTGATGTACAGGCCAGTTCTTGCTATTTTGGTCAAGGGTACCAATCTTGGTGAAACTTTTTATAGTTTTAGCCACATTTCTAGCTTCATTGGATTTGACATACCAGTAACGGGCTGGGATTTGAGCAAGCCCAAAAACGTTTGTGAAGGGGGGCCCAATGTTCTAGCTGCCAACGGCATTTCTCTGTGGAATGTCAAAAGCATAGAAAATCGTCAAGACAGCTGGTATTCTAAAGATTTATTGACGTTGATGGTGTCTATCGGGGACTTTACCAACCATATTGTCCATATTGAAGGCTTGTTGAACGCAATTTTGCAATTCTCCGGTCCTGTCTTATACAAACCAAAAGATTACTTGCCTGACCACCTGGATCTACTTGTTGAACCCTATACGGACCATTACAAATGCGCAATGGCTATGCTGGCGGACTTATGTGTAGACTATGGCTTGTGGTGGTCAAAAGAAAATAACGCCAATCATGGTGAGATTGAACACTTTTTAACTGAGGCTATGATACCAATCCCAGCTCTTCCAACGAAAGACTGAGTGTATTGAGGTGATCTTGTTTGCGGATAATGATCAGAATTATCATCAGTTGATTGATAAATGATTGAGATGAACAAGATTCAAGTAGCGACCTCCTGGTTGAGGGTTTCGATAGTCGCAGTAACTGAGGGTATGAAGTACCCTAAAGTTAAGTACTGTTTTTTAATTTCGGTAACTACACCTATAAACAACCGAGGAACCTTGGAAAATCGGGTCGCCAAGGTAATTGATCACAAAAGCGATCTGATCTTGCGAGCTTGCTTCGGTTCGAATATAGAAGTAGCTAAATAATCTTTTAAATAAATTTGTGTGCAAAGTTTCTTTCAAGCCCATAATGGCTCTGCCTAGCTACACTAGGTATATGCGTGATCTCTAGCTAGTCCCTTCTTATATATTGATTCAGTCGTTTACTACGATTCCTATTATCCCAAAATGCAATCAGCGGGAGAATTGAGTATTAAACTGGAAATTTTTGTTGAACTAGTTATTCAATCTCTCCTCGAACAACTTCAGCATACTGACCACGTGACTCTTCCTGCGCCCAGAAAAACCTCCGGTTTACAACAGTCATTTGACAGTGACTACCCTCAATTTGCTCACAAGTACCCAAGTATCGTAATGAACATAAATATGTATTATATCCAGTGCTGGGCCAATTTGCCGAACAAGTCATTTTTCAGGCGGATAAACTGCCCCATGAGCCTGCTTTTTGCTCCATCATGTGTGAACGGAATCTGTTGGAATACCAGACTTTCAATCCCTTGTTCTTCTTTCGAAACTATCTATACCCGACCATTTTCGAGATGTTTATCCAGACAGGTGATTGCATCATCCGTTATGTAATCTATCCGGCATACAACAGAATCCCAAGTGGGGTGATAGGCACTAAAGCTATTTTCTGTAGTTTTTTATCATTTTACAAAAAAAAATACATAAATGTGTGCTTACAATGTTTATCCTGCACATTAGTTTATAATGGTCAATTATCAGACAAATTTCCCGTGAAGCTGTTCGATGAAATCCAGGAAAGTGGCCTATGCGACAGAGTGGGGAGTGGTGTTATCTGCAGTCTTACACATCCGCGGACTGGAAAAAGCGAGTAATAGATCGAATTGATAGCTTGGAAGCAGCTAAGGGGGTTTGTATAGATTAGTTTTCTAGTGTATAATTCCTCCTAATAGATTATATCTGATAAAAAAAAAAAATAGGACCACGTGATATAAGGAGCATTCCAGGCCATAGTCTAACGACATCTATCTAAATGAACAAGTTATTCATAAGCTACTAGTATAAAATTTGGGTCCTTCACATTCACTTAAAAACAATAAACACACAATACAACTAGCAACCATCACCCCTGTTGCTCAAGCACTGATTGACAATCGAGCCATCCAAATCCACACCTTCCACTTTGCAGCTCACACCGGTCTT